>CAXKVI010000001.1:180113006-180303006 GCA_964058755.1 Campiglossa producta | reverse complement strand
TACAATAAAATAAAATAAAAATAAAATAAAATAAAAAATAAAATAGGAATAATCCATTTCATACTAGTATACAACTAGAATTTTCTGGCTGAACCCATACTAGTCAGGAAATATCCATTCCATACTAGTATACAACTAAATTTTTCTGGATGTAATCATACCAGTTAGAAAATACAAAATTCATTCGTTTCGTCGGCTTTTTTTCTCTCTTATAATTCACAGATGCTTTTTCGTGATAGGGTAAATACAAATAGTCGCTGATTTCTTAAGAATAAGCATGGAAATAGAGGCAAATGATAAAATAAAGGAAAAGTGATGAAAATTCTGATTGAAACCATACTAGTCCAGGAGAACTATTATGGGACTGGTGTCTTACAACTAGTACATATAATTTTAGTATATCTTGACTAGTAGATGACTGGTATATTCCGGTCGAAATCTGACAATAGACATTTCGTAGGACATCAACGCGTAAAAAATACCAGTTGATTATGGAAAAAAAAAAAATAACTAAACAGTGACTAGTTGGGCTCGGGGCACCAACTATTGTAAAGTAGTTTTCGACTAGTTGCTTTCGCTGCAGGGTATTTACTTTGAAAAGCGCCCCTAATAAGCGCGAACAAATATTTTTCAAGTAAATTCAACAATTCGCTTAGGCAAGGAACCTGATACCTTTCTTCGCCGTCTAACCGGCTTAATATTTCCAAGCACCACACACATGCATATAACTACGTTTACAATAAGTAGTAAAAAAAGCGCATTGCAACAGGTTTTTACTCATATTTTTTTTTACCACTACACATATGCTATTCAGCTTTACTCTGCATGTAGGCAAATGTGGCACAAATAAAGCTGTTGCCACATGCCTTCACCTCTTTCGAATTATCTAAGTGCTACATCTAAATGTACAATAGTAACCAGGGCATGTAGTGCCAGTAGTACCTTTCTCCAGCCTCACATAATGAAGCTGAAACATTGTGAAACATTGAAAAAAAAAACAGCAACAACAAGAAAAGTGTGCTACAAACTTCATAGACAGCAAATTCACTTCACTTTCGATAGTGGCACAAAAGTCGTTGTAAGGATGTCAGTACGTTGCTATTGCCAGCAATTGCGCGCTTAATTAGTGGTAACACATTCCATCCTACCAAACAAAGCATATTCACCTGAACCATGAGTGAATGTAGGGACGGCTACTTGCAAATATTATCCAGTACAACGTGTCGTATACGTAATGAGCAACCCGCCTGCATACGGCCACACGAACATATTGCTGTCTGTAATTTATAGGTGGCAGTGGTTGGAGTAAGGAAACTGAAAATGGTGAAGCTCGCGGGATTTATTTTTAGCGACGCTTTAAATTACTTCATGTTTGCCTCATTAAGAAATCGACAAATATTTGTTTTTGTATCCGTCTGCTCTTTTCAAGCGAGTAACTTCAATGTTGGTTGATTCAATGAGTCGCTGCTTAACCTGGGTAACAAATGTGGCGGAGTTAGAAAGAGAATTTATAATGGAACTAGAGATGATATATACTTTGGAAATGATAAAACTAATCGTATATACGTAAGTATGCATATGTAATATTGTAATGGTACGATTCGTTTGGGTATTATTCTGTGGTCATCTTTAAATTATTTTTGGAGCTATGTATAATGCATTTTTTTGGGCAAGATACGCACGGGCTCATCTAGATTCTAGAATAATATGCTTATGAAAGGAAAAAAGCTACTGAGTGTATTCTTTTTATTTGTCTTTGTGTGATCCCGATTAAATTAAAGTTACATAAAGTTATTGTTAAGAAAAGCGGGAAATTTAAACGTTTGACATCGTAAGGACCCTTTTCTCATCTATCAATTTTAAAGTTCACTATAAATTTATTTTACACTTCATTCTTCCATGAAATTAAATGGCATATGAAGTTGCCAGCCAATTTATAGTGAACTTTAAATCTAAAAGATATACGAGAAAACGTCCATAAGATAGATAAACCAGTACTTCTGACTATACCTAGATTTTCGAAAAATTGTGGCTAATTTCACCACAAACTGAGCAATTAAAGTGCAACCATTTGTTGCTCACAAAGTCATTAGAATATCATTTACGTGATTTCGTAAGCCTCACCCTCCTTCAACCTCACTTTACCAGCTTAAGCCTCTTGCTTTTATATTCGCATGCATAGGTACCTAAGCGTATAATTTTGAAAAGTCTGGCGATTTAATACACTAAATAATTTTGCTATAGTTTGATAGTTTACTTTTACTGTAACTCATTCGGCTCAACCGAACAAAAGGTAAGCTGAAAGTAAAATCCAGAGAAGAAAGCAAGGAAGTTTGCTAAAATACTTGAAGTAAGTGGAGGAGAAGAAGTCACTCGACGTTGTGCAATTGCAGCAAGTACTTAATTGCATTTTGGCTTTTGTTTAATAGCTTAATAGTCGGGGGTATGCCTCATTCCTTGCCGCATACTCAACTTAGCAATACGCGACAAAAAAATTGTGTAGGTGCTTATAAAAACCTTTTTTAATGAGGGAGTGCTGTCAGCGCTGATGACAGATTAACTTTACCCACTTACTTATTCAAATATTTATATAAGCAAGGAAGAGTACTGGAACAATTTGCACCATCTTTGTGAAACAGCTGAACAGCAGTGGACTAGACTCTATGGGAAAGTGATGCAACAACAAAACCCAGAATAAGATAATATTTATGAAAGTTCGTACAGATATATGCAATTATGTTAGCATAATTTTACGCGTTTGATTTTGACATATTCTCCGAACTCTAGCCATAAGCTTTATAGACTAAGTTGTTCGCTATAAAAGTGGTTGTCAAACATATTTCAGATTCATTCAGTGAAAGGCATGTTACGAGCTCTGCGTAAGCTGCACTTTTTTGGCGGGTATAACACATACACATACATATGCCATTAAATGCACAAACAACCAAATTCGGCTTAAACGCTTTGTTCGTACATCTGCAGTAAAGCCCCCTCTCTTCATCTTCAATCGTTTGGAGTAAAACGATTCAATTTGGTTAAAAGTGGTTTGCCCTGTATTTTAGTTGTTATTTTTCCTTCTCAACTCTCTCTAAATCCCGACATCATTGAACGTCTGGCAATTTTCGTAAAACGAGTGGTGAACGTGATGCATTCAAAAATTGGTATGAAAATAGCGTTGCCGCATTGGGGTTAGTTGGATCACGTGCAACATCAGGCACCATTCATTCGACAGGTAACAACTAGCAAACTACTAGTTATGCAAGAGGCGCAAATGAATGCATTTCTATGCTACTCGTATGATGGGGAAAGCACCTCACTTAACAAGCGCCTAAGCTTGTGATTTTTTTCCTGCATCGCTCCTAAACAATCCCAGCAGCACTTCGAAAATATCATCATTGTTCTCTTGTTGCTGTTGTTATTGTTGTCTAGGTTATACTTATTTCTTCTCGGTTGATGATTGTCGATTGTCGCTTGATACAGAATTGTTGTGGCCTAAATACCAATGACTTTCTATGACGTCAACTCTGGATGTGCATGTGCTTATATGTGGGCGTGTGACATTGCGTTGCAGTGTTGGTGCCAAACATTGTGCAAGGTACTATTGTGCTAGGAACTATGTCTACATATGTGTACAGTGACTAAAACTAGCGAAAAGTGTAAGTCTAACAAAATTTAAACAAGGTAATTCGACCGTAAACTCAAACAAACCACGCTAGTGATCTTTGGCAAAAAATAGACAAAAAAAATTTGATAATTAGATAAAATAAATAAATGAAAATGAAAAAAATAAAACAAAACACAAAAATAAATGAAAAACGGATTTAAAATAAAGTAAAATGAAAAAAAAAAAATTAATTAAAATAAAATAAAATAAAATAAAGAAATAAAAAAATAAAATTAAATAAAATGCAAAAAAAAATAAAACAAAAAATTAAATAAAATAAAATAAAATAAAATAAAATAAAATAAAATAAAATAAAATAAAATAAAATAAAATAAAATAAAATAAAATAAAATAAAATAAAATAAAATAAAATAAAATAAAATAAAATAAAATAAAATAAAATAAAATAAAATAAAATAAAATAAAATAAAATAAAATAAAATAAAATAAAATAAAATAAAATAAAATAAAATAAAATAAAATAAAATAAAATAAAATAAAATAAAATAAAATAAAATAAAATAAAATAAAATAAAATAAAATAAAATAAAATAAAATAAAATAAAATAAAATAAAATAAAATAAAATAAAATAAAATAAAATAAAATAAAATAAAATAAAATAAAATAAAATAAAATAAAATAAAATAAAATAAAATAAAATAAAATAAAATAAAATAAAATAAAATAAAATAAAATAAAATAAAATAAAATAAAATAAAATAAAATAAAATAAAATAAAATAAAATAAAATAAAATAAAATAAAATAAAATAAAATAAAATAAAATAAAATAAAATAAAATAAAATAAAATAAAATAAAATAAAATAAAATAAAATAAAATAAAATAAAATAAAATAAAATAAAATAAAATAAAATAAAATAAAATAAAATAAAATAAAATAAAATAAAATAAAATAAAATAAAATAAAATAAAATAAAATAAAATAAAATAAAATAAAATAAAATAAAATAAAATAAAATAAAATAAAATAAAATAAAATAAAATAAAATAAAATAAAATAAAATAAAATAAAATAAAATAAAATAAAATAAAATAAAATAAAATAAAATAAAATAAAATAAAATAAAATAAAATTAAATTAAATTAAATTAAATTAAATTAAATTAAATTAAATTAAATTAAATTAAATTAAATTAAATTAAATTAAATTAAATTAAATAAAATAAAATAAAATTAAATAAAATAAAATAAAATAAAATAAAATAAAATAAAATAAAATAAAATAAAATGAAATGAAATGAAATGAAATGAAATGAAATGAAATAAAATAAAATTAAATAAAATAAAATAAAATAAAATTAAATAAAATAAAATAAAGTAAAACAAAATAAAATAAAAAATCAAAAAAATAAAAATAAGATTTAAAATGAAAAACAAAATAAATAAAATAGATTAAAATAAAATACGTTGGAATAAAAAAATAAAATTAAATAAAATGAAAAAATAAAAATAAAATACCACCAAAAACATAAAATACAATAAAATAAAACGAAAAATAAAATAAAATAAAATAAAACTAAATGCCTGCCGTTTGGTTAGATGTTTCAACCGTATGTTACCCTACGCTTTGAAACCAGTTTAAGAAGTATTTTCAGGTTTGCTAGACATTTTGGTATTCCCGCCCTCTGTTTAAAGAAATCCACTGTGAACTACTGTATTAAAGATACCAGTACACATGATCGACCAAAACTATATTTGCTCTACTCCAGAGTTTGTGCACTTTTAAGCTAGAGTGTGTGTTTGTGTAGGTAAACGGGTGTGTGCGTTGTATCAACATGAATGGTTCTATGGTGAATTAAATCAATTCTATAGATTGTCAATTGACATTTTGGTTTTCATTAGATTGTTTATTTGTTGTTAGTTTTGTTGCCACCGTGGGCGGTTTACATACAAACCTTCATACATACATTCATACATACATACATACATACATCTATGTAAATGTTTATATTTGTATTGGTATTCGACTGCGGTTAAACACTCTGGGCACTTGAGTGGCACTTTGCTGCTGTGCAACCTCTTTGCCCGCAAAAAAGTCACGAAATTTTGAGTTTACTAAATGTTTTTTTTTTTTTTTGTAGTTGCCATATCGGTTTTTTGTATTACATAGTTCCACTAAATTTCGCTTCTGCACCTCCGAATTGACTTTCCTGCAACAAATCGCTGTCGTTAACATTTTGTGAGCAATTTTTTATTGGTGCCACACTTTTCTTGAAGCTGGGTATTTGTTGGCCACATACTTGGCGTCTGTGACTATCATTTTTGGTTGTTTTTTTGTTATTCTCCTTTTTCGCTTCTTTTCGTATTTTCGTTGTACTGAAGCTAATATTTTTGCTGCAGTCCTTGACCAAGTCAGAAATCATTTTACTTGAAGACCTTTCTAGGCAACTACAGTTCATTGGTATGTATCTTGCAATGATTTCGCATTTTGTGTGCGCCATTTTGTAATTGTTGAGTCAAGAAAATGCCATGGAATGCAGTGCAAGTGAGTAGTAAAATATAAAAATTGCATTATTTGCAGAGTAGCGCTTTTTAGTAGTAAAACATTTACCGTTTTATAATCGTGTTGTTATGAGTATCTTATGAGCAACGAATGAGCATATGGGAAGAGGAATGCAAGAAAAGACGAATATTTCGAAATATAATACAGCTATGAAAATTTAATTTGAGGCAGCCAACCGTGAATTCAATTATCATGAAATGAAGAATTGTTTCTTTTAATACTTAAATGCATAAAATAAAATAAAATACATATCTTAAATTATATAAAAAGCAAAAAAAATAAATAAAAATTTAATGAAATAAAACATAATAAAACGAAAAAAAGTAAGGAAAGCTGTTGTTGTTGTTGTTGTAACGAGGTGCAGCCCTGTCTTAATGTCAAACAGGGTCATCCCGAGTGTATTACTCTTGGCCGGGTCGATATAAGAAAACGCCCCGGGTCGTTTCGGGACGATGGGTACAGCACAAGTACTGATACCGTTATCGTAGAACCGGCAATACAAGAGACTAGCCGTGTAGACCATGTAGGACATTTAGCGTTACCCAGGGTGCACCAACGGGGAGGCGACCTACTCTTACTCTTACAAAGACAACTGTCTTCGGTTTTGCCGAAGGCTATATACCTTTCATGAATAAGCGTCACGATTTTCACTGATCGATCCCCAGTACAGCCGGTGCGAATTTAACTTTAGCTCATACCGAAATTATCGCAACTATCGATTACATGGGAACGATGTGTTATACTGGTCCGATTTCATTGATTTTTAACATCGACATTCCACATTTTAATAGTTACGAAATTTCACGTTCCTACCTATCTAATTACAGGAGTTATCTACCAAAATCCGTTTATCGGAACAATCGATTGTATGGGAGCTATATGTAATATCGGTCCGATCTTGCTGGTTCCGAAAAACACCGACAAAACGGTGGCCGCATACCAAATTCCGGCCAAATATCTCAAAAACTGAGGGACTAGTTTGCGTTCAAACAGACAAACGGACATGGCTAAATCAACTCATCTCGTCATCCTGATTACTTCGGTATATTTAGTGAGCCCATCTCTTCTTCTTATAATACCATTTCATCTTCAAAAAAAAGAAAAAGTATTGAATAAAAAAATAGAATAAAATAAAATAAAATAAAATAAAATAAAATAAAATAAAATAAAATAAAATAAAATAAAATAAAATAAAATAAAATAAAATAAAATAAAATAAAATAAAATAAAATAAAATAAAATAAAATAAAATAAAATAAAATAAAATAAAATAAAATAAAATAAAATAAAATAAAATAAAATAAAATAAAATAAAATAAAATAAAATAAAATAAAATAAAATAAAATAAAATAAAATAAAATAAAATAAAATAAAATAAAATAAAGTAAAATAAAATAAAATAAAATAAAATAAGATAAAATAAATTTAAATAAAATAAAATAAAATAAAATGAAATGAAATAAAATAAAATAAGATGAAATAAAATAAAATAAAACCAAATTAAATAAAAAAACAATAAATAGAATAACAATAAAAAAATGAAATAAACTGAAATAAAATAAAATAACAATAAATATTAGTACGAGAATGGAGACGATGTAAAAGCAAAAAAACAGAAATAAAATAAAGTTCAGAACTTGATAAGCTAGCTTCACGAGTACTTCATAGTTACTCACGCCTCTTTTTGTGTAGTATAAATGTAAAACATTTTTTTCAACTCACTTTATTGCAGATCATATTTTCTTATATTGTTTGTTAAAAGTGCAATTTTGCAATTCTAATCATAGTTTTCTTTTTATTTCCAGAAATAACGTGACAACGTCAAAGATTCTTCAAATTTCAGTGTCAAACCACTTGAAATAGCAATAACAAAAAATGCATAGCACAACACTTCAAATGCAGTAAGTTATATTATGGGAATCAAACGTGACTTTTGCCCTGAAACCAAAATACAAAAGCATGGATACCTCGACTACATCTAGTAGAAAGCGCTTACAAAAGAAGGCAGAGTTCAACGGTAGTTTGTATGTAGAATGACGACGGCGACAACTAATCCGCACAGCACTGCAACACTTCCGTTTCTCTTTTAAAAACGACTGACCAGCAAAATTGCTTTATTCCTAGTTGTTCACACTAAAAAAATAAAACTCATATACAACAAACGCCAAATACTTACATAATAAAACAGCAACACTCGAGACGCGAAACTTGGCCAACCCAAAAAAAAGTTCTAAAGAAAAAAAAGAAAAGAAAAGAAAAGAAAAGAAAAGAAGAAAACCTCAAGCAGCGCTAAACAAGCAACTTCAGCAAAAACGGGAACGGAAACATCACAACCAAACAGGCCGTACAAATAAAGATGTCGACTACAACAAAGATATCCATCAGCTTGCAACCGTGGCCGCTGATAATTGTCTGTGCCTTTCTTTGTCCAGCGCTGCTCTTTTCCAGCACACACTCGACACCAATTGTGTTTAGGAATGGACATGAGTCGAATCCCTGTGCCCACGACAGCATCGCCGAACTCATCAGAAAGAGTCCAGTAATTGTGAAAGCACTTGGCGCCCACATCTTCACAGACGATGCCAGCACCGAGCAATTGTTCGCAGCAGCAGAGCGAGCGGGTCGTGGCGCCGTCAATGGCGACTTAAAGTGGCAAAATGTGGAAAATAATTTCTTCGCATCAGCAACACTTCAAAGTGCAACAGAAAATGCTAAAGCCAGCAATAGAGCACGCAAATGGGAGCAAAAGCAACAATCAGAGCAACAGCCGTTGGCAACATCGGAATCTCAGCTGAGTGCAGCCGCATTGACCACGTCAGTATCAACAACGACTTCATCCACAGCAACGGCCAACTCGGCCAGGGTGTTGGACAAGTCGATTTTAATAACATTAACACCGGAAACGATATACAAAGGAGCATCGCTCTTGAAAATGACAGCACCCTCTGGTGATAATGCCGGGGGAGATGTTGGTGACTTAGGACATAGTACTAGCTATGGAAGTGACAGTGCTACAACTGAGTCTGCATATCAGTATGAGGGGTAAGTAAAAGTAAATTCAAATCTGTTGAGTCCTTTGTGTGCATACTTAAAAATGCCTGACGGGTAGATGAGAAACTGACAGCTGGCACAGTTGTTGATGGTGGCACTCCGTTGGGAGCGAGTGCGAGTGTGTTCGGGTGTGTGGCTGTGTTATGGAAGAGTGACAATTTAATTTAAAAATGGGTTAACAATTTACAAACTTATCCAAACTATGAGTGGTCTGTGAGCATTTACACACACGTACAGACACTAGTACTGTGGTACCTCGAGTATACTCGTGAGATCTCTTGACTTCGTATGTTTGTGCGTAAACTCTGTGTTGCCAGTTACAAGTGCATTTTTGAAGCACTCGTCCTTTTCTGCAACAGCTGTTCAATGCTGACCAAACAAATTCGTCAAGCGCACCCACTCACGTGCACGCAAGCCTCTTTCCATTTCATATTTCCACACTTCGACTTAATTAATTGCGATAAAGCCAATGTCGCATTGAAGTCGCTTTCTGACCATTTACAAATTAACCATAAAACATTCAATAACCCGCAAGTGGGCCGTTAATTTGTTCGGACATTCAATACAAATACTCAAGGTTGTAATATTCGGTACTTAATCATACACACGGTTGCCACTCTGCCATATTTGAGCCAAAAATGGTTCCTTTTTTAGGTTTGGTTCGCTGCTTAAAAAAACTTTTCCAAGTTATTGCTCGAAAACAGGGTTCGAAATTATTCATTTATGAATATTTAAGTACGTTCAAAAATCCACATCTTTCACGTTCATGAATGCGTTCGCGAATCATTTACAAATGCGTTTTCGAATCTATGTAATAACATACTTCTTCATAAACGTATGCATATGTTGCGTGAATAGTTCGCGAATCCATTTAAGAACCTTCTTCTTCCGTTTACTGAATGCATATTTTGTGTGGCATATTCGCAAAAGGTTTCCGCACACACAATCAAAAATTGAATCACTGGTATATATGAGGGTATGTATGTATACTATTCAATGCTTATGTATATACTATAGAAGAAGTACGTTCTTACATATAGTCAAAAATGCATTTGTGAATGATTCGCGAATGCGTTCATGAACGTGAACGGTGCGGATTTTGTGATGCGTTCTTATTTACGAACGCAAATTCAAATTTTTTTAACGTTCATGTTCGGGAATGCGAGTGAACGAGAGTGAATGTTTCCAAATCATGCTCGAAAAGCTCTGACAATCCCTACACCGTTTGTGAGAGTCATTTCAATGAAGGCTGACACATTTGGGTCAACTCCTGACAAATTTTAGGAGTGCATATACTAGAAGAATTAAGCTTAAAAAAGGTTGTCTAGTTTGTGGAGATTTCTCCGAAGATTTCTTGCAGTGTTGTCAACTGGGTAGACCTTTGCTGGATAAAAACCCGTTGTGCACCTAAGTCATAATTGCTTAGGTTTTTAAATATCTTTTTAGCAGTGTGTTCGATGATTCGACTTTTTGAAAACGGTTTTCAATTATTGAAATATGAAAACAGCCAGTTAAAAATTCAAAATATTTCGACCGCTGAGTTACCCTTGTTTTTAACAGTTATAGTTCAAAATTTGATGGAACAATCTCAGTCGAAAATTTATTTTGGAAAATTTTTTGCATCGAATGGCAACACTTCTTTACTACTTTCCTACATATTTATACTTCATCATAAATATCCTGACTATATATGTATGTAACTATTAACACCACTGACTGTATTATTTTAAGTATAATGAATTAATTGAATTTAATCGGCTTAATTAAGAATCTGTGACCGTCTCACTTTTTATGTGTCAACATAAATCTCATTAATGTGTGTTCAACAATGTTGTTGTTTCCACACGAGTTCACAGATTCACCCACAGTCAGCATTTACTTTTTGCAATTTTCTTTCATTTAATTTATATTTTTAATTGCAATATTTTGCAAAAGAAATTGTTACGGTGACTGATTGCTTTTTAAAAGTTTAAGCATTTTGAAGAGATAATAATTAAATTTTAATAAAATTGTAATTACTACAAAACATAATTGCATACATCAAAAAAAAGTTGTCGAATAAATCTGGTATGCATAGAAAACCAAAAAGGAGCAGCGGGAAATTTAAAATTTTTTGGAAATGATTGCAGTAAAAATACTCTAATTTGTACATAAATAATTGTATTTTCTATAACAATTATATTGTTAAGGCTGCCTCCATAATTTTATTTTCTTGTATGTCTTTTTACAACAAATACACATTTTTTGCAACTTTGAAAACATCAAAAGCCAATTGAATGCAACTCTTCAGCCACTGTCCTGTTTCGATAGAAACCTTTTGAAAATGTTGCCTACCGAGTTAATTGTATTTGGCAAATTAATAACTGTGCAACAACAACAACAACAACAACAAATGTCGAGTCAGTTGCATGCAACACAACAATCGGACTTTTTATCAATCAGCATAAATGGTTTACACCGCTGGACACCACAATTCGAGAATCGCATCTGGAAACATTTGGGTGAGTAGGACAAAAAAGATTTGAAACAAATAACTAATTGCATGCAAATATATATTTTTTAAGGGTTCAACTGGGATAGTTGGTTATTGAAATATTCTCAATTTTATATCTTAATTGCTTTTACTACCAAAATTACTTGACTACTATTGCTTTCGACGACAAAACCATTTAACTGATAACAGTACAACGGAATGATGTCAATCAGGGTTGCCGCAGAACAATTTTTTTTTTCTACCAAAAGTTGGCAGGCAATCCATCTACAACCTACCAAAATCCGTTTGAGGCCCTTGTGAATTAAGGTATATTACACACAGAAAAGTTTTCACGTAAAATCAACACTTTTTTAACACTTTTTCAGGCTATTGTTTTTCAACACTTTCGATCATGTTATTTCAACATGTTGAATAACTTCACTTCGTGTTAAATTAACATGGCTTCCTGTTAAATTAAAATTGATCATGTTGAAAAACTTGACTTCGTGTTAAATTGACATGAATTCCTGTTAAAATTAACATTAATTTCTGTTAAAACAACACTATCTGCCTCATTATATCTTGCAAATTTAACAGGATCGTTCTTGTTAGTTTAACATGGTTCAAGTTGGTCTTTAACTGCCAAACGTTCCTAAAACAAACAAAGATCAGGCACTTAACGTGGCCAATTAGTGTCGAAAAAATGACGTCAAAACCGGAAAACCGCATGAAATTTTCAAAAATTTCAAACTCTGACTTAAAAAACATATCATACTTTTTTCAAATGAATCAAAAACTATATATATTTCGAAAGTGTCAACAATTCTCTACCTAAAATCCTTGTGAATTTTTATATCGGTTTAAAATTGGGTTGTTAATGAATTTTGTTTACGGAGAAACTGAAAAAACGGTTTTTTTGGCCTTAAAACCAGATTTTAGGGGTGTTACAAATTTTTTAAAGGGCGTTTCGTGTATAACGAACCAGATGAACAATCTGTACTAGGTCGCTTCAAAAGTGTAAAATGGCTGTAGCACTGCGTAATTTTTTGTATAGGTACAAACATTTTCCTTTAATGAGCCTATAGATTGTAAGTTTACTTGAGGAAACGGCCCTTAAACAATGATAACACATAGTATTTTTATCTCACCCTCTAAGTTCACTAAAACATAAGTTTCCTTGAAATTTCGATGCTTTTACTCATGTGTGCAAGCAAAATAATTTGATTGGCATATGTCGCAAAATTAGTTTCCTATATTCATTTCAATTGATATATTTGCTTATGATTGACACACTTATGACAAGTTCATAAAACCGTAAATTTGAAGTGCTTTCAGAATATGGGATACAAAATTTTACGGCTTTGTGTTATAACTTGACATCCCAGAAACAGTTTATGAGTGTTTTGTTATATCATTTTCTACGGTTCTATCAAGCCACTATTGGATTAAGAATCCTTCCAGCCATAGCAATGCCCTAATGACTTTGCCCGTTGCGTACCAAAATATCTCGCTTGAAAGAATAATCGTATATGACACGCTATTGTTCTGGGTAAGGAGGCTACCGCAAAAGAAAAATAATGTTGGGAAAATGAAGGAAAGGAGGGGAATGGAGAAACACCATGAATAGATATATCAATAGGCAAGCAAGCTAAAATTGCTGAGATATATATACATACATTTTGCTAGAATATATCGGTGTTTCTAGCGTTGCGTACGGTCCATGCTGTCACACTATTTTTAGTATGATACTTATAGTAGGCTTTGGATCAGAATAGTTTGTTTGTCATATTCATGACACATTACCAAGGGTTTAAATCTGCTGTTTGGACGTTCCTAAAACGTACCTTATATTCGACCCTGGCTTTAAGCTTACATGAAATGCAAGTTTTCTAGATTTATTTTCTATTTTTCTTAAGCTGTGACTATTTATAAATTAAATTAAATTTAAATAGAGCTATTAGTCAAAGGGATATTCCAAGTTCGAAGTTTTATTTAACAAAGCAAAGTTTTGAGCTTTCATATTGGTCTTTTAAAGTCACATAAAAAGTTTCAATCGTTAATTGACTACTCAAATTGCCAGCTGCGCAAAAACAAAAAAAAAAAATTTTCAAAAATTAAACACAATCTACCTGTCTCTCATTTCCGGCTTACGCGTGTTGGTGCAAACGATGCCTACGCCACAATTATCATCAACAAACAACAACATAAACACCCCTGGCAACTCAACGCCCTCCACTTTTATGCACACACACTCCCATGCTGGCGATGCAACACCTGACGATGATGCCGCACTTGATTTTGAATGATGACATGTTTTGCTCGTGCTCTCCCCCGCTGCTGCAACGTGCACCTGACAACGCATCGATTACTGTTACTGTAACGTATACCGTTACACGAAAACTGGCCATAAATTCTTGGAAACATATTGCAATTTGCCGCATGCGTTGCGTTATACACACTCACTCAAATGCAAATCAACCAATGTCACTGATACAAAAACAACAACGCACGCGAAAAACACTTTTGCTCCAATTACAACGGCTATTCACAACAACAACAAAAACGGCTTGAAATTGCGTAACAATCATAAAACACTACCATCAACACTACCATGGACAACAATTCGACTACGACGATGGCCTGTAGGCTGGGACGATTGGAGTGATTTTACGCTTTGCAGCGTTACATGCGGCAAAGGTGTACAACAAAGATTCCGTCGTTGTCTGCTCGATAATCCAATGGTAAATTTCAACATGCAACTAAATTTGAATGCCGCTGCCACTGATGATGATGACGTTGACGATGACGAAGATGTGGTTGATGATGATGCTATAATGCTGAGTAGTGTAGGCTTCGAAGACACCCAACTCGTGAATAATGCGGTGACTGGCTTCGCTCGAATAGAGAGTGATGATGCATTATCAAATGCTAAAAGCGAACAATGGCACGAGTTGGACCATAAGAGCTCACTCACCAAAAGCGGCAGCGAAAATTCACAAAAACACAATGGAAATGCAGCAGTTGCAGAGTATGCCTCATATTCAGTGGGCCCATCGGGAGCAGACACTCCGGGTACTGCGGCAATGCAGGGTGACATGTACGACAGAATTATTTTGTCGCATAAATTCAATTCGTTGCCAATGCGTGCAAATGCAATCGAAAATACTGATAAAGTTAGTGCAACCAAAATTGCAAATGAGCAAATTAATGATTTCAAAGTTGAAAATGGCGACAATAAAGTGGGGTTGCGCACATTTGACGGGAATATGAAAGTAGATGAAGATGCTTTCTTTGGCAGCATTAAGAATGAGAAATTTTTTGAAAGATTTGACCGAGTGAGTTCCAAGGAAAACGAAAGTCCGATACACGCGTCTATGAACCCAAAAAAGCGGAAACATAAACGCCGAAATCTGACGAAAAAATATTCGACCATGTTTTGTGAAGGCTATAATATAGAGCAGCGTAATTGTAATACGTTTGAATGTAATGGTGAGTAGAGAAAAATAATTACATATAATTCGTTTCATAACATGCAATATTTTTCATATAAAAGAGTTTTCTAGGTTTGGGGGAAAAGTGTAACCTTCTTTAAGTAAAACTACTTAGGAATATTGTGATGCTACTGTAAAATGGCCATTGCTCGCTTACCAACATTGACACACAGCATTAATATGGCTGGTGTTGAATTTTCGTTAATTTTTTTGTCAAATGCTGGTCAATGGAGTTAGATGTGGATTAGAGGTAGATTGGATAACTAGCCTCATTCTACTACCTCTAACTTTAGAGGACGACCCGGGAAAATCATGTTCAACAACAAAATGGGGCATAATTCTCAAATCCAAAAAATTATAGTCGAGGTCTAATGACATTCTCTAATGGGATTTTAATGTGAAGTAACACGACCGTTCACGTCGTTTGTTCAATATCAATAAAGAGAAGCATTATTCAATGTGCATATACCCACGCTTTACATCGATCATCCATCTGTTAGTTCTACTAAATTTAATTGGATGATGCAATAAATTTAAAATAACAATTCCTTCGCTATTGAATTATCTAGAGGAAGTTGTTGTTTTAACACAAAATTTAGTTTGATGCCAGTTTTACAAAATTTTGTTAAATAAAAATTTACAAATCTGTGACTGTTCAACCAACAATTGAATGCAGATACATCAATAAAAAATTTCGTTCAAATAACCAAAATTTGATCGATTTCACAGAATTTGGGCAACTTGCGGATAACAGCAAGAGACTGTAAAAGTTTGTTTTAAGTTGTTTAAGTTTTAATTTTTTTTTTTCTGAAGGCATCTTCTGTTTTGTTCCTTAAAAAACTTAATCTTGTGATGTGGCTTTTTAAGTTTTTTTTTTGTTCAAACATATTTCTTCTGTTTTCTTCCTTAGAGTTCGATTTTTTTTTTTTAAATTTTTGCAAGTTACTTTATTAAATGATGTCAATCACACACCCATGCATGTATATGAATGTCGAAGGAAATGAAGACAAATGTATTGATTGATTGGAGTCTGAATGTTATTGGAAGTTAAGCAAGCGGGATTAACGATGATAAATATTTCCGAAGCGCAAAGACATTTCGATAAACATATGTCCTGCAGCAGAAGTAAAGTGCAACCATAATGAGAAATTTACATTGATATATTTGTACAACATATATACACATGCAGATACATAAGATATCGTTTGTATTTCTCAACAAATTTATCTCATACCACAATGAGAAGGTTTCAAAGTTTAAAGTTCCAGTATGTACTAGAGATGGACGAGCGACTCACTATTTAATGCCGATGCAGTCAATCCCGATGAACAATATTTAAGGTTCTAAAGCAAGGAAAAAACGAAAAGGTTAAAATTTCCTAGCCACAGACTTCGGTCCCGTCTCGCCTACATTTTTTCTAAAGCTTCTTGATACCTCTCGTTTGCATCTCTAATATGCATTTCCACTCAAACTGTGAATCCACTGAAACTACTTAGCGTTCCTATTAAAAAACATATGCTTGAAATTGCCTCTATTTCCTCTACTCGCTTATCTTTTGTGCCTTGTTTTGATTAATCTAACATCTGCTTCTAACTAAGTCGCAAGCAAAGCAAATAGGAAAACGTCGATAAAGGGCATTGTACTAAAGTAACAGAGAACCAAATAAAAAGAAGAAGAAAAAAATTAAAAACATTTCAATATATCACATCTAACAAAAAGAATCCATTATTGGAAAGCAAAGTAGAAGTAAGGAAAATGGAGAGATACATAGATACCTATGACCCCACAGGAGCGGAATTACCGCTACTCATACTTAAAGAACGAAATTTATCGGTTACCGGGCCATTTGGTGCAATTTTCCTGGGAACTGTTTGTTTTGACACTCGCCTAGGTATGTAAACTCCGGAAAAGTCCGTACGGACTCAGTTGTTCGGGGGCAGTTTCTCAGTTTACAGCAAAACTAGCCGCCAGAGTCCAATTCGCTCAACACAATCAACATTTTTTTCGTAAACTCGTTGTCTGTCACATCCAAAGTAGTGTCAACATGGCGAAAATTAATATGTTTCATACACATGTACAAACTTCCGAGCAAATATTGATTCATCATGGCCTTCATGCATGTATAGTCAGTTATTTGATATTCCCTAGTTCTGAGTGAGTTGCAGAATCTTTCATTTCCCAACTCAATCATAAGACAATGCCACAAACGTTTATGCCATTTGCATAAGCTGGTGTATCAGAGAGTCCTTTTTGAAGTGTAAATTTCTATTGAGTTATGCATTTGACAAAAAATGAAACGAAAGTGCGACAACAACCACATGAATGTTATTTGTTTATGTTTATGTTAAGAGAGCAAAGTTGGAAAGACTGCTTTACATTAACAACACATGCATGAATGTATATGTATGTCAGCATATGAAGTCAGCAAAAAAGTAGCCCACCAAACTGAGACTGGACACAAACTACGATGGAAAGCTTGGATAGGAAATTACCGTTCAGTAACAAAATTTTTGTGGCAAAACAGCCAAAGTTATTTTTGAGAGGTTTTCAGAAGAGCGGTTTGTATAAACTTTATACTATAAAGCAATCAAATAAAACAAGTTTGAAAATCTTCCTTTGTTCCATTAAAAAGGGGTTATACTTCTCCCGGATGAGCACAGCACAGATGCGTTTTTTTGTTAGTCCCATTTTACACCTAGAAATTCTTGAATTCAACTCTGCTGGCATTCTCTTTTGTGTTTTCTATTCGTGTCTACACTTGTAAATTTTTTTAATGCAATTATGAAACAAAATATGGGCGTACCCGGAGGAGTGAAAGCGATAGCAAGAAAAACTTGAAACGAGTTGACGGTACGCTTTCAAGTGTACTCTACCCCTCTTTTCTCATCTCCTTCGCCTATGTCGCGGCAGACTTGAATTCAAGAATTGCCCAATGTAAAAGGGCACTTACTTAAATTACATTTTTTTTTTTGTCTTATGATTTTCGTTTTCGGTTTACTATTGATGCAAATAACCAAAAAAAAAAAATAAAAAAATAACTCAATTTCCCACACTTCTTTTGTTTGCGACTATTTCAGATGACATAAGTGACTTATTAAAATTTTATAAAAAATTCCCCATGCCAGAAGATGTTGCAATGCAATCGTCACCAGTAATACCACTTGCAGCTGATAGTCATACAATAACAACCTTCACAGTAGAGACATCCATGCCAGGCACAAGCGTGACAGGCTCCTCATCGGCAGTACCAACAAGGACAACAGCAGCAGTTAACTTGGCTAGCAATGCGCCAACAACAGGCGCCACATCAACCACTAACAAGAGCACTAGATTTGGCGCTGACTCAGTACCAGGTTCTGGGTCAGGCGCTGCAATCGGTGTCAGTTTCATTTCGAATGCTGGCGCAGCAGCTGCACTTGGCAGCTCAATGAACAGCGGTGAGACGAAAACAAATGCTGGGCGCATAGCGGCAACTGTTGCCAATTCGTTGCCAACTTCAACGACACCAGCTAACATGGGCTATATTCATAGTTGGCGGAATACGTTGAATTTCACGATAATGCTAACGTTGCGCGTTCGAGTAAGTAACAGCCAAAGTACAAGTACTTAAGTTATATTTATTACGATTTGGAAAAGTGAGCAGCGAGCAGGTTGTGGCGTAAACATTTTTTGTGTTTAAATTTGAATTATTGATACCAGAAAGTGTTACATAACAATTAAGAACTCGTAGCATTTGCCAAGAACCAACTTGATTTGTGTACCTTTTAGGAATCGCTTTGTGTTAAAGTGTTTTGCCAGAATTCCCAAGACGGCCGTTTGAAAATTCGAGGAAGCAATTTGAGTAATGAAATGCTTTCATTTTATTGTGTATTTGATTTAAATTTACTGTGAAATCACAACTATTCGATGAGTGGTTTGGAAATTCACCTGAAACTGCATTCAGGTCTTACCAAACGCAATACAAAAAAACAAACAGTTTTTAATTTACTCAAATTCAATATTCAATTTCAAATCAAAAGCATTGCCAAATGTTTGATTTGGTTTATATTTGTTTATTTAATTGGCCCAGTATTTGAAGCACGTTTGCAAGTTAAACGAAGGTACCATCTAAAACAAAGAAATATGTAAAGGGGTGGAAAGGTGCAACCTCGCTGATTAATAGCCCAATGACCAAAAAAAAAAACTTAACCAAAAAAGAAAACAGAGTTCATATGGCTTCATTTGATCCAATCAAGCTTCACACAAAAATTGTATTTGCTCTCAGTTTACACTTTGCATGCACGAATATTAGGATGAGCCAAAAAAAAATTCGTTTGTGTGAAAATTTTTAGCTGAAAATGGAATATATGAAATAATAGGACTTTAACCGCATACGTATATATTATCACTTAAAGATCCTTCGGCCAATATCGTCCTCAATATTTTCAGGGTTTCGTACGCTCTATACGTGCCCCCTTTTCCCATGACGTAATTTCTTTTCGTGGCTATAGTAGTGATATCATATATCTATTTACAAATATTTAGATCCCTACCACGAACCTTTTTAGAGATATTCAGCAGTAAAGCTAAGTTGATATGGGAGGTGCACTCTTTCCCTAAAAAACATTTTGTTAAGAACATTTAGTCAATATCTCTGAAACGTCCAGGGTGACATGTGTTACACATTTAGAACAATATCATGGAACCGGGTTCGCAACTAAGAACCACACCCTGTTAAAACCCTCACCAACAATTTTACATATATTGTTTAAACTATTTCTAGACCCACATATTGGTCGATATTTTGGAAACATATTCGTGTATTGGACTTAGAACCCCTCCCTGACAAGAGCCCCGCAAACGCCTTGATATCCACTAAGAACCACACCCTGTTAAAACCCTCATCAACATCTTTAATTTGGTATCCATGTTGTCCGAACACTTTCTAGGGTCACACCTGGTCCACGTTTTGGTGGATATCCCGGAAACGGGTTCCCATATGGGGCTAAGGATCATCCTCTGCTAAAACTCTTATCAACACATTCATTTGATACCCATATCGTACAAACAATTCCTAGGGTCACACCTGGTCCAAATTTTGGGCGATAGGTATGTGGGAAACGGGTTCGGACATGGTACTAGAAACACTCCCTGTTAAAAACCCTCGTCAACAACTTAATTTTCTTCCCATATTGTCTAAACAATTTTTAGGGTCACACCTGGTCCACCAAGGGTCCAAGGGACCTGACACAATATTCCTTCAAAGTCAAATTAATACCTTTCATTTGATACCTTTTAGGGTCACAGCTGGGCTATATTTGGTTTCAAGGCCCTAATAACGTAGGGATATGTAATAAAGTTTAAAACCTATTCTCATGTCCCCCAAATAAACATACATACACAATTCCATTAAAATCGTCCGAGGCGTTTTGAATAGAAGCTTGTCTAAATCTTAAAACATTTTTCGAATATGAATATATCCTTATGGCTGCGGAGTACTTTGTAAAGACTCCAATGTGAAAAAATGTGATCACAAACGAATATTATTTTTAGCAAAAAATATACACACACAGAATAATTTTTTCAACATGAACCATGTTAAACTAACAAGAAAGATCCTGTTAAGTTTACATGAAATAATAAGGCAGATAGTGTTGTTTTAACAGGAAGACATGGTATTTTGAAAGAAATTCATGTAAATTTAACAGGATGTCATGTTAATGGAACAGGGAATCATGTTGATTTAACACGACGTCAGGGTTTCCAAAATATGCTTCATGCTAATTTAACACTAAGTCATGTTAATTTAACACGAAGTGAAGTTATTCAACATGAGCTTCATGTTAAAATAACATGAGCGATCGTGTTGAAAAATGGTTGATTTTACATGAAAACTTTTCTGTGTGTATACAAATCCATAGAAATATAGGTATAAGTTAACTCTTGTTTAATTTCGGTATACGAGTACACCATGAAAGAACTTTGCAAATATTTGTGTATTATTTTGTGTTTTATGTTTTTGCTTGGAAGGGTAACCAAGTTAAATAAAAATAATATTTGTTCTAAGAAAAAACCAAAGAGTATTTCACCTATCATCAACAGGCATACGAACTAGTGTGGGTGTATAGTAGGTAAATATATGTGGAAAAACTCGGGTAAGGTTTTTGCAAAAGCTGATATGATCAGATGTATGAATTAGTATCTATGTACACGCAACTATGCATACAACGCCCACCTTCGCTCATTTTTTATTATTTCTGTTGATTTTCGATAAATATTTTCTTTGTGAATATTTTTTATTCAAATATGAAAATGTTTTTCATCATTTCACGCTTGCGTACCTAAATAAATAAAAATACAACTTTTGTGTTGGCCTTGCTTTCACCATTGCCCTTACAGAATGACAGCAAAACCGCAACGACGATTTTTTCGATACGCAACGCCACACACAATTTATATTTGGAATCGTGCAAGGATGGTTTGCGATTGTATCTGGAACGGGATAGCACAACCGAAATGCTGCCAGTGAAATTTAATTTATACGATTATCGTTGGCATCAAGTGGCCATCAGGTGAGTTGTGCATCGAATTTTATTCAGTGCTGAAGAAAATATTTTTTTTTTTTTACGTTGGATGAAAAAGTATGTGAAACTCATTTTGAAGTGTCTCCAACACCTGCTTTAACACTAAAAGAGAAAAATTTAAACAAAAAATGTTTAAATGTAGATATACACAATTTAGAAACTGTGTATGAAATATCATTGGGGTGACACGTTTCCGCTCCCTTTAATCTACTTTTGGAAATTCTCACAAATTTTTAGCCCTTATATTTTAAAAACGCTATACTAATAATCCGTTTTATGGACTTTGTAAGGAATTTTATGATTTGGGAAATTGTCTTTACGTTTTTGAAACTATCAATCAAATTACAAGTTTTGAATATCAATATTAAGTTTGACAGTTTTCTTTCTACACTAAGATCAATATTTAAAAAAAAAAAAAAAAAAAAGTACTGAAAGGAGCCCAAAAACAGTATTGAAACTGTCCCGAAATGGCAATCCTGAAGAAATGAAATTACACAAAAATTTCCCAAAATGATCTAAACAATTTCCGAAATCATCTTGAAAAGCCCTGAAATTATTCAATAATTTTTTTAATTCAAAAATTTTAAAATTTATTTTAATATTAAATTTCTGAAAACAATATCAAAATGACATCAAAAATGTGCCGAAAACAATTCCAAAATGATACCGAAATAGCGCCGAAATTATACAGAAAACAATCTCAAATAAATAAGAAAGTAGACCCGCAAAAGTCAGAAATGATTTTAAAATAGTTCCGAAAAGGTCCCGAAAACAATTTTGAAATTGTCCTAAAATTAGTACCGAGTTTATTTCGAAACAATCCCAACAATAAAGTTAAAAAAATGGACCCTAAAACAATTTTTCCGAAATAGCCTCGAAATTATTCCAAAAACCATTCCGAAATGGTCAACCTGCTTGTGAAAAATAAAGAGCATACTCGGACTAGTGCCTTCCCAAAATGAGCAATCTTTATAACTTGTATACGTAACTGTTTTTTATATCCGGGTTTCTGATACACGCATATCCATTAACTCAGAAGCAATCATACTTGCAAACATACGCATCGTAGGCTTACTTTCGCTCTACCACACACAGAGATATTCGCAACAAGTTAGTTGTATCCATTTTAGTGTTACCGTTTTATTCCAAGCGCACCAAAGTTAGCAGCTTTTTTGCTCCTTAGCCACCGACATATTTTTTAATCGACATCATCTTTTACCCTCTATTGGTCACTGAGCTTGACCCAAAAAGTGGTTTGAAGATTAAAAGAAAATAAATATGCAAAAATTTAATATACTGCAATTTGTTATAATTTGGGACGAAATAATGCTTTTCGACACAATCTATATTCTCTATATTTTTTTGGTGAGAGCAACTATGGGAAAGTAATTGCTGGGCCTTATCATGTAATTTGATCCGAACGGAAATGCGATTCGAAAGCTGTCGAATCACATACATGTTTTTCAAATTCGAAAAAAGTTTCTTTCGGATGGGATTACATGATAACTCCCCTGGTCTGACAATCTGCTGAATCAAATTAAAAAAGAGGTTTAAATTCACATGGCGTTTCATATTGAAATCAATAATCGAAAGGGTTGTTGCCCTTAATTGAAAGAAAATCTCATGCTGTCGTCGGCTTCCTTGAGAGCTGGTTATCTGTATTTTGGTATTTAAATTTATAACGAGTGGCAACTCTAACTTAAATATATTCATAAACTAATATAGGCATACATACATACATACATATATGGCTAGTATACAGTGGCACTTGTGTAGTGAATAAACGAAAGCGCTGGATAGGCCCTTTCACTTTCATAACGTTTTTCCCTTTGTTATTTACCTTTCAACTCAATTCGCCGTCGCTGCACAAATTGACCTTTCCACGGTGTGTAATATTTATATTTTTTTTAGCCATATCGTCGCGTTATGCATTTTATATTTCCATTTTCCATTTCAGTGTGTAAATGTTTTTTTATCGTCAACTGGCATATTTAAATTTTTTATACGTTTTAAATTAATTTTATCTCGTTTACTTTTTATTTATTTTCATGTGTGTCCGTACATCCCGCTGCATCTGCCATGAAATTGTTTGCAGCATACAAAATGGTGATTTCATTTCAATTTATGTCGATTGTTCCTGGACAAATAGTTTTGTCGTATCGAAGCGCCTTTATACGCTGCCACTGGATGCCGATGTGGAAATTGGACGCGGCTTTAATGTGAGTATGGGGACACATTTCAACAACACCAATAGAGGGCGGGAATGGCGACAATTTTTCAATTTGTGTCAAATTGCGCTGTCAGCAACATTTTATGGGTTTTTAGTTGTGAGACACTTTTATTGCATTGTTTTTAATAGTAAGCTATTTTCGTAAAATTTATGGATTTTAATTTGTGTTAGACAATGCGTAAGATAATCGAAAACATTATTATTTGATATTTGGCGGCATTTTATGGCTCCATAGTTGAACTGATACTTCGTAGATAAATAGTTTGCCATAATGTTGCGTTACATTGATATTATTATGATTGTTGATATTAAGGCAATGCTAGGTCTTCGTTAGGAGAACAGCAGTAGATTAGTGTTACCAAGGACTCACACCGAAACCGTAACCGATTAAAACCGTTTCATTTTTCAAAACCGAAACCGTAACCGTTATAAACTACGAATTGGGTTTTTTTTTTCAAAATAACTAATTTAAAAATGTTTCTTTATGGCCGTTTTCTCAAGGAACTGATCTGCTCAATCAACCAAATTTTGTAAAATGTTTCTATCGGCCAAATAGAAAGTTAAAGTTTACTTGAGAAACCGGTTCTTACCCCAAAAATATTTTTTTACGCAATGGTATAAACTTCTGTTTTTATTTTCCATTCTACAATCCCACTGATTAACACAGGGTGAACTGCAACAATTGCTGGTGCTGCCCGATAATCAGGAACGACAACAATGCTCGAATAAACGAACTTCAATAAATGAAGTGAAGCGCTACATAATCGACACGTTCATCGGTGATTACGGTAATTAATTACTGGCAAACGCGCAATATCCAAACACAACAACAAAAACTGCAAAATTTAATAAAACATAAAACATACGCAAACATATACAAATGAAAACATAACAATTTATTTATCAAAAAACGTACGAGTTAAGCGATATTAACTAAACTCAAAATGAATAAATATACATTTAATTGATGAATGAGAGGCTTAAAGCATTGAAATGAACGTAATTAATAATAATAAAAAAAAAAATATTTAATATTGTGATTGATATGTGTCCTAAATATAAAGTAAAGAATAATATAGTTTAATATTAATGATATATTTGTTATTGCAGTATATGTATATTTGTATTAAGGTAGAATTACGCTTGTTGCAAAAAATCATAAATATGTATTGCTAAAATCCGATCGAAGTGTTGCAACAAACTTTGACATAAAACAATAATGACAAATAAAACCGTGTAACAGTAAGTAGGAATCTACATGTAACTAGAAATATTTATTCATGTAGAGTAGAAACATAAGCAAATACCATACGCATGCATATTCATTAGATACATATATACAACAGATGTAGGTTTTGACATGTCGACGTACATACACACATAACTTCATACCTAAACATAATTATTGGCGGAGTTGAAGTCGCAGTCGATGGAGTACACTCAACTGACTAAATAGTTTTAAGATCATAAGTACTAAGTAATCTTATGTTAAGTGAGCATTTAAGAATTTTAAATAAATAAAATATTAAAACTATCTTTTAAACCCTTTTACTTAACTGTCGATGAAGTTGATCGCAATATATCATTTTTATCATCCCCCAAAAGGTTTTTTTTTTGTTGGACAAAAATCTTACATTTGCCATTGCTCAAATTGGTTGCATGGAGATATTTTCTATTAACTGAAATATAATTATACGCACTCACTCGTCCATTAAAATATGTGGAAAAAAATCAAGGTTCAAAATTTGATATGCATAACCTCTATATGAGTGCGTTTTAGCCCAAGTTTTATTGTTCTGTGATAACGGCAACCCCTGCCGATTTTTAGTTAAAGTTTTTGCTGGCAGCTTACACTAATCTCCACACAAATCTCCACCTTTGAATTTTTAATAAGGACAATAGGATCCTCTGTAAGGATATTCAAAAAACGTATTCACGAGAAAAGGGCATTGGAATTTCAAAAGTATTTTACTAGATTGTGCAACAATATGTTTGCCTGCAAAATGAACCTTGTGTACCTCTAAAGTGTGCAATTATAGTTTACTTTTTATAGGCCATACACGGCGTATGAGTAACATTTAGTTATTCAAGTAAGAAAAGTTCAAATAAATTGCATTCATGCTGTGGATGATATCTCCGAAACGGATTGAGGTATCGAAATAAAGCTTACACTTCGTTCAGGCTCACATCAAAAATTTTCATTTGATACTCATATTGTAAAATCAATTTCTGGGATATCTTCTGTGCATCCTTAAATATTTGTATATACATTTTCAGAACTTTTATTAAACTAATAATTTTAAAGGATGTTATATCCATGTCCATAAAGGATAATTAAAAAAATTCTATTTTTTCGATATGCGCTACAACGTTCGATCCTTTAAAGGATATCTTGAGCATCTGGCACAGAAAAAAATTTACAATTATGAAGGCCTTAAATGGTAAGAAAACAGAAAAACGAGTACTTAAATCATTAAATTAGCAAAACGAAGTGGAATGCAGTAAGATTTACTAATCACTTCAACTGCAAGTCGGCATGGGTTACCGTGGTCCGAATTGCATTAAACTTTGTCCGGATAGTTTTTGATGCATAATGGTCAAAAATATGCGTGGGTATGAGTTTAAATAAAACAACTTCCATTTTTTGGGAAAGTCTATTACATATATTAATAATCACTGTTAAGTTACGTATTGTGCATCTTTTATTGTGGATCAAGTGGGCTTGCTTCCTTCTCAGTTGGTTGACTTTATCGACCGACATTTCCACGCAAAAGAACAACATTTTATCCACAATAAGCGGAACTACGACGAACAAAAGAAATTTCAAAGTAAGGTAAATAATAATTGCCGATACAACAATAGTATGAAGACATGTATTTAAAATTTAGAAATATACAAACATTAGGGTGGCACACCAAAAACTAAGTTGCACCTTTTCTATGGAAACTGTATAATGTCTAAGCAGGAAAGAAAAAAAATCCTCAGTGTATATACCAGCATCTAAAAATGCTAGTTGTTGTATAAGTAAAGAAAAATATAAGAATCATACTGAAAAAGTGACTGATGTTGAATGTAATTTATTTAATGGCCTACAAAGTGCTTGTGACTCATTGAAAAAGGTGTGCAAAGTACAAAAATCTACAGATTTCCAGGAAAAGCGAATTCATTGCAGGCTTGGGGACTCAATTTCCAATTAATTTTCCCACGGCAACTGCAACTCTCAGAAATATCACCTCGATGGAGTTTTGTTTGAGCAATAAAATTGTTACTTAAACTAACACAGTATTGCATTTTAAAACAATAACCGGATGCTACTAGGCTTGATATAATTGAATTTGAGTGAGTTTTACTTAATTGCGGCCGCTGTGGTGAATGTACGTACTATATATAGAAAAAAGATTTTCTACGCGGGGTCGCACCTCGGCAATGGTTTGATAAGCTCTCCGAGTGTAGTTATGTCATGAAAAGCAACTCAGTAGAAATTCATTTGCTTTACTGGTGCCGTTCAGAATTGGCACAAAATTGTAGTTTCCACGAATTTGTAGGAAGAAATTCAAAACCAGCGCTACATAAGTTGGAAGGGAAGTTCGGCACAAAAATTTCTCTCTTATTTAATTTAATTTAATTTTAGTCTATTTTAAGGTATTTTATTTTTTTAATTAAATTTTTTTATTTTTTTTTTTTTTTTTTTTTGTTTTTTTTTTTTTTTTTAGAGTTTAATATGGCTTTCAAGCATTGTGGTAATTTTAGCCTTGGCTTAGCATTCTTATGTTTTACGGTGCACATAGTTTATACCAAATACAAGTGTGCAATTTATGTCAAAATGCAAATTAACATAATATTCAGCAGTGTGTTGCCATGGCTCATAATTTGCAATGTCTACATGCTAATTACAAATTTCTCTTACTGATGCATCAAGGTGTCAGGCACTTAATCTAAATTACCATTAGCCTCATTCATTTTATCTGCATAATGTCTCTCTTCATTTAAATGCAAACCTACATGCAGGGTTCGGAATTATTCATTTATGAATATTCAAATACGATCTTTTGTACTCGCACTCACAAACATGAACTTAAAGAAAAAAAATTGCATTCGCGCTCGTGAATAAGAACGCATTAAAAAATCCACACCGTTCACGTTCACGAATGCGTTCGCGAATCATTCTCGAATCTACGTAAGAACATACTTTTTGTCGTTCGTCTATATTTAAGCACGTACATCTTGCCGTTTCCTGAAGGCATATTTTGTGTTGCATATTCCTAGACGGTATCCGCACACACAAACATTGTCGCTAGTTAGCGGAACAATAGCATGTGTTGTTTGTTTATGAAGATGGAATGACAAGAAGAACGTTCTTATATACTTAGATTAGAAAATGCATATCAGAATAATTCGCGAATGCATTCGTGAACGTGAACGGTGTGAATTCTTTGATGTGTTTTTGTTTATGAACGCGAATGCACTTTTTTAATGTTCATACTCGTGAATGCGAGTGAACGAGAGTGAATGTTTCCGAACGAGAGTGAATGTTTCCCAACCCTGTCTATTTGTATGTTTGCATTGTATAATAGATAGCAACATTAAATGCCAAATTTTAATTAGTCATTTACTGAAAATGAGCGTTAAAGTTTAAATGACGATTTTCAGTGTGGCTTCTAACAGCAAAACTTCGAGAACTTCATTAACGCCAACGCACAATTTTCATTTAACAACAACAACTAAGCACACCACAGAAGTTATGTCTGCAAGTAAAACTATTTAATTTGCAAAGGAATTTCAATAAAACTTGAACGAGTCAACGAACACAAAGCAAAAACCATACAACTTGCAAACATGGGCAAGAACTCAACAAGTGGCATGAACGGAGTTAGATTCCCAAGTACACATTTAATTAGAATGGTTTATAAATAACTTTTATGGAGTATAGAATATACAAACTTTAAAGGAAAAATAAGGATGTTTTTTACAATATTCAATCTTCAAAAATGTATCTATCTACTATCAACAAGGCATGAGTCGCGAATTTATTTTAATTTATTTGATTTTATTTTAATTTTACAATTTAAAATTCTTAGTTTATAAATTTTTTTTCTATTCATCTCTGTGTCCGCCCGGATAAACCCCATTCCCGCAGTCTCTTGTATAATATGTATCGGATGGAGTTCTAGAATTTTATGACAGCTAAAATAAAAAGGTGAGGACGACTTCGCGTGACCAAATTTTGTTTTCAGGTGTCTAATACAGATTTGTTCTAAATGACACCACATTTTCTCACGATGCTTTGTTGCATTCATCGAGAATCGAGCTCACACAATTTGACTGCCGAACGCAAGTATCTACCATTATGTCATCGTGTACTTCTGCTTGCGGGCGTATAATTATAGCTTTGTTTTATGATAGTAATGACGGTATATTAGCTGTTGAATTAACTGCAGGAGTTTGTTGTTCCAACACAAAGTTTTGCTTGATCAACTGAAACTCTCGCAGTTTTACTAATTTAATTGGATAATGCAATAAATTTAAAATGACAGTTCCTTCGCTGTTGAATTAAGAGCAGTTTGTTGTTTTAATACAAAATTTAGTTTGATCAACAAAATTTTTGTCAGTTTTACGAAATTTTGTTAATTTATAATTTACAGATCTATGACTGTTCAATCAACAATTGAATGCAGTTACTTCAACAGAAAATTCCGTTCAAATAACCAAAATTCGATCAATTTAACATAATTTGGTCAACTTAATGATAACAGTACGAAATTGTTGATTTTATCAGTGTCACTTTTTCTGTGAAGATGTTGTGGACTGAGATATGTTGAGCTTCAAAATCAGATGAAGATACACGAGATTTTCTTAACTGAGTCATAGACACATGCCATTAACAAGTAAGTACTCACAACGTGGCTGGTAGGCCAGTTAGCTAATATCACCGCAAGTGCCGGCTATGCTCAAAAAGGTGCAGACGACAGGAAATTCATCACTGTACTTGACGCACCATTTCCTCTTGAGTTCACCCTCTAGCAACACCGCCGGATCATTATGCTCATCTTTAAATGATTCATTTGACTGACTGACTACATTTGCTCATGTAGCCTTACATTTATTTCTTAGTTCTACATTTGCGTTGATAACCACAATTTTAGTCCACGATGCAACAAAGTCATTCTGTAGCGTGAAATTGCTCACAGCGTCGGAAAAAGTTAAACGGAAAACGCTCATCTACGTCTTGCAATCGTACTGGAAATTATGGTACTTTGTTTCCGCTGATGAATGGGCAAATGCATGAGAAATCTTTAAAGAATATTAAGATTGCTTTTGTAGAGAAAATATGAAAAGTTGAAGAAGGAGAGTACTCGTATCAAGATCTTTAAATTTCTAGATTTTCCTAGGTGATACATGCTTGTATGTTCTTGAAACTCAACTTTATTTAAGTGAACTCAAAATTAGATAGCTTTAATAAGTACTTAACACAAATTTATATTATTACACCCACGAGCCCAAAACTCTTACCTTTTATTTATCCCACAGATAACAACATCATCTCAGTTGACCTCAGTTGAGCCCACGTTGTTCTTCTGCTTTGATTTTATTCGTTTGTTCTTTGCTTTTGTTTTTGTATTTATGGCCAGAAGTGTGCCCCAACTTAGTATAACTCTTAACCCGACCACTCTTAAATGTCAATGGAGTTTTCCTTTTTGTTTTGTAAATAATCTCCTTGTTCATTGCCGAGCTTATCGAAGTTAATCGCGCTGCTACACCTGGACCCATCTTGTTCGGATGTGTTTCCTTCGTTCTTGCAATGCCAACAGTCAAAGTATGTCTAATAAATTTACATAGGAATAAGCAGCATTCCACAAGGCAACTAACATTATTATTGTGCAGCACCTCTTAGCCTGTTGTAAGCCAACAAAAGGCTCAATTTTATCAACTTTTATATGAACAGCTATTTACATACATTCTTTGTGTGCCTCCAAGCATGCCATACTAAGAGCACACTTTGTTGGCAGGAGGTTACCAATTCGGTAGAGAGTGTGGTACTCTTTTATGTTGAGAGCTGGAAAAAGCGCTTCTTGTGCTTGAAGCTTCAAAGTAGGGTCTAGACATTTTCGGCTGAGATAAGGCTTCTCAATTCTGTTTGCGATATTTCGAGATCTGAGTGAAAGTTCGCCATTTTTTTTAAATATTTTTTCAGATTCATAGGCAGATTCCAGCCAAAAGAGGACAAGTACAAAAATTTTAGAATGCCATAAAACCCCCCTGCACTGACGGCACTTTACAAAAAAGGTTTTTTTATTATCAAGAGTTAGGGCTGACTAGTTGCATAGTTAGTAGGGAAATGCATCGATAAAACTGAAAAAACTTAAAAACTGTATCAGGAAAAACAGGCAAATTTTCCACGAGTCACACTCTTTTAACGTTTGTAAAAATTTCCTAAAAGCTAATATTAATCTTACTTTTAAAGAATATGGTAGTTTGTAGTATATACTATCGATCATATAAAAATTGTAGTTCAAAGTTGAATTGTAAATCTAAAATTCGTCTTCGTGCTCACAAAGTGATTTTTCGGTGTCCCACGAGTCACACTCATTTACTGAGTAGTTACAAAGCTATTTGTTGTTATTTTGTTGTGTGTACTTCAAAATCTCGTTTGGTGAATTTGCCCTACATATTCGTGTATTTATATAAAAAATGTTCGCAATACCTTTAATTTTACAACGCTTTATTAAAGCAATGGTTATTTTTTGCTCTATCGGTATCATTTTCATACAAATTAACATCTTGATCCTTTGTCAAATCACTCGAGCGTAGCGATTGTCGTACATGGCCGCTCATCTCTATTCGAATTCGTCCATGTATTTGTAAATATATATGTATAGCTATCATAAAATTCTACATTCCTGAATTCGTACAACGGCTTGCTAAAGGAGCTCAAGAGAGATGCTCATACAACGAGACCTACCATGATTGCTGATACATGAAATAAATTCATTGAATGTGGAGCGCATAGAAGCACGTTCGCAGTAATATAGGGTATTCGTAGAAAGATACTATACAGAGACAGCAATTATACATATATGTAGTACGATATGTAAGTGAGTGAGTATGGAAAATGCCAGTGACGCCACCTTGTGTGCGAAGTACTTATAAACTTAACAGCATAATTTAATTTTTTAGCTCTTGTATTAATCTACACATAAAAAAATGACACTGGTAAAATCAACAATATCGCACGGTTGTCCTGAAGTTGACGAAATTCGGTTAAATTTATCAAATTTTGGTTATTTGAACAGAATTATTTGTTGCAGTAACTGCATTCAATTGTTGATTGAACAGTCTTATTATTATTGATATTATTATTATTATTATAAGACCTTATTACACCGCGATCATTAGTACGATCTATTGTGTGACCTATCAGCTTATTGCTGTATGCGGAGGCTCTTTATAAATTTGAGCACCTCCTCAGATTTTTTATTCCATATTACGAATGGATTGAGAGTGACCCCACCTAGGTAGCAGACTCCCTTTCTTGCTAACGCAATGAATTCGCAGAGTATGTGAACCGGCGTTTCATCGTCCAGTTCGCAAAACCGACAAATTGTTGTATCTGACAGATTCAGCTTACACAGGTGATAACGCAGACCGCAATGTCCCGTAAAATACCCAGTGAGGATTCTTAGATCCACCCTCCTTAGATTATTGATGCTCTTTGTAAGGGTTCTATAAAGAGTTTGGCCTGCCTCTGCCCTAGGCTGCTAAGCCAATGCTGCCTAATTTTTTTATTTTCCCAGTTGTTTATGGTCTCCTTTACGTGTCCACAAAAGGGTTCCGGACCATAAAATGCTGTTAGAGCACCATGTTTTTCCAGGTGATCTGCTTTTTCGTTGCCGTCATGCCCTTCATGCCCTGGGACCCAACCTAACAAAACTTTGTTTTTGGCTCCCAGATCATTAAGGATTGCGACGCACTCATCGACCAGCTTCGAGGTTATAGTGTAAGACTGCAAGGCACGTCCGACATAATGTAGATTCGCCTAGAGGATAGTCTTCGTCGGAGGCATTCTCTGCCACATAATTCTATTGCGTGGCTTTCCGCTTGTAATTTGGTCCATAGATACCAGCTCCAGTTTTACCATCTTCCAGCTTCGATCCATCCGTATACCAAATCTCCGAATCGGATTCAGCATAAGGATTCCCTTTGTCCCAGAGCACTCGATCTACGATCGAAACTTCAAAGTGTCGCATTATCCTGGACTATTGCTATATAGGACTATAGGATTTTTTTTTTTTTGGAATTCATTAAAATCTGTGAAGATTTTAAGTGCGACTCGTTTCAGGACGGTATGTACTATATTTGGTATATTAAATTCAAAACCCGTTTTTTGTGGTTAAATAAGTATTAGTTCAGCCGAGGTACGCTAAATTTTATATATGGGCGTATTCTACACACCTTCCACTTCAAAGAACTTAAAAAAATGAAGCCCCTTTCCGCCCCCATACCCTTAGGTAATCGTGAAAAATACATGCTTATGTAAATACAAAAAAAATATGTTTAACCGGTCGACACCTACACAAGTAGAGTTAAGCTAAGTTTTATATATGGGCTCATTTTACAGACCTTCTACTTCAGAGAACTAAAAAAATTTAACCGCTTTTTTTGCCCCTATGTGCGATGGCATCATGGTAGACACCTGGGTTGAGCCATTCAAGACCCCAAGGTTGACAGTTTCAATGCAGTTGAATCAACAGCATTGAATAATGGATAAGAATTGACCGTGATTTTGGTTGAATCGACCCATATTTTGGTTGATATGAGCAGCTCATTTTATTCTGTGTAGGTAAAAGATGCGTCTTCCAGTAAAAATATATAATCAGGAAGATTCTTTAAGGGATTCCTGGACCTTTCACAGTAAAATTAAACATATAAAATTTAGGCTAATCCCCTCTTCCCACACCTCTGGAGTGTGCATTTAATTGTTTGCGCATATGTTTGTCTGCATGTGCATTAGGGTGATTCAAATTTAAAAAAATTTGTTATTTTTTCGGTCTTACCCCCTGAATCTTTAGGTATTGATGAGAAAATAAGCCTTGCAAAAAATTAGCTCTAACTTAACCCTTAGGGGTGGCTATTTTTTTTTCGCCCTTTCCCATACATTTTGTATGGGAAAAATGGCATTTTTTTTTTCAAAGTGAATTTTCTTTTAATTTTTGAAACTTTTTTCAAAAAATATTTAAACACTCTTAAAGTTGAAGCTTTGAAGCTACCAAAATGCTAAGCCGTGTGCGATTATCATAACTAATAAAATAGTTACAGCCATTTAAAATTTACTAGATTTTATACGTGTTACTGTGTATGTATGTGCATTAGTACAAAACTCAGTCATTTTCAAATGGCTGTAATTATTTTAATAGTTAAGATAATCGCACATGGCTTACCATTTTGGAAGCTTCAAAGCTTCAACTTTAAGAGTACGTAAAAATATTTTGAAAAAAATTTCAAAAATTAAAAGAAAATTTATTTTGAAAAAAATTCCATTTTTCCCCATACAAAATGTATGGGAAAGGGCGAAAAAAAATAGCCACCCGTAAGGGTTGAGTTAGAGCGCTAATTTTTTGCAAGGCTTATTTTCTCATCAATACCTAACTTTTTAGGGGGTAAGTACAAGTCGACATTTTTTTTGAATCACCCTAATGTGATACATTGGTTTTGTGTTAGTTGCATTGTCATTTGTCCTTGTGTCACTAAAATGCTTCTCCACCTCTACAGCAGAACACAACAACTTGCTTCTCAATGAGGTGAACTTATCCTAGCTCTTGCTGCACTGCCACTATTACAACTGCAAAAGTCGCAACACATTGAAGCCATAGCCAAGCTACTCCGAAATGAGCAAGGAATGCATTCAACTTTTAAATAATCTGCAGCGATAATGGATAAAGCTGTTTTTTTTTTACTTTCGAAATGTGGCAAAAGTTTTTAAGCACATCATTATTGTTACGAATTTTTGAAGCATAAACATAAACTTCATTGCAAGTTTTCTCCAAAAAAAGGGCGTTTAAGAACTGAAAATGGCAAATAGATTTTACATGTGGGAATTTATGCAAATAAAGTTTATGAGTAGCATTTTAGAGTAAATTTTGCTATTTATATGCCATACAAAAATTTAATTATGTATTAGGGTGGCCCATATTATATACGCGAAAAATCAAATAAGGTTTACAGAGCCAGGCACTCCATACATTTTTAGCTATCGCCAAAACAAATATTCTGGAAGAGTTTCCATCCAATATTCCAACGCCAAGACAGTGCTCAAGGACATACAACATTATGAAAATAAATTGAAAAACTCGTAATTTTGGTCATTTTTTTGCAAGAAGTATAACTGTGTAGAAGGATATAAATGTATTTATTTGATAGGAAAACACATTTAGACTGCCTTGTTGTAGGAAAATTGGACGGCATGGGTTTCCATAAGTGATATTTATGAAATATTTCAAACAGGTATAATTTTGGGTACCGCTATGAGAAGTTTTTCCATATAATATTAGTTTTGTTAATCTAAATCTTATTGATGATATTTTTTTGTATCTGTTATTATATTTGAAACACCTGCAACAAAGAAACACACTAAAAAATTAATATAATTTTTTATTTTTTTTACTTTTCCATACAAATCGTGAAACTTAGGGTTCATTGGGCACCCTTTTCCCATCCATCAAAAAATCTGAAAAAATTACAGAGGTATATTGAGCCCCATTCGAAAAAAATGGAGGGGTACCCGGGATGAATTTTTAAAGTTAGTGCTTTTGGGCCACCCTATTTTAAATACTAGAGTTCGCCCAGTGGTTGAAATTCAACCACAAAACCTTATTTTATTTTCCTACCTTTTTGCTATTTCTTCAATTTTCCTTTCTTTTCCATATTTTGTATATTTTTGGTTTCTATACATTCCTATTCATTTTGCCTTTTCCTCCCTCTTTACACCATTCAGTTCTTTCCGTTCCTTTCTTAGCATTCATTTGCTTTTATTTCCTTTCCTGTCCTTTCATCTGAATTTATTTCTTTTGCTTTTCTTTCCTTCTCTTCCCTTTTAACTCCTTTGTTTATCTTCTCCGTTCTTTTTCTTTTCTTTCCTTTTCTCTTCTTTCCTTTTCTCTTCTTTCATTTCATTTTATTTCCCTTCTTTCTCTCTTTCTTTTCTGTTCTTCTCTGTTCTTTTCTTTTATTTTTCTTTCTTTTCGTTTCTTTTATATTCTTACCTGATCCTTCTTTCCATTTCCATTACATTCCTTTTATTTTCTTTCCTTTCCTTTCGTTCCCGTTGCTTTAGTTTCCTTTCATTTTATTCATTTTTTTTTTCATTTCATTTCTTTTCTTTTATTTTTTTTTTACCTTTATTTTCTTTCACTTTTTTCTTAAATTTCCCTTCCTGTCATTTCGTTTCCTTACCTTTCCTTTCCTACCGTTACCTTATTTTCTTTTGTTCCTTTCCGCAACTCCTTTGCTTTTCTTTTTCTTTCATTCATTTCCTTAACTTATTTTTTTTAGCTTTTCATTACCTTTCTTTCCTTTATTTTTCTTTCTTTTTATTTTCATTTATTTTCCATACCTTCTTCCTCGCTACATTTTCTTTCCCTTCTTTTTTTCTTCTTTCCTTTCTTTGTCCTTCTCCTTTTGCTTCTCTTTTCCACTGCTTTACCTACATTACATTTCCTTTCTTCCCTTCATTTTTTCTTTTCCATTCCTTTCCTTTCCCTTTGATTTTTCTGTCATATTTTCCGTTCGTTACCTTAACTTAACCTTTATTTTCCTTATATCCATTCCTTTCCTTTCCTATTACTTTCTTAATTTAATACTTTTATTTATTTCATTTTGTTTCATTTTTATTTATTTTATATTATACCCTTTCCTTTCATTTCCAACAAATTTTATTTTTTTACTTTCAACCACTTTTCTATTTCTGATTTTATTTTTTTTTAATTTTATCAATTTTCCTTTTTTTTTATTTCACTAAGTGTAGCCACCAAGGGCCTTGTGCATGATCTAGCTTATTTGTGCTTTTTTTTTTCAAAAGCATTTGCTTCTCTGAATCCCCACGCACAGATTTTGTTTTTGTAAACACTGTTTGTACCTAAGCTCAATAAAGTTGTCGCATTGGCTCATGTTATCTTATTGCTGCCAACAAAACAACTCACCCTACTGCAATGAATGCAAACACAACAATGCAAGTGGTCATACCTACATACACCCATAACAGCGGCTCTATAAAGCGAATGCGTGTATAGCACTTGTAGTGGTGTGATTTTCAAATCATATTATAATTAATTTTTTTTAATTTTTGGTTTGTTGTAGCACACCCTGCTCGGCGAGACATATCGATACATACCAAATTTCATATACCTTAGAATTGTGGTTATTGCAAAAAAGGGAGAAAGTTGTTATGTTTGCGCATTTATATATAATAGATGTACGTATGTACTTAGGACAGTAAATAAAAAAGGGGAATCTGAAGCAAAGTCGATCGAGTTTGCACTCAGAAAAGAATTTCCTTATTTCAAGGAAAATTTATCTTATTTGGCTTCAAAGACATGGCTTCCTTAATTTAAATTAAGGAAAATATTACTTATGCTAAGGAAGCCATGACTTAGGAGTCAAATAAGGGAAATTTTCCTTGAAATAAGGAAACTCTTTTCTCAGTGTGGCATTGGTAAGTTAAAATGAGTACCCCCACCAAGTAACTATATCTCTCATATAACTCTTATAATCCGACGAAATGTTTTTATTTTTAAAACTTTTCGGTTTAAAATTAAAACTTTTCGGTTCGGCCTACAACTTTTGTTTTGTTTTCATTTATTTTTGAAAGCTTATTTAAGAGTGAATTTTTCCGACAAAAAATTATTTTTTCTTTAAAAAATTGTTTAAACATTTCTGGTTTAAAACTGAAACCCCATTCATTTAGCAAATTATCTTGAAAGCTGGTCTAGATTTAATTTGAAACCAATTTTGGTTTGGTCATATATGTAGTCCAAAAATTTAGGCTAAAATTTTTAATCGTGAATATTTCATCAACTACGATTAGAAAAAAGAGCACGTTTTGCATCAACTTTATTAGGATGATTAATTTCCGGAAAGGTTTTTTTTTGGTGCTTAAGCAAGCTATTGACCTACATGTAAAAAGAATTCTTACTAATGGCGGCGATATACCAACAGGTTATCATAACCTCTAACGAGATTTTTAGCCGAGCTTCTCTTTCCAACTTGTGGTGTGTTGCTTTTTTGAGTTTTTCCTACAAGTTGGCGGGACCTACAGTTTTTTGCCGACTCCGAACGGCACTTGCAAAGCAAATGAATTTTTTGCTGAGAAGCTTCTCATGGCAGAAATACACCCGGAGAGTTTGCCAAACTACTGCCGAGGGGCGACCCCGTTTAGAAAAATTGGGTCGCCCCTCGGCAGTAAGAATTCTTACCAAAATGAAAACGTGGGATTTTTTGAATAAAGTAGTTATTTTTGGCATTAATTTTTTCTTTTGAGGGCCACCAGAGGCCGCTTCCCTACTTTTTTATTTTGCGAAAATACACAAAATTTGACTTCCGCACAACGCTCCATATTTTAGGATAATTAAAAATTTAAATTGATTGCATTATATGAAAGCCAAATTTGGTGGATTTTCGGAAAAAATAGCATTAAAATCCAAAAAAAAAAGTCTGGGCGCATCCTTGTGGCTCTAAAATGATAAAAAAGAGTTCCAGAAATAATTTTTCAATCCCAAACTCCAGATACACATATCGGCTATTTGAAACTGTAGTTCCAACAGCTGAGTCACCTTTTAGAAAAAAAGGTAAACTTATTTTAGACCCATGGGCAAAAATGCTTGTAATATAATCTATATATATAAAAGAAAGTGATGTTAGTTCAAACACTTATAACTCAAGAACGCCTGCACCGATTTGGATGATGGACACCAATTCAGATTGCTCTTTGGCCAGAATAGGAGAATATCCAAAAAAATTCCCGAAAAATTCCCAAAAAAATAAAAAAATTTTTTCCCATACATTTTGTATGGTTGAATTTTTGTTATCTATATATATAAAAGAAAGTGATGTTAGTTGAAACACTTATAACTCAAGAACGCCTGCACCGATTTGGATGATGGACACCAATTCAGATTGCTCTTTGGCCAGAATAGGAGAATATCCAAAAAAATTCCCGAAAAATTCCCAAAAAAAAAAAAAAATTTGTCCCATACATTTTGTATGGTATGAATTTTTGTTATTTTATATAAAGCGTTCTTGCGTTACGTTGTGACGGGTGACTCGCAAGATATATGCATCACCCTCTCACAAAATTAAATGTAATTTCGCTTTTTCAATACAATGCCACTCCACCACGAAAGAAGTTTTTACAAATTAAGAGGTGATTTACATAAAATTTGCCCACGCATATTGACAGATGACCGCCCTATAAGTTCAAAACGGATAAACAAACTATCGCTTATAGAAATTTTGATTTCAAAGGCAATATTACGCAGGGCAACGCCTGCGGGGTCAGCTAGTATAATATAATCATAACCGCGATGTGCCTCTGCGATTCTTTTGTCCCATACAAATCAGCACCCTAATGTACATATATATTTGGCGAAACTACTCGCTATCTTTTCAATTGTTCACTCTGAGTTATAATAGTGCTCATAATTGGTAATAAAGAGCTTGATAAGATATTGCATGAGAATGACATGCGCTCAACAAAATAATTAAAGACCACATTTATCAGTTTCATGAATGATTGAAATTAATGTGATTGAATAAAAACAGCTTTTGTAAATGTGGGAAGTTATGCCAAGAAAACGTGATTAAGTTATTCCTATTATTGCTATATAGCGAAACCGTTTGAGTAATTAATACTCGTGATAATATTACCCGCTATTACTTATTTGCACATGTTGCACAGTTATTTGAATTATTCTGAATGCAATGAAAATGAAAATATTATATTTCTGCTATATATTTGATTTCTTAAAATTTTTTAAGTTTTATACAGTAATCAGTTTAAAAGTTAAATTGCCTAATAGAATGACTAGCCGAAAAATGCCTAATAGAATGACTAGCCGAAAAATGCCTAAGAGAATGACTAGGCGAAAAGATGTTTATGAATGCTGTCATTAACCATTTGATTAATTTCAATACCTAAGCTACGCATACGAAGTCACGGGCACCAGCTAGTCATTAATACAAAAAAATTTATTTTGTGATTTAAATTTTCAAGCAAATGCTGTTTATGGGGAAAAGAAAGCTTCATATAAAATTTTTTGTTAAAACAAGTTTCCAAATTCGTATTAAAATTGAATTTTTAGTATGTTATAAAAATAGATTTATACATTTTAGTGTAATAGTACATTTACATCGCACCAAATTTGGCGAATTCAAATGAGCCAGTTTGACACCGTTTACATTGGCAAGTTCTTAGGTTGAAGAGAGACGTTCGTTCATTAAGGAATGTGTGTCCGTCTGTCTTTCATATATGGAACTCTATATCTATAAATTTGGCGCTTTTTTCCATACAAATCTCATTTTCCAAAGAAGCCTTCTTGACTCATGATTCAATCACAAGAAGGTTTTCTCTTCGCTTAACGTTTTATATTGACACTCCCAATTTTTTAGAAAAAAATAGTTGTGAAAAACAAGTAAAAAGCCAGGAAAAATAAGTATATCTTTTTGTTCACGTGTTTTTGTGCGTTTGTTGTTTTGCCACTGCTTTTGACACAAAAGTTCGGGCCAAAACGGTAATTTCGTATTCTGTTTTGGGCTGCGGTTACCATTCAATTATTTTGCCATGGCAAGGAATTGGTACTAGAAAAATTTTAAAAGGAGGATATTAAATAGTAGTAACAACAGTGTGATTAGAGAAGCTATTAGTTAATCGAGTATACAGATCGGTGGTTATTGAATTGGTATTCATAAGTTTCAGATTTTTTAGTTAGTTTTCTTTAGATCTATGTGTGCGACATATAATATTAAAACAAACTATCGTTTTATATGTATTGCTAGTGCTAATTCAATAGCAAAACCTTCGACATCGACACTCGAGGGATAAGATTTTAAGGAAATTGCCTTCGAAACCGGTCGAGCTATCGAAATTTCAAGATATCTCCCAAAACATTTCAGATATTTCAATGAATCACATCGAATATTATAACACTCATTGGCACCTTTCGTTTGACACCCATATTGTACTAAGACATTTTTGGTCACCCCTCGTCCACATATTGGGCGATAACCCCAAAACCCGTAAATATATCGCAAAAAATAATATCTTAAACTTAAAGTTGAGCGTCTAGCAATCTAACACTTCAATTCCATTCAGTATTTTCAGAGTGATACGGTCACAAACATACGGACAGACAGACAGACAGACACACACAAATTTTTAAAATGGTTGATTTGGATTCTACTCGCTTAATAATGCTTCCCCCAATCAATTTTTTGTTGACATCTGCCATGTACAGACATCGACCTGTTCCCATTTTATTATATATAGAGATTTAATTTTGATACATTTATAGAATTTACTTCATCCATTCATTCCTTCATCCCACCTTTTAATATAAATAGGTTCACGCTGAAACTTCCAGTAGACCACGATTGTGTATCCATGGTATGAGCATTTCTGCGTGTTTGCGGAATCTTGGATTTTGATACAATAAATTTCTGAAGCGGACTGCAGCCTCGTTTTCACCAAAAACGCTATCAAGATTTGAGTCGTCATTCGATTCCACCAACGCCGATGCCATAGCTCCCATCATCGTCATTGTTGCTAAAAAAAACTAAAATGTTAACACAATTTAATAAAGTGCATGAAAGTTCTACCTACCCCATATGCCATTTTTAAACATCGCTATATGAATTTCTTTCAGTGTAGGCAGCTTTTTCGGGTACTTCAACAATTTTAAATTGCTTACTAAATTTTGGTGATAAAATCTGATGAAATAATCAAAATGTGTTAATTTGATATCGTAACTTGTCGATGACAATAAGAAAAAGAGCAAATCTTTTGCTGGTGAACCATAATTGACCATCTGATAGTCGATAAGTAGCGTGTCCTCCAAATTTCCCTCGCCGTCATATTTGAACATCACATTGTTGCACCAACAGTCACCGTGATTTAAAACATTAAATTCGTTAAGATCGTAGATCGACGTGCGAAACATTTCATCAGTCAAGTTTTCTAAAATCTTTTCCTGCGTTTTAAATTACATTTTAGCTAGAAAATTCTAAAAGGCTATTCAGCTCAATTATAGGTCAGACAGACCTTATTTTAATTCAGATTAACCAGCTGATTTGGAAATAAATGCTCAGTTAATCTGGACTAAGTGCTTTTGTCTGTCTACGAGTTTACTTACCAAGCTGGTCATAAAACAATCTTTGTCCTTAAAACTTCTAATTGAATCCAAAAGTGGTGGTACATTAGATTTCCTAAATTGTTCTACTATTTCCCTTTGTGATTCGACGAATATGCCTTTTAGAAATTCTTCAGGGTATAAACCTTTAGTTTCGACTCGCACCGCTGAAGCAGCATGCCACTGCGCTAAGCGTACAAGCACAGCTTTCGTATGTTCCTCATCGAGTCCTTCTAAACGATTGACATTTTTGTAGCCATAAGGACGTAAGTCTTCCAATAGAATCGTACCAAATTCTGAAGGTGTCTCGAGCTTGTAACATTTGGCTGAAATGTGAACATCGACGCCGTTATCTCGGTATAATTGTTCAAATTCAGGCACAAATTCATAATACATTCTGCGTTCGATTTCGAAAATGTTATGAGTACGCATCATGCCAACAAAGAGATCGTGTTCTTGTGGCAATTTCATCATGTACGTAATTGGTTTGGTCGTGCCATCTGCAATAAATAGAATCGAAAAATAATACTGTACAACAAAGTTAAAGTTTTTGCAAATGTCGCTGGGTTTCTTAACGATTTCTGAAACGTTTGGGTGTGCTGAATCCGAATCTGAAGTCAGAATTTTCAGGTCACCCTATGTTGGTCTCTCCAGATGTTGGTTTGTAAAGACCTCAGTAGTTATATAAAAAATTATTTTTTTTTAATTAAACATTTTTTTTTTTTGGGGTCAAGGAATCATAATTTTATTTGGTTCCATAGTTTAAAAATTGGGTAAAATAAGTTATTTAGAAAAAAATTAAAAAAAAAAAAATGCTACTACCGATCTCTGAACAAACTACCATCTGGAGAAAAAACCTAGGGTGACCCGAAAACTCTGAGACCAGATTTGTATTCAGCACACTCAAAAGCTCTTTAGAAACTGATGAGGAACCCTCTGGGATTTTCGGCTGTTTTACCGGGCGGAATATGATAGATTTTGCTCTAAAAATAAACTGTGCAGTTTTGTAGCTCGTTAATTTTTACCATAGAGAGATACAAATCTTAAGCCGCTATCAAAATTCCCTGATTTTTGGCAATTTATTTTCTAATTTATTCGTATGGAAAAAAAGCGCAAAAATTGGCTGAAAATTTGTCGAATTTTCCTGAAGTTTGCACCAACTTTTTAGCTTTAATTTAAAAAGCACATGCTGCATTTCTAGGAGTACTTTCATAAAAAGTTAGCGGAAATATTCAAAAAGATGAAATGATTGGTGAAAATTGCAAATTTATGGTGTACATTTTCTTTTGACACTGACCGTATATGAACAAACCGAATTTGGTTTCAAATTAATTCTAGACCAGTTTTCCAGAAAATTGGCTAAATGAATGGGGTTTCAATTTTAAACCAGAAATGTTTTAACAATTTTTCAAAGAAAAAATAATTTTCTTGTTGGTTTGCTGGGATTCGAACCAAGACTCCCCTCATCATGTTCATCTGCTCTACCACCGAGCTACATAGCACAAAAAAATGTTGTGGGAAAATTTCAATCTTAAATAAAATTAAATTAAAAAAAAAGGTGGCACTTGGCAGGATTCGAACGGATGCGCTCAGGAGTCACAGCCGACTGATCTACCGCTGAGCTATGCCGCACATGAAGTTTTTGTGCTTTCAAAAAACATAAAAAAAATTTTAGACTGCTTTTTCCTTTAGATCTTAAATCGAAACCCAAAAATATAAAATCTTTGTAGGTATTTGGAAAGTTTAAAATATTCCAAAAAAATGTTAAAAAAATCGCTTAAACTGTAAACGCGTTTAAAATTTAGGCTCATTTTTTTAACCCTGTAATATAAAAACTAACTTATCTCATATATTATCTTTTCTTTCAACTATATGTTTAATATATTTGTTTATAGCACTTCATAAAAACTTTTCAATTAAAATTTTTCGTTAGTTTCGTCAATAGTTAAACCACTCAAAAAACTTAACACTTATTCGTTTAAGAAAATTTTCATTAGATCCATTGCTCTCATATTCACTGACCTTCCAACTCAACATTTATATTGACGCGTAGCATGACAGTGGCATAATTTTCACCAGCTGCCAAACCGGGCTTAGCTTCAAATTTGCTGATCTTTCGATATTTTGGCACGGCTTCTTTAAGGTGTTTCTCAAATAGCTCTGCCGTTAGCCATTTGGGGTTCTCGTAAATTACTACACCTTTACCTAACCCCGTTGGCTCGGATTCTTTTTTTGATTCGACGTTTTTTTGCGTATTTTTCGACATTGTATTTATCAAATTTTAAACGTAATTGAATATCTCTTAGTTAAACGGTTATTATATGTATGTATATTATTTGTTGTTGGGCTTTTCACGTTTTATTCCGTTTCTCGAGCGTATCCAACAAGATCGCGCTTGCAAATAAATTAATATTGAAACTTTTTCGAGGTATAATATTATTTATTAACAATATATGTGCTTCAACGTACATTAGAGTGGCCTTAGTTGTATGTAGGGGATTCTCGAACTCACTTCTAGAGTTTATTAAAAAGACATTTAAAATTTTGGTCAATCATAGTCATGCTAAACAAACATGTTAGCCTAAATAAAATGTAACAGGGACCCCTTATGAAAAACGAAATGTAACAGGGACCCCTCATGAAAAGAAATTAAGTTGGTTGGTGGTATGAATATTTTTTTTAACTTTCGCAAGATCACCACGTGCCAACTAACACAGCATATCTATATCACACACCATAGCACATCTGTTCTAATAACCGACAGAGGGCAAACTCATTTACTGTCACCCACACAACCATAGACACACACCGCTATATTAAAATGTTATAATGACATTTTCTTCATTTTAAGACTAAAACTGCATATTTTATGTTGACTATTAAACGATGTTTAAGTTAGAATCATGTTAAAATATATATTAAACTATATTCTAATTCCACTATGACTACGGGCCATTATCTAATACGCATGTTAAGCACCGACTATGATTACAGCCCAGTGATAACAAGTACACTTGTATAAATGGGCGATATTTTTATGTATGTGATCTGTTTTTTGGGAAAAAAATTTTCTACGAATATTTTTAGTTAACGGACAGCCATATGAAATAATAATAATTAGGTCATAAATATACATACATACATACCACCCATTATAGAAATGAGATAACTCATACAATTTGGGTTATACAATTTGGGTTGTTTGGTAAATTTCTCCAGAAATTAACATTTATATATGTAGATCTCTCATTTTTGATGATATAAGCTGGAAGTTGCAAAATTTTTTCAAACAGAGTGGTCTGTTTATCGGATTTCGGTAGATTACTTTTATAAATTTTAGTGATTTCTACCGTTTGAGACAAAGTTGCTGATAGACTCTCCATTCAAAATATAAACATCGACAATATATTTTATCTTATCTAATCTTGGCTTGCGTCATTTATTGACGCTTAACCGCCTAGGCGATTTTGTCCGTTTCCAATCAAGGCACGCCAATCATTCCTTTTTAGCGATAACTGACGCCAATTGGAAACCCCAAGGAAGTTCAAGTCATCCTCCACTTGTTGTTTCCATCTCAGTCGACGCCTCTCCCTTCCTCTGCTGCCGAATTCGGGCGTCGATAAACCTTCTGTGCTGCAGCTTATTTGTCCATTCGCATAACATGTCTCATCCAGCGGAGCCTTTGGGCTTTAGTTCGCTGAACTATGGTCAGATCTGCGTAAAGCTCGTACAGCTCATCGTTAAATTTCCTTCGATACTCGCCGTTGGCATCACGGGAAGTGCCATAAATCCTCCGGAGAACTTTTGTCTCAAATACTCCAAAGGCCAAATTTCCTTCCATACTCACCGTTAGCATCACGGGAAGGACCATAAATCTTCCGGAGAACTTTTCTCTCAAATACTCATCTTCTCTTGACACTGTCCATGATTCCGAGCCGTACATCAGGACTGGTGTGATGAGAGACTTATAGGGCGTGATCTGTGTTTGTCGAGAGAGGATTGCCTACTTAGCCCAAAGTAACACTTGTTGGCAAGAGTGATTCTCCGTTGGATTTCTAGACTGATATTGTGTTCGGTGTTAATGCTGGTTCCCAAATAGACGAAGTCCTTCACCGTTTCAAATTTGCAGCTATCAACGGTGACTTGGCTGCCAAGGTGCAGCGCGCCGATTCTTTCTTTGATGACAGGAAATATCGTCTTATCCTCGTTGACCGCAAGACCCACTTTTTCGCTGCCTTCTCCAGTCCAGAGAAGGCAGCATTTACGGCGCGGTTCTTAAGGCCAATGATATCAATATCATCGGCATACGCCAGCAATTGTACGCTCTTGTAAAAGATTGTACCATTGCGGTTTAGTTCTGCTGCTCGAATTATCTTTTCCAGCATCAGGTGGCGACTCTTGGCTGCAAGAAGATAATGGTCCGAGTCGATATTTTGACCACGTAGGGTACGCACTTCCAGAATGATGTAGCTGTGTCTGCCGTCAATCATGACATGATCAATCTGGTTTATTGTTCTTTGATCGGGGGACAGCTAGGTGGCTTGGTGTATTCGCTTATGCTGGAACCTGGTACTACTGATGACCATAAATGTTTTGTTGAAAAACCTCGCCTTGATGTGGATCGCAGCAAGACGCTCGTCCACGGGGGTGAATGCTAGCACTTGGCGGCGAAGTATCTTTCCCTCCAAGAATCCTACACCACGGGATTTGCCGCGTGTCTGGCCATTGTAGTATACGTCACACGGTCCGATGGTAGCTCACGCAAGAGTAGGGATTGAGCAAGGTCACTCAACAACCAGACCCCTTACACTCCCACAATATATTTTATAGGTCTTTGAATTTTGTACTAGTTAAATGAAGTGGTTAGCGGTCGTCTTAAATTTGACTGAAGACAACAACTAATTTCTATTCATATGCATATATTAATTTGTAAAAGGGCAGATTTTCAACCCGAACCCCAACCAAATTTACCCCTTTTGAATAAATTTTTTTATTTTTAAATCCTACTTTTTTTTTTTTTTTTCAAAATTAAATAAAAATCGATATAAAATGTCTTTTTAAATATTTCTAAGTTATGGTTAAGGAAAAAAGCTAGAAAAATCTTTAAGCAAGAACCTTTTACCAACACTAAAAAGATTAAAAAACAGCATGTATAGTAAATTTCTATAAATAGAACGTTTCATTCTCTTACTCAATTAGCCCCTCCTATTATGAGAGAAATTATTTTCATTCCCTCGCTCATTGAGTACTTTGAGTCCATTAGTTATATTAATGTCTCACTTGGTTGTTGGTATATTGTTAATTTTGAAAATTCACACTCTCATAAAGCTTAATTGCTGCTTTGTGTATATGGTAATAGCGCGGCGTTGAGCGTATTGAGTACGGTGTGCACAGGTGCAAGACCCGGTTGCGGAATATTCTTGTTTTCTTAAATTATGTTTTTTTAATATTTAATATTATATTTAATATTTCAATTTATTTAATTTTCAACCTAATCAACAGTAAAATGTATAATTTGGAAACTTGTTTTAACAGAAGATGTTATATGAAGCTCTCTTTTTCCGATAGAAAGGATTTGTTTGAAAATTTAAATCACAAAATTTATTTTTTTACCCACGATTTAATTTTGATACATTTATAGAATTTACTTCATCCATTCATTCCTTCATCCCACCTTTTAATAAAAATATGTTCATGCTGAAACTTCCAGTAGACCACGATTGTGCATCCATGGTATGAGCATTTCTGCGTGTTTGCGAAATCTTGGATTTTGATACATTAAATTTTTGAAGCGGACTGCAGCCTCGTTTTCACCAAGAAAGCTATCAAGATTTGAGTCATCATTCGATTCCAACAACGCTGCTGCCATAATTCCCATAATCGTTACTGTTGCTAAAAAAAACTAAAATGTTAACACAATTTAATTAAGTGCATGAAAGTTCTACCTACCCCATATGCCATTTTTAAACATCGCTATATGAATTTCTTTCAGTGTAGGCAGCTTTTTCGGGTACTTCAACAATTTTAAATTGCTTACTAAATTTTGGTGATAAAATCTGATGAAATAATCAAAATGTGTTAATTTGATATCGTAACTCGCCGATGACAGTAAGAAATAGAGCAAATCTTTCGCTGGTGAAGCATAATTAACACCCTGATAGTCGATGAGTAGCGTGTCCTCCAAATTTCCCTCGTCGTCATATTTGAACATTACATTGTTGCACCAACAGTCACCGTGATTTAAAACATTAAAATCGTTAGGGTCGTAGATCGACGTGCGAAGCATTTCATCAGTCAAGTTTTCTAAAATCTTTTCCTGCGTTTTAAATTACATTTTAGCTAGAAAATTCTAAAAGGCTATTCAGCTCAATTATAGGTCAGACAGACCTTATTTTAATTCAGATTAGACAGCTGATTTGGAAATAAATGCTCAGTTAATCTGGACTAAGTGCTTTTGTCTGTCTACGAGTTTACTTACCAAGCTGGTCATAAAACAATCTTTGTCCTTAAAACTTCTAATTGAATCCAAAAGTGGTGGTACACTAGATTTCCTAAATTGTTCCATCATTTCCCATTGTGATTCGACGAATATGCCTTTTAGAAATTCTTCAGGGTATAAACCTTTAGTTTCGACTCGCACCGCTGAAGCAGCATGCCACTGCGCTAAGCGTACAAGCACAGCTTTCGTATGTTCCTCATCGAGTCCTTCTAAACGATTGACATTTTTGTAGCCATAAGGACGTAAGTCTTCCAATAGAATCGTACCAAATTCTGAAGGTGTCTCGAGCTTATAACATTTGGCTGAAATGTGAACATCGACGCCGTTATCTCGGTATAATTGTTCAAATTCAGGCACAAATTCATAATACATTCTGCGTTCGATTTCGAAAATGTTATGTTTACGCATCATGTCAACAAAATGTTCGTTTTCTTGTGGCAATTTCATCATGTACGTAATTAGTTTGGTCGTGGCATCTGCAATAAATAGAACCGAAAAATAATACTGTACAACAAACGTTTGGGTGTGCTGAATCTGAATCTGAAGTCAGAATTTTCAGGTCACCCTAGGCTTTCTCTCCAGATGGTGGTTTGTACATAGGTGCATTAGGGGGATTCAAAAAAAATGTCGACTTGGTCTTACCCCCTAAAGAGTAAGGTATTGGTGAGAAAATAAGCCTTGCATAAATTAGCGCTCAAACTTTACCCTTAGGAGTGGCTATTTTTTTGCCGTTTCCAATACATTTTGTATGGAGAAAAATGGCATTTTTTTTTTTCAAAGTGAATTTTCTTTGAATTTTTGAAACTTTTTCCAAATATTTTTACATACTCTAAAGGTGCCATTACCGATTGCTTTTTAAAAGTAATTATGTGATTTTTTGCATAAATTTCTGTGAAAAGTACCAACACGCATTTTCGTGGCATTAGGTTTCGATGTTTTGAGCTTATGTATAATCAGTATATATTCAATGCCCAAACAAAACTATAGAGATATTGCCATGTGCAATTACCTTAACTATTAAATTAATTACAGCCAGTTAAAAATGACTGAATTTTGTACTAATGCACACACATACATAGTAATACGTACAAAATCTAGTAAATTTTAAATGGCTGTAATTATTTTAATAGTTAAGATTATCGCACATGGCTTACCATTTTGGTAGTTTCAACTTTAAGAGTATGTAAAAATATTTTGAAAAAAATTTTAAAAATTAAAAGAAAATTCACTTTGAAAAAATGTCAATTTTCCCCATACAAAATGTATGGATAGGGGGGGAAAATAGCCATCCCTAAGGGTTAAGTTAGAGCGCTAATTTTTTGCAAGGCTCATTTTCTCATCAATACCTCAAGTTTCAGGGGGTAAGGCCGAAAAAAAACCAAATCTTTTTATTTGAATCACCCTAATGAGCCTCTTACGACCGGTATGCCTACCTCGAACATATTCTAAACCCCTAAAATAAATGAAAACAAAACAAAAATTGTAGACCGAAAAGGTTTTAATTTTAAGCCAAAAGGTTTTAATTTTAAACCGAAAAGTTTTAATTTTAAACCAAAAGGTTTTAATTTGAAACCGAAAAGTTTTAAAAATAAAATTAAATTAAAAAAAGGTGGCACTTGGCAGGATTCGAACGGAAGCGCACAGGAGTCATAGCCACTGCTCTACAGCTTAGCTTTGTCGCACATTTGGGGGCAAACTGCAAAGACTTTCGAAAAAACATAAAAAAAATATTATACTGCTTTCTGATTTAGATCTTAAATCGAAACCACAAAAATTGAAAATCTTTGTAGGTATTTAGAAGGTTTAAAATATTCCAAAAAAAGTTAAAAAAAAAATCGATGGGTCTAAAATTTAGTCTCATTTTTTTAACCGTGTAGTATATAAACACACTTATCATCTCATATATTATCTTTGCTTTCAACTGTTTGTTTTAGTATATTTGTTTATAGCACTTCATAAAAACTTTTCAATTAAAATTTTTCGTTAGTTTCGTCAATAGTTAAACCACTTAAAAAACTTAACACTTATTCGTTTAAGAAAATTTTCATTAGATCCATTGCTCTCATATTCACTGACCTTCCAACTCAACATTTATATTGACGCGTAACATGACAGTGGCATAATTTTCACCAGCTGCCAAACCGGGCTTAGCTTCAAATTTGCTGATCTTTCGATATTTTGGCACGGCTTCTTTAAGGTGTTTCTCAAATAGCTCTGCCGTTAGCCATTTGGGGTTCTCGTAAGTTACTACACCTTTACCTAACCCCGTTGGCTCGGATTCTTTTTTTGATTCGACGTTTTTTTGCGTAGTTTTCGACATTGTATTTATCAAGTTTTAAACGTAATTGAATATCTCTTAGTTAAACGGTTATTATATGTATGTATATTATTTGTTGTTGAGCTTTTCACTTTTTATTCCGTTTCTCGAGCGTATCCCACAAGATCGCGCTTGCAAATAAATTAATATTGAAACTTGTTCGTGGTGTAATACTGTTTATTAATAAATATATGTGCTTGTACGTACATTAGAGTGGCCTTAGTTGTATGAATGGGATTCTCGATCTCACTTCTATAGTTTATTAGATAAGCAAAACAAGTAAAGCTGCTTTCGACTGTGCCTATGGCTATATAACTTAAGTTCACACCGAAATTATCGGAACTATCGTTTATATGAGGGCGATGTGTTTTATTGGTCCAATCTTATTGATTTTTAACATCGGCATCCACATTCCCCAAAATCCGTTTATCGGAACAATCGATTGTATGGGAGCTATGAGTAGTTTTGGTCCGATCTTGCTGGTTCCGACAAATGATTGTTCTCATCTAAAATAACGCCTCCATATCAAATTTCATCGAGATATCTCTAAAAATCAGGGACTAGTTTGCGTACAAACAGACGGACGGAGAGACGGACAGACGGACATGGCTAAATGGAATCAGCTCATCGGCCTGATCATAGCGGTATACTTATTAGTTGGTCTATCTCTTTTTCTTCTCATACTTACAAACATCGGACCAAAGTTATAATACCATTTCATGTTCATATAAGGTATAAAAATACGATTCCAATCGCATTTTGCAACCTCTAAGTTTTCATTGATTGACCCAAAACTTTGTTAATATCAGTTTTTGGGCCATTCTCATATTTCTAGAAGGTGAGATCGAGAATAAAAATTCATTTTTAAATTAGGGCCACTCTAATGGACATGTGTATGTGGTACGTACCAGAATGTAGTCAGATAATATTGTACAGCGCCGTGTTTTTATGAAAAGCTTAATTTAAATAAGTGTTTGAGCAGATTTATGTAAATCAAAAATTTCGCCGACTGATGAAATTGGGCTCAGAGTTGTGCTATGATGAAAAAAATGAAAAGGGTGGCCTATTCGTCCTCATTTTCATAAGGGATTCCTAGAATAGGTAAAATAACAAAGAAAGCTTAAAATTTCTGCTGTTAGTTACTTTAGAAACAAATATAGTTAAAATATAAATCATTGGTTTTGGAGTCCGGTCTTGCCACTCATAAATTAAATATTAAAACAGTTGCGTTAACATGTCTTCCTAATAAAACAATACTAAATGTCTGGTTGAACTAATATTTTAATTTAAAAGTATATTTATAATGTTAATTTTAGGGAATTTTTCTTGTTAATTTGACATGATTCATATTGAGTGAAAACATGTGAAACTATTTTGTGTGTATAGCAGCCCGAACTTAGGCTTTCTTACTTTCATAGTGTTGTCTGTTTTTAATGAGGTACTTAGGCCCAGTTTTTCAGTGCAAGTTTAAACCACAGACAAATTTTACTAGGGTTTATCCCATACAAATTGGCCGCCTAAACTTAGTTTAAACTCGCAGTGAACCGGGCCTTAGATATCATAAGTCAAAAATTTAAAAGATTTGTACATTTTCTAGGTAACAGCCATAAACCAATTTATAAAATTAAACAAACATCATAGCTGTAAATTAAAAGCAATTTAAGATAAACTGCTTAGTAATTGTTATTCGGTGTGAGCGATCATAGCGCATATTCAGTAGCGTGCTTTACCCAAATTTTAAAGTTCCGAAAAAGCTCCACGACGTTGGTAAAAGCTCAGCCTTCAAATCTCTCAAACTGAAAATAATGCAAATTTGCTCATTTATCTGGTTGTACCAATGTGTGAACGGCTATGCTTATCTCGAAAAATTTGTATTCAAGTTATTTTTAGAATGCTCAAGCATCAACAGCTACTACTTGAATTCTCTTTAAAAGTGAACAGCGAATTACATTGTTCCCTAAGATGCGGTATATTTCATGGGTTTTGAGAAACCATCTTTAAATACATACATTTTGTTAACTCATTTTGCAGATTTTTTTTGTTATCAAAATTTTGGAATCCAGTTTTCGCTGAAATCTGATACCATGCACAACAAACTTTTTTTTATGTATGTATGTAGGTACATTAGACTGGGCCAAGAATTCAAAATTTCGTTTTTTCAAAAATTATATTGATTTTCTTTTTAAGAAAGGTGAAAAAAAAATTACTGTAATTTTTTGAGATTTTTTAATTAAAGTCTAGAGGTCTATCATCGCTAGTTTAGATTTTACAGACTTAACCTCCAATTTTTAGAGATATTTTGATATAAAAACGAAAAATGGGTTGGGGTCAAAATTCTGCTTTTTTGGAAATTCTGCATTCATAATTCCGGAAGTCGAAACACCGGAAATCAAAATTATGGAAGTCAATATTCTGGAATCCAAAATTCTGGATAACGAAATTCTAAATTGCAAAATTCTGGAAACCAAAATTCTGAAATTCAAAATTCTCTAATTAAAGATTAAAAATGCGTGTTGATAACAAAAAAAGTGCGCACTTTTAATCATTAATTACAGAATTTTTAATCATTAATTACAATTGAAATTGAATTCCCTACAAAAGCCTGAAATTTTTTCAGACATGCCGTTTTCTAGTATTCTAGCCTCAAACATTGGCATGTTTTTTGGATTTCCCGATTTTGGTTTGAAAATTTTCGAAACATGAAAAAATCAACATCGAATAAAGCTAAATACATATTCTTAAGGAAAATTGGCTGCTTTCTTATAAAGAAAATCAATATAATTTTTGAAAAAAACGAAATTTTAAATTTTTGGCCCAGTCTAATGTACATATGTAGGTATTTATATTTGTGTAATTAACACAACTTTCTGGGATGAAGAATTCATATTTAATTCAGCATTCGTATCAAAAACCGACTACCTCTCAACCGCTCATATGAGCCCCTTAATGCACAAGTGGTATAAGTCCACCTTTTCTCGAACTGAGATAGTGAAGGTTTTGTGTTGTCAACAAATAGGGGGTACCCTTCATTTCACAAGTTAGTTCTATAGGAGCTAGGCTTTACCCCGTTAGCGTGTTATATAGTACGCATTTTCCCCTACATAGCGTCATGCCTAACTAAAAAAAAATAGAATAAAAAATATTTTTAATTTAAAATGTTTTTAAAATGAACTAAAAACTGGAAAATAATTTCCCCTCTACCTACATAGATTCTTCACCACGTAAAGCTTATCTGGAACATTTGTGAGTGGGAATTCTTATAGGTATTAAATAGTTTTTGGAGTTTGAAATGTATAAAAACATTGGCGCACGCTAAAGATGGTTCGCATTAATTTCTAACAATCTTATTACCGTTATGAGCTTTTCTAAAAAAAAAACATCTTTTCACGATATAGCAAGCGCCAAATATTTTTATACATTTCAAACTCCAAAAACTATTTAATACCTATAAGAATTCCCACTCACAAATGTTCCAGATAAGCTTTACGTGGTGAAGAATCTATGTAGGCAGAGGGGAAATTATTTTCCAGTTTTTAGTTCATTTTAAAAACATTTTAAATTAAAAATATTTTTTATTCTATTTTTTATTTTATACTTTTTAGTTGTGAGTCTGTGAAAATTTCTAAGATTGTAATTGGATATTCTGTGTCATATTAGTGGTACTCATGTAACCATATAACTTAACAAAAGCGTAAATATATACATTTAACGGCTCAGTTAGATGAATGCTATAGATAAATTTATGTGAATACTTTTTATTTTGAAACTCTTATTAATCTAATTTTTGACCCATTTTTTAGCATATTCTTCTATTTTTGTCTAGTGTGCATTGACTGCTTTGAAAAACTGCATGTCGAACAGCGTAATCGAATTGGGTAATTTTTCGAGGTGTTTACACACTAAACTCCTCGCGGAAGTTTACCGAATTTGTGTAAACAAGGAGTGTGTGCGTGCGTGTAGATCTGAATTCGCTCGAGCACACCTGTATGAATTCGCCTTGCTTCGTTCCATAAAATTTTGACAGTTCATTTACGCATTCGGCAATTTTCTACGTTTACACGCTTTACGCGGTGTGTCTATGGTTACATGAATAAAATTATTATAAAGCATTATAAAGCACATTATCTTTCCTTTGTGCAACAGTGACTGCGCCTAAATGTATGCAGATGAAATATTCGAAATTTCGATGCTGTTTATGGCGCTGAAAACGCATTATAGCATGCGCATTATAGCATGTGTACGAAATATTCAGATAGCAATAAGAAGATAGGCCGATAAATGGGACTTTTGCAATTAAAGCAATATTTTGGATTTTTTTTTTGTATAATGCATTGTTAGCGAAACCTGAACGATGGCGAAAATTTAAAAACCCCAGCTCAATGGGAAGTTAGTTCAAAATCCAAAGCAAAATCTCTGGAAATGAAACTTTTCAAATATCTCTACCCGTGCGCCACCTATCGGAATTATTTTTTTGTTATACTGCGTGGGGCCAGAAAACTAAACGACGATGAAAATTTCAAGATTCTACTCCAACGGGAAGTTCGTTGAAAAACAAATTAATCGACACCGAAAACAGACCTTCGCATTTCGTAAATAGAGCGACTCACGCGCCACCTAGCGGGTGCAATTTTTTTTGAACATTTGGAAATTGATTAAGTAATACACACGCTAAATATCAGCTAAATCGGTCCATAATTAGGATTTTCAGTTTTTATTACCCTGATCTCAGCTCCACCTAACGGAATTTTTTTTTTAGGAAAATATTTCTTTTCATAGTAGTAATACATGTTCCGAATTTCAGCCAAATCGGACCATAAATGCGATTTTTGAAAATATAGCGACCCACGCGCCACCTATCGGAATTTTTTTTCCATAATATTGCATTGTCATCGCGACCTGAACTGTGGTGAAAATTTCAAGACCCTAGCACAAAAGGAAGTTAGTTCAAAATCGAATGCAAAAATCCGGGCACAAGAACGACGAAAGCGACCTAATAAAAACATTTTAATAAAAAAGGAAACTGGACTTATACCATTTGTGCTTGTGGTCATACTAATGATGCGAGGGGTATCAGAAGCTGGCAAAAGTTTAACATGATTTTCTTGTATAAAATGTATAAAAATAACCCAACTTACCCCGCGCCTTGTTTGGTTAGTTTAACCTCCCATGCAATGACCAGTCGTTCTTACTGCAAATGGTTTCAACTATTAAAAGTCGTTAAAAAGTTTCTTCATGTCATTGGCTGTATCGTCTACAGCATCGCTCCGTTGCCCATAACGAATTCAATTCATGATATCGAAGAATTAAAAGCAAAGTTGAAAACAAAGATTAAGGATGTGTGAAAATTAAATGACACATTCCGACGCACATTGCCAGCAAAAGTTTTTTGTGTACGAATACAGTTTGAAAAATATCGATATTTTCTATTATCGATATCACACGATATTAACGTTAATTATGTCTGGTTTTCAGTAGGTAAAATTTGGACAACTTTTATCGACTTTATCGAAAAAAGCAACCAAATTTCGATACATTCCACGAAATTCGACACCATTTGGCATAATGAAAATCAGCCTTTAGAGTATAAGTAAACTAAATCTTAGCATGCTATACTGACCGTCTAAACGACCTATCTGGTTCTGACATTCAGCTTTTAGACACCGAACACACCGGTCCCAATATGATTAATGGCAATGAAGCACTGTTGTAATTAGAGTTTGCATAGCTGTCAAACTTTACTGTCAGAATCAATGGTTAAGCTAAGTTTAGGTTAAACTCGGCCCCAAATACTAGGCTCTGTAAAACATAATATTTTTTTCTACAGTCAGATTAAGAAACATTAATAGTCCCCCAGGAGTTATCGACAGCTCCGAAAATATAAGATTATTAGTGCTATCGATAGTGTAATCGATCATTTTCATACTCTATCCCTCTAGTCAATACCATCAGACTGTGGCATAACCTTCAACGGCATTATTACGACAAAAATCAGAACTATGATTCAACTCAAAAAAATTAAAAGTTTTCCTGCTACAGCTTTCTATGGCTTTTATTTATTAGTTCTCTAAAAATGGTTTGCGGTGCACGTGGTATTTAATAGGTTCGTTTACACAGGCGAAGTTTTATTTTATGTATGTAAGTTTGTAATTTGATCCGTCAAGATATTTCTCATGAGTTATTTTCCGCCTCACATTCCCCAGAGTATGAAAGAGTTCCTTTGTAAAACACATCATGAGAAAGGTGAAGGCAACTGTACGCATGTACTTGATATGTTACTCATGTCCAACTCCGGTTTGCCATTCCGCTTCCGGTTGGTTTGCATCGCAACTATGAGCAAAGTCGGGGTTTCGGTTTTGCAGAGTGGTTTGGTTTAGCTTAAACCGGTTCGGCTGAGGGCTACGCCCACTTCATAAAAATATTCGCCCTTTTTTAAGTAAAAAAAATTGTTTTGTTTTGCTTTTGTCTTGAGGTGATGGCCCAATGCACGCTTGCTTTGCTGGCTTTGCCTCGAGAAGTTGCAAAATTCTTTTGAACTCTACTGAAATATTTATATGAAAGCTGGCCGAGTGGCAGCCTTACTTTGCTTGCTTAAAGCGCTTCAAAGGGTCGAATAGCTCAAATCTCTATTTGACAGCGCTTTACTTTAAGTCTTGTTGTCGTCTTGTTTGTGTCATCCTGTATTTTTGACAGATTTTGAAGCTTCTATTTGGCCATAGAAGCTTTCAAAGAAAAGCAAGGCAAGCCTAGGTAAGCAAGGAAAGCAAATCCAGCGTGCAAAATTTTAATCCGGAAACTACTATTTCGAATCTTATTTTAGTAAACTTACATTCGTAGCATCCCTTTACTTAAATTTGAAAACATAGCTATATTTGTAAAATTGTTTGTTCTGCCTTTGCCATTTAAATTTGTTGTGACGCACATATGCAAACAATTAAAGGGCACATTTGCTTTAGGAAATTCACAATGAGATTTATTACTAAATGTTCCTTGGGTTTGTGCACTCAATCATAAACAAATATACCCACAAACATTTCCATACATAAACATTAATTTATTTCAACACACATGCCTCAGCCAACTAAGCTACAAGTTCACCAATATGCTTCTCAAAATAGTTTCAAAGTCGGTAAAAGCACTGCCCATTATTTAAGCTCATAAATGCATAAATGGAAGCGCGTAAACGGGCTTCAGAGCACTGATGAGTTGCTGTGGATGCATTAGATTTTGCCACAAAGTTTTGTTTATTGTTTAAATCAAGAAAGGTCAAATAAATGACAGAAAATAAAAAGCTACACTGAAAACGAAAATTTATTCAATTGGATAATTTCTCGTTATCTGTGCTGGCAATCGGTTCAAAGAGCCCTGTACTCAACAAACAATGGAAAAAACGGCTGTGTTCTGTAAAGACACCTATCTAGCATTGGGAGGAAAAAAGGAAATGTATTTTTCATGTAAGTGTAAGGAAAAGTTTAAAAAGGGGTAAAAAATTTCCTAAAACAAGTAATGAAGTTTAAGTTCGGGAATTACTTACTTACTTAAAATAGCCTTTAACCGCCTAAGCGATTTTGGCCATCCAAATAATTCGGGAATACCGAAGATTAAATACCCAGCGGTAGTTTTCATATGATTTTCGAAATTTTCCATTTCGAAAGTGGGCATGGTCGGGAAGCGATTTCGTCCAATTTCATCAGGTATACTCCCTATAATGCTAGTATACCTGTTTGAAAATTATTATCAGTGCAATTTTCAAATATGCATCCCTGTGGGCGGTGCCACGCCTTTTTTTAATTTATAAAAAAATATACAAAAAATCATAATAGAATGATTAGGGGTTCATCCTACGAAACTCTATCATTTTAGCCATTTCCGTTACCGAATTATGTCAATTTAGGTGATTTTCGAATTTTTCGACATCGACAAAGGGGGCGTGGTTATCATCCGATTTCGCCCATTCCGTTACCGAATTATGTACATTCAGGTGATTTTCGATATCGAAAAAGAGGCGTGGTTATCATCCGATTTCGCCCATTTTCACTGGCAACCTACCTTGGCCAGAAAGTAACCTGTATACAAAATTTCATGCATATACATACCTCAATTTTTACTCAAGTTATCGTGTAGACGGACAGACGGACGGACGTGCCTAAATCAACTTGTCTTTTCAACCTCAGAACTTTCATATATGGAACTCTATATCTATCTCGATTATTTTGTGCCGTTACGTAGTACGTAGTGTAATAGTACATTTACATCGCACCAAACAAAATTCTTTATCCCTTTTTTTAAACTTGCCTTTAATAAAAAAATTTAAAAAAAAAAGTTGGTTTACATGGTTTCTAATATCAACTGCAAAAAGTTACTCATACGCCTGGGAGCATTTTGGCGATTTAAGAGACTCCTGCAAAGCTCAAGCTAAATCGCTTTTCTGTAGAAAACTTAAAACTAAACGGCATTCGAAATCACAGCGCAAGTGTCAATAAAGTGAACTTGACATAGGTATACATAAAAGGCACATGAACAAACAAGCAAACAATATGTAGGTGAATATTAGGGTGGAGTAAAAACCTATCGATTTTTTTTGTTTTTATTTTAACCCCTACTTTTCATATATAAAGTGTATATCAAATTAAAAGGAATCAAAATACCCATCGAATGGTATAAAAATATTCGAAATCTATTCGGTGGTTTTTAAGTAATTTCAAATTATAAAATGCACAGTATGTACTTTAACCTTTAATAACCTTTGCTGTTGTTGTTTTCAAAAAAAATAAATTCACAGTAGTTCTCAACTTATCCTTGTTTATCAATCCTCATACTTTGTGTTTATTATTTTTTTTAACATTTTGTGGCTGGGGGCACCTCTAAACATGTGAAACAGGCAAATCAAATTTCACACGCTTATTTCTGTACTTGAAAGGCAACGTTCTACAGGTCACTAAAAGCAATTTAAAAAAAAAAAATCACTCCACCTTAGTGAATATATTAACAGCAACGGGCAGCATCAAAAACTAAAGAAATGTAAAGTTTTTTTACAGTTTAACGCACTCTTGGCCATAAAACTTCGCACGTTTATCGGCTGGACGATCACCGAACGAATGTTAGGTGTGCACTGAAGACAAACGAACATTTAAGGTGTAAAAACACACATACACATACACACACGCAATCCGACACAAACATGAAAGTCAGTCATCTATTGGCCTTTGGTGGGGGCAAGAAGATAACAGAAACCACGGCGTCGAAAAGGCGACAAGCAACTAACGATTTTACCAAGCGCACAGCACTCACCACTCACACTCAAATTACTAACATTTGGAGTAGCGTTTTGTTAGTGCACTCGTGCCAACGTCGCCAAGAAGGAGATAGATTACATGCCATTTTCTTATATTCATGGCAATTTTTCTTCATCTTAAGCATAGTTGCGGTTGCAGCCAAACTAATGCGAGAAATAGGACAAACAAAATAGCTAATGTTGCCAAGCAATGTGGAATAACAAAAAATGAACGAGTGGTTTGAGATTGCTGACGTGAAGATGTAAATGAAGTCTAGCTCACCTTAGGGCGATTTGACTTTTTAACAATTGGTTTGTTGTTACTTGGTCGATTGAGTTCAAGCTAGGAAAAATAGTTTACTTAAGAAAAGCTTGAATAGACCACTTTAGTATTCAACCTTTCAAATTTACATGCAAGCAACATTTACTTGTAAAAGATTATCGTTGAAGAGCTTAAAAATATATTGTATTGAGATGTAAATAGCTTTCAACTTACATAAATTCTTATACTTTTTACTCAGCATTTGTTCATTGTATGCTGCACTATTTCCTAGTGGGTATCCATTTTGTTATTTCCTCACTGCCCATACTCATACTATTGCATACAGATACTGCAATCAACTGATATGACCAACTGAAGTCGTCGAATGAAAAAATAAATGGATATAAATCAATTCATGAAAAATATCTAAAACGATATCCTCTTTGTGTGAAAGATTGCAATGCTTTTGTGTGCGTCCCGGTACGTGTGTGGTCGAGTGAGCTTATACTCACAACTGGATATTTCCACATTCATTGTTGGCGACCGGTAAAAAGTTCAACATGGCCATCAATAAAATGTAAGGCACAAAGGGAAAACAACATAAGGTCGAAAAAAAGTGAACCATTTATACCGAGTTTCATTATTTAGTAGACGATAATATCGTACCTTATTCGTCGTTACTATCGATTTTGCACGTTCTCATCGGGTGTATGCAACTTTCACCTTGAATTGGAAAGGCTGGGAGTAAAAGGGAAACTTATAAAAGTTGAATGAAAAGGGGTAAACAAAATTGTTCACTATTACTATTTTAGCGACGATATTTCTCCATTTTACTTAAAAACAGGATTTGTCTACCTTTTACTGCACAAATGTATCCCCTTTTATTACACAGTGCAACATGAAAAAATACCTGGGAAGAGATAGCATTTTTCTGGTAGATTTCGGTGAGTTAAGAAGAGCTGCGTAAAAGAAATTTGCCGGACACCTCGAAAATCCTGAGTGAGGGGTCAAAAACCGGTTTTTCATACCTGCATACCTTAGGTGATTTTAACCCGATTTTTATTTGTTTTCTTGATCTCGATAGAAGAGATATAGTCGTCTCTATCGATATATATATCAAGTGCCAGCCGAAAGCCTCTGTTGCTGGTGCTACGTTAGTTATAGTTTACATATTAAATGTATTAGTATAAAAGCTTTTATAAAATAAAATAAAAAAAATATATATCAACTGGAAAGTAGCAGTAAAATTGGTATTATTTTTCGTCTTTTTTCGAGGTAGGTCAATTATAGCGCTGTCCGTATGCACTATGTTATAAGAAGCCTATACAAACCTTGAATAGTATTCAACAGCAAATTTATATAGTGTTCATGCTGAGTTTTAAAAGCAGCATTTTCCATTTTCGGTCGTACATTTCGAAGATGCGTTCATGCTGCGGCATTTTGAAAATGCGCATTTAGCTAATTTTCGAATGCTTAAGGTGCGTTCCTGCATCGCAATTGGAAGTATGCTTGCCTTATCACATAAAATCCATTTCTTTTATAAAAGTGAGTTCGTGGGTAAAGAAACCGACTTTCTAAACAAACCTGGAAACTCTTCACCTCGAAAATTGCTACTTTTAACAGGAAAAATTATTGCATAAGTACGTTGATTTGCTTAGTGAGAAGATATCCTAATATAAACAGCGGTTCGCCCAAAAGTATGCAAATTTTTTTTTTCATTTTTTCTTCATACAACGAAATTTTTGTTCGGACTGTGTCTTCAAAGATGCTAAAGCTAATGCAGAAATAAAGTAGCATTTGGTTGCGTTAAGCTTTCACAATTGTATGGAAAAATGCTGCATTTTGGGCTAAATGCTAAAATGCAAAATGCAGGCTCAGCATGAACAGCACATTAGGCAGAAAAAACTGCAAGTTCTTAAATGGCGTGGATATTTTTTGAGAGGTCATTGGAAATATGTGTGTATTCTCCCAGTAAACTCAATATATGTATTTTGTATATTTGTATTTTTTCAAACGTATTTTAACTTTGGTCCATTTTGCAGCCCTGTGTTATTCGTGAAAAATACATTTATTTTTACCCCCAATGCTTCACATACTATGGGTGCCAGTTCTGTTTTTTTTTTTCAAGTTTTATAAAAGTTTAACCTAGGAAAGTAAGGCCAATTAAAATACCGAATTAAAATTCTGGGAGCAGTGCAATTACCCATTACACAAGCAAAAGAAGTGCTAAGAGCAACTGGGTATAAAAAACAACCGTAGTAACCAGATACTGTAACCACCGTAGGACTTAAACTTCGTTGTTGGTCGAACAAGTTTTCTACAGAAATTAAGTGCATCTCGGCCGACTTTAAATATCAAAAGCACGTTCATGGTCGCAGGTTACAGCTCTCAGGGTAAAAGTTACTTCAACGTTTACGTTTCACTTGAGTTGCGGCAAATTCTTACTTATCATGCATTCCATAAGTTGTTTTATTTTTTTTTTTTCTGTAACCTTCTCTGCAAGTTGCTTAGATTTTAGAATTAAAATAAAAATTATATTCATGGTAATAACGAAAGCCAGTGTCATGATCGCATTGAATTTATGTCACATTCACTCGTTTATCGGTGTAATTTTGATAGAAACAATTCTTACTATGCTTCTTTCAAAATCCCATAGGTACTAATCCCCGAAGGGTATGTAACTACTATGCATTTCAATGCTCGCTTACTACATATACAGTTCATAGTACCACACGTTCACACAAATCATCGCTCATCAAGTCAAATCGCTGCACTTCGGAGCGCCAAAAGGTTAAGTAGCGATTTCCGTTAGCGGAAGTGGAGCGTCAGCTGTTGCTATTGTTACTTTCGCAAGCATTCTTGCATTTTTGCAGAAATGAGAAGAATAATATTTGCATGCATGTTTGGATGTGTGTTACGTTATTCATGTAAAACCACACACCGTACATAAAATATCCAAATGGTTTTTTTTATGAAGCTCATGACTTTATATACAAGTCATAACTTAAAACCGCGATGGAAAAGGGAGACTAATACCACCAAATTTTATAGGAAGAGCAGAGAAGATCCTCTCAGAAACTTCAACACCAAGTCGTACTCAAAATGTATTATACTGAAATTAGATTGCTATATTAATAATGTCATGGTACCTATCGTCGCTTTCTTTCCAGATTTGGCTTAATAGGCTCATGTGACTAACCTCTCGTTTCTCTACGATTCACGATAATCCTGGGTCTCCAAAGTACAAGGAACCCCCGGAAATTTGCAATGCCATTTTCATGAATGTGTAGTTCAATCTCTGAAAATTTTGCCAGAAAAAAGAATGTGCTACACATTCACATTTTTGGCGGAATAAAAATGTTTAAAAATTGAATTTCCAAATTTTTAAAAACTTTCGTTGAGCCACAAACCAGAATGTATTGCACTGAGCCACAGACGCCATGGCGTATACGTAACAATTGTGCTACACGTTCGTGTTTTTGCCTCAACGAAAATTTTTATACCTTTCATGAACATGAAATGGTATTATAACTTTGGTCCGATGTTTGTAAATATGAGAAGAAGAAGAGATAGACCCATCAATAAGTATACCGAAATGATCAGGATGACGAGATGAGTTGATTTAGCCATGTCCGTCTGTCCGTCTGTCCGTCTGTCTGTCTGTCTGTCTGTCTGTTTGAACGCAAACTAGTCCCTCAGTTTTTGAGATATTTGGCTGAAATTTGGTATGCGGCCACCATTTTCGAATATAGGAATCATTTGTCGGAACCAGCAAGATCGGACCAATATAACATATAGCTCCCATACAACCGATTATTCCGATAAACGGATTTTGGGATATAACTCCTGTAATTAAACACGAAGGAACGTGAAATTTTATAAGAGTTGCTATATTTATATGTGAAATATCGATGCTGAAAATCATAGAGATGGGATAAATATTTCACATAGCTGCCATACAATCGATTATTCCGATAAACGGATTTTGGGCTATAACTCCTGTAATTAAACACGTAGGAACGTGAAATTTTGTAAGTATTGCTATTTTTATATGTGAAATATCGATGTTGAAACTCATAGAGATGGGATAAATATTTCACATAGCTCCCATACAATCGATTATTCCGATAAGCGGATTTTGGGCTATAAGTGCTGTACTTAAACACATAGGTACGTGAAATTTTGGAAGCATCGCTATTTTTATATGTAAAATATCGATGTTGAAAATCATTGAAATGGGATAAATATTTCACATAGCCCCCATACAATCGATTGTTCCGATAAACGGATTTTGGTAGATAACTCCTGTAATTATATCGGTAGGAAATTTCGTAAATGTTGCTATTTTAGAATGTGGAATGTCGATGTTAAAAATCAATGAGACTGGACCAATATAACACATCGTTCCCATATAATCGATAGCTCCGATAATTTCGGTATGAGCTAAAGTTAAATTCACACAGGCTGTACTGGGGATCAAACAGTGAAAACCGTGACGCTTATTCATGAAAGGTATTTAGCCTTCGGCACAGCCGAAGACAGCTTTCCTTACTTGTTTTAAATATAGAATGTGCTACACATTCATGGTTCTGGCACGGCGAAAATTTTAAAAAATTTACTTTGGAAAAATCTATATCACTGGAAAGAGTATAATGAGAATATAACTTGCAAAAATATATTTATGTCAAAAACTAAAATTTCAAATTTTGCGAGAGCAATAAATTTTCAAATACGATTTCCCAAAATTTTAACTTTGGCACATTCATGCTTGTGGCAAGCTAGCGACGATATGTATTTGCTAGGAGACCTTTCAATCAAAGCTTGGTGCAAACAAACGAAAATAAACGTGAACCAAAGCGATTCTCCTGCTTACCAAAATAAATTATTCGAATCAAAAGCACTGAAATATTCTACTTCGGATATCCTTTTTCCAATTTTTCTCATATCCTTTGGCTTTGTTGCAATTCGACCACACTCAAACGAAAATTTGTTGCGAATTTGCCATACTTAATCTTGTCAGCGACAATGAAAAGTGTCAGCCAACAGCGAATTATGTGACACTTTTGAAAAATTGCAACTTTCACAAACAATCAACCAGCTCGAATTGCTGGTATGCGCTGGTCTTTGTTGATATTTCGGCGTTTGTTAAGAATACTGTTGGCTGCATTTTAAGCGCATACACACACACACAAACACTCACGTCAAATATAACAATGTTTATACACATTTGGACTAACAATGCGATAGCTCAACTGTCGTTTCAATTCATGCTGACGAAATGTAACTAGCAATTATTGCTACAAAAGCTTCGTGCAACAACAAAATCTAATAATAATGCCACAACAACAACTACAATAAAAGTACACAGCAGTATCTAATGCATCGCGATATGTTGTCATAAAATGCGTACATAAATAGTTGTGTACATAACTCAACATACTGATGAACATCAGCTTTTATTCCAGAAAATAGGCTGTACCCAGCAGTAAAATTGGAAGGCAGTCACCAAAAACGAGGATTTTTCACTCCACACGCCGAACTAGTGCTAGTCCGATGCACAGCACCACAGCGTTGTAGTCAAACCTTGAAGTTGTTTACTGATCGATTTCATGTGTTTTGCGGAACTGGAAAAATCCCCATCTCTGGTTTTCTTCCTGGCTCATCTAAAATGTATCTATTATCATAAAAAGTGCACTTATCCAAAGGCATTCACTTAGCATGTACTAGGGATGCCAAATCCAGGATGTCGGGGTCCCATGCTTTTTGAGGTGCTGATTGTGAAACATATTGCGCATGAGCCTTTCTTGCAACTTAAAAAAACTATTGAATGTTTTATATTAATTTAATCCATGTTAAATTTGTTTTCAAGAGTAAGGAGTAGTTAACACGATTCTTAAACTTTTCTAAAGTGAACTTTTCTCATGAAATTTAAATGACGTGATCAGAATAGCCTAGCAGGTCATACTTCGTCTCTAACCTCACAAAACCATCACAAAATAGTATTGGTGTTTTCTTGCGAGGGAAGGGCCGAACTTCGGGGCCGTTGTTCAATTCTGATCTCGAGTTTTCATCAAGACTATGTATTTAGCTTTATTCCATGTCAGTTTTTGCATTTTTTTTTCCAAATTTTCAAACCAAAATGGGGAAATAAAAAAAAAACATGCCAAGATCTGTAATTTTTTCAGAACTTTTTTACCTTTCTGAAAAATAAAATCGATATACATACATAAATTTTGTATATAAATCAAGGTGATCCATGCAAAAAGTTAGTTAAAAAACATCTCTTTGCTGTATAGGTATTTTAAGGTAAAATAATTTTTCATAATCTGCTGGGTAATACCAAATTTCCAAATCCCGAACCTGAAAAAAAACTTGCGTCGATCGCGGGTGTCTAGAATTTTACATTTGAAACATTTCTAACTTGCATCAACATCACAATATCAACAGTCATGAAAAAAATTCAAGTTGTTTTTTTTATATCGCCAATCGCGACAACAACAACAGTGTTTGTGCAAAATGGCGCCAAACTGAATATATTTGTGTACTTAATATATTTATGCATTTTGGTAGGTACGTTTTTTTATACTTCACATCCCTAGTCACAACTCAAAATTTTTTTAGGTCACTTTTTAGCATAGATCGCCTAAAAAATTCAAATACAGCCATTAGATACAATTATGTAACCGTGTTTTTTGCTCGTTCCTGAAAAACGACTGAAAAGCTTCCAACATGAAAAGGTTACTCATACGCCATGGCCAACTCACTTCAAACAGTCACAACACATTTTTCAAAAGGATGCTGCATTTTACCACTACAAACTCGAAAACGTTCCTGATTTCGTGTACATATTAGAGAGGAGGCAGAGTATGAAAAGGTTTCTTTATGTTGAATCACATTAATATAAAGGACTGCACGTACATATCTAAACTTTCTCATGGCTTAAGCGATGTAAACACATTCGAATTTTTCGGGTCTTCCCAGCATCTATAACACAAACACAGTCATACGATTATTTTTGTTTTTGTAACAACACATATTTTCGTTTTGTTTATGCATACATATTTCCTCAACTTCATCAAAGAAGGATATGAGTAAAAACGAATTTCCTTTGTTTGAGTGATAAATTTGGAATGTGCGGCACAAAAATTTGTTAAGTGTCATTGTGCAGACAAAACAAAATATTTGCAACTTTGACACATATGAGGACAATGAACTCGTTGTTCAATTTAGATCTGTATTCATCTTTTGATTCAAACGAGATTTTGTAGCTTTTATAATATAAAGAAAAAAGATTTGTAACAACAAATGTTTTTAAGGTTACTTTTATGAGCTATTGAACTAGTTCAATGTACTATAGTTCAATAAGGTAACCGAACTAATATTCTAACGACTTAACTCAGTGGTTTGAATGCGCTAGAATGGGACTTATCATAAAGAAGTTTAAAAATATGTTTCCGTCTTCGTAAAGGTTCTAGAAATTGCAGCACCCAGGTGACAGTGCTTCAAATACGGCGTGTATTGCAATATTTAGGATTTTAATCAAGTCTATATGAAGAATTTGTGCAGTAGTTTTTAAAATATGTATGAAAGTAGATAAAATAAAAAATATAATGATTAAGAAAACGGGATAAAATAAGTTGTCAGTGGAGGGTAGACATGCCGTTTTTTGTTAAAATGTGGAGATATTGTTATCAAATTTTACTCTCAATCAAAACTTCATATCGCCGCCTAAGAAGTTAACTTCAAAATAAAATAGCCTTTAACCGACTAGGCGATTTTGGTCGTCCAAATTGGATTTCATTGGAATTTTGTTTTATGTGGTGGGTCCCAAACCCTACGCACAACCTTTTCTCGTTTCTCTTGCAGAAGCTTTCAAAAATAAATGAAAACAAATCAAAAATTGTAGACCGAAAAGGTTTCAATTTTAAACCGGAAAGTTTCAATTTTCAAACCAAAAAGTTTTAGTTTTACACCGAAAAGTTGTAAGAATAAAATAAAATTGAAAAAATGTGGCAATTGGCAGGATTCGAACGGACGCGCTTAAGGGCCAATTTCACAGTGGCAGGTTAACTTGAGTTCCACAGTTAACTATGGATTCGCAATTTTATTTAAGTTACTTAATTGGATTTTTGTTATATAAATTGTTGGTAGACGGCCTTCTGATATTTGACCAGAGGTTAACTCACCAACGTTGGGCAGTTGACTTTTGGTTAACTCAAAATAAAAAAAAGGAAAATCGGTGGAATGTAAGTTAACACGGCACTGTGTAATTGGGCCTAAGAGTCACAGCCGACTGCTCTACCGCTGAGCTATGCCGCACACAAAATTTTTGTGGGAAAAATTCAATGACTTTCAAAAAAAAAACAAAAAGAAATTGTTGACTGCTTCTTCATTTGGATCGTAAATCGAAACCAAACGATATTAAAATTCTTTGTAAGTATTTAGAAGCTTTAAAATATTCTAGAAAAAAGTTTAAAAAATCTTTTAAACTTAAGACGGGTTTTAAACTTAGGCTCATTTTTTTAACAGTGTAAGTATGTAGCTTATCAAATAGCATACCAAATTTTCACATAGATCTAAATTTAACTTGATGTATTCTTGTTAAACTAATACGACCAATTTGTCAAACAATCCCTACGCTGTATTGGAAAATCTGTTGATAGGATTTGTTTCTTAAATTACCCAAAACTATTAATGGCAATACGAAGAGTGCTGCCACTTTCATGGCAAAACAAAAACAAAAAAAGCAAATGAAATGTTCAATAAATTTGTAGAGCAATTCGATACATGCATAGATATATATTAGAGCGTCCCAAAAATCTAGGGAAAAAATTTGGTATTAGCCTAAAACACATGTTTGCGAAACTTAATTGTTCTAGTATAATGGCAACCACGTATAGGTTTTTAATACAAGTTTTCTCTAGCAGCTTATACTAAGTTCGCAAAAAAGTCCATTATGTCTTCATCAGGCCCTCATAAAAACCTTTCATTTGATTCTCATGCGTTTAAATAAAACAACTTTCATTTTTTTTGGGACATCCTAATATGTATGTATGTACTTATAGCATACACACATTTGTACGTATGTGAGTTCACTAAAACCAAAGCGACCAAAATAGCAATTGAAAGCATCCACAAAACCATTTGCCCGAGCTATCAACTAGTGCCAATGGCTTGAGAGGATAAATATTGTTGCAAGTATATTTGAAACAAAGAAACACAACCAAAGAAAAATTACTAAAATTTATTCAAATTAAAACAAGTGAAAGTGAGAAAGTGGCAACAGGATTTTAGTCTGATGGTGCAAACAGCAAATTGTGCAAATTTTAAATATGTCTGAATGTATGTATGTATGTATTTGTGTGTGTGTCAGTATAAAACAAGCACAAAGTAGCAAATGAAAGTAGTGAATGAAGTGAGCGGTCAGCATTGGAATAACAAAGTTTTCAGTTAAATTCACAGAGCAGGACTTTATCATTTATCAATTACGTGAATTGTGTTGAAATGGATACACTGTGAATACCAAACAAAAGCAATGTTAGCAACGAGAGTGAGAAGTAAAAAATTACCTATTTGGTGAGGGGAAAATTAAGTGAATGAATGAAGGGCGAAAGTTTATGTAATGAAGTGCAGAGTTTAAAGTGTTGACTGGTTGCGCAGTTGAGTGGTAAATATTAAATGCAGAAGGGGTTGGCTGTCCAAATCATTTGAGTTCTAAATTTGTGGTTAGACCAAAAAAAAAGAAAGTATGCTGCAAACATAAGAAGGAGCTATTTGCCAAGGAGTTGTGCATCAGTGTGGATTGTTTGTTTCAAGTACAAATACTTAGCTTAGGTGCTTGTTCTTCAGTAAATTAAAAGTTAAATTGTAAGCAGATGAGTTAAAGCAGGACTGCAGGGTTTTATTTTGAAAAATAATCAAATAAATAAATTTAAAAAAAAATAGACAAAAAAAGGGTTTAAAAGCTTTTGTTGTCAGAAGGCCAATAAAGGTCGCCTATATGTATAGTCCGAAAAATATGACTTTTTGGATCCCGTAGGGTGAAGGGGAGGGTTTGAACCTGAAAGAAACCCCCGTGGATACGCCACTGGTCCGAACAATATGTATAGACATTTGAAACCACCAAAAATTCCCACATTTTTGACATAGAGCTTAGGTTCACCGTCAGATAAATTTGGATTTTTCTCGACTTCTGTCCCCGAATAACTTTTTTAGCACAAATGGGATTGTTGTGGATATTTGCAGTTTTCTTCCTTTCACCCCTAAGCTGCTGACAAAAAAATTGGCTCCAAGGAAATTTGTGTTATACAAAATAAACTAAACTTACCGGACGAGTATTTTTTGATTTCATATATGGAGAAAAGGTGGTTCTAGCTCGAGAACTATAAGCTTTACAAAAACAACTTTTTTCATTGTCGATGGGCAACTACATGACAAGTCAACGGTAAAAGAAAAATTGTCTACACTCAGAAACAAGCATTTCCTTGAAACAACGAACCACTTTCCTTATTTCGATTTACTTAATAAAAGAAAAAATATCCTTAATTTAAAGACTTTTTCCTCAATTTAAGTTAATGTTGTCCTTAACTTTATGAACACAATTTCCTCAATAGAAGTTATAATTTCCTCAATATATTCAATCCGACAGTGACTCTACTGTCATAAAACAAAGCTGCAATTAGACGCCGACAAACATAAGTACTCGATGGCATAATGGTTGAGATCTGCGTTCAGCAGTCAAAGCTCGATTCTCGGTGAAGGCAACAAGACAACGTGAGAAAGTGTGGTGTCATTTAGAACAAAGCTGTAATTAGACCCTTTAAGCATAAGTATACGATGGCGTCATCGTAGACACCTGGGTTGAGCTTTCAAGACACCTGAGTTCGATTCTCGGTGAAGCCAATATAAGAACTCTGAAAATTTATTTTTTTTTTACTTTGTTATATAAAAAAAATGATATTGCGCCACCGGTAATCGAACTCAGAACACCTTAATTTCCTCAATATAAGTAAAAGATTTCCTGCTTCCAAATAAATATTTCCCAAAAAAAAAAAAATAAGTACTCAAAGTACGGAAAAAGGGTTTCCCTAAACTAGGTAAAATATTTTACTTATATTAAGGAAGCCATGTCCTTGGAGCCAAGTAAGGGAAATTTTTCCTTGAAGTTTTCATTTCTATATTTCCATATAGTTTAAACAGACAAATCTTTTTTCAACGATTTTTTTTTTAATTAAAAAAAACGATTAGTCTATCTCTTACTGAAATTTTGCTATGTTTTTTTTTCTTAAAAATTTTATTTACTTGGATGAAAAATACGTTTGCTTTTACTCGCAGCCTTTCATATGATCCATGCATCAACAGCTACGCCTTTTTATTTGAATTTAAAGTGTTCAGAATAGTGCAACAGTTAGAATAAAACAAGTTTGCAACATTGCAACCTCAGCTCACCACACTAACCATTGGCGTTAGTTTGCAGCAACAATCAAGTTTTTCTTTCCTTTTCCAATGGGTTACTCAGTATTTGTCTACAAACAAATATTTAATATACACACAAGCACTTAAGCACTAGCACTAAGGCTTAAGTATATATATATATATAATTCCATATGTTGACCATGTGCATCCAAGTAAATGCTATAAATGCGAGCAATTAAAATTCTTATTTACACTTAATGCTGATCGCTGCGGTTGCGCTTGTGGGCTTTCCACACTAATTCACTTGTATATTTATGTACATATACATTTGCATACAAAGTGTGAAATCCCAGCTTAAGTGCTGTAGTCAACTTTTCATTTTTGCGACGGATTTAAATAAATCACAATTTTTTCCTATACAAACGTATTAAAGAAGCAATGCAGGAACATTTTTTAGTTAGTAAGCGCGTTAATTTATTCTAGGGCTCGGTAAAGGATTGTCTTTTCCGCAGGACTCCGCAATACTTCAAAAATACTTTGCTACCTCAACTACCACTAATCCTTATAGTTAAAACAAATATATCCTACTTGTTGTAATTTAACCAAGAAAAGCTGTCAGGCATTCCGTCACTACTCAATAACTTCATAAAATAGGCGAATTCTTACCCATGTCTGTTTATACTCAGTATGCACTAACTATGTATCTATGCTTATGTGGATGCTATCGCAATTATGCTTTATTGCATTTTGATGAAGTTGTTCAACAAGCTGTCCAAGATACCAGCGACTGCAAGTAGGTCAATATAAGGGTGCACGGCTCAAATTTTGTATTCTACTACGAAGAAAGCTCTATAACTTTCATATGTCACATATAAACCAATCAAATAATTTTTGATCAGGGTACTCAATTAAATGCAGAACATATCGCACCCTAAATCAAAAACCATCACAACTCAAAACTTTTTTAGGTCGCTTTCTTGACATAGATTGTCTAATAAAAAGTAGTACAGCCAGAACATAGAACTTTTTTCTTTTTGACTATTATCATCACTCTTTAAAGAACACAGTGATGCCAAATTTTCAAAAATCAAATTGCTTTTTTGAGTTGTGGCTCTTTTTGATTTAGTGTGCGATATATCAGAATTAAAAAGTGTGGCGCGAGCAAGCTAAATATACATAATTACCAAGAGCTTATCTCTAGAGAAGGCAGAAAATTGTGGTTTTATTTGTAACAGTCTAATTTAACTACGCTCAAGCTCTCCATAAATATTTAAGAAATTTTCAATAAACTTATTACATTGCTATTGTGCTCAGAAATAGTTTCATGTTTGTTAATATTAAAAGAAAATTGTTGAGGAAATAGTTAGACGTTCTACTTTTGTGGCACCTTTACAAGCCACTGATAATATTTATCATCATACACAAGTAATAAGTATTACACATGTACATTAGACTGGGAATGAAATGCAAAAAATGTTAATGTTAAAAAAGTTCGTAACGGACTTTAGCAACATAACTTGACAAAAATAAATAAAAGCGTTGCCCTTATTTAGGCGTATGACGTTGTACTAATGTTAGCAACAGGTCGATTACATAAAATTGGAGCTGTACATTACATTACATTAAAATTGGATCTGTAAGCGTTGCCTACATTTAGGCTATACTACTAACAGTCTGACATTGTACTGTTATTAGCAGAAGGCCGGTTACATAAAATTGGAGCTGTATAGGCTATACTGTTAACAGGTTAAGGCTGTACTGCTCTAAGATTTTTAAATTAAAGTGTAGAGGTCTATCATCGCTAGTTTAGATTTTACAGACTTAACCTCCAATTTGGTAAAAACCGACAAATCATTGTTGAAAACCGCCATTTACCTGAACATATTTTTGTAGAAAATTGAGTTCCCTACAAAAGCTGCCTAGACTGAAATTTCTCAGACTAGCCTTTTTCTCGTATTCTAGCCTCAAAAATTGGCATGTTTTTGGATTTCCCGATTTTGGTTTGAAAATTTGCGAAACATGAAAACATCAATATCGAATAAAGCTAAATACATATTCTTAAGGGAAATTGGCTGCTGAATCCGAATTCGATATCAGAATTTGACAACGGGCCCGAGGTTTGGCCCTAACCTAGCAAAAAAGTTCAATATTATTTTGTTATGGTTTTGTTAGGTTAGAGAAGAACTGAGACCTGTTAGGCTAATTCTGGTCACGGATTTGGACTTAGCTCGCCAAAATACATGACAATTAATGTATTGAGTTCACAGATCCCTCAACTTTTTGTTTTTTTTTGTGGCTGCGCCATTTGAAGACCGTCAAAACTACACCCTCGCAGAGAAAGCATATCACACCCAAAATCAAATACAGTCACAACTCAAAATTTTTTTGGTCGCTTTCTTAGCATAGATCACTAAATACTAAATAAGTTTTGAAAAAGTAACTTTACAAAAAAAAGTTGTTTAACCTTTTTTGCAGCCCACTAAATTTCCTTTAAGAATATGTATCTATCTTTGTTGTACATGGATATTTGTATTTTAATTTATTATTTATTAACAAAATTTTGTAAAACTGACAGAATTTTTGTTGTTCAAACTAAATTTGTGTTAAAACAACAACTTCCTCTAGCTAATTCAACAGTGAAGGAACTGTCATTTTAAATTTTTTTGCACCATCAATTAAATTTAGAAGACCGGACTGAGTTTTTGATGATCAAACTAAATTTTGTGTTGAAACAGCATTTGTCCAACAGCGAATATACTGTCATAGAACAAAGCTCTAATTAGACGCCGGCAAGCATAAGTACACGATGGCATCATGGTAGACACCTGGGTTGAGCGTTGAAGACACCTAAGTTCGACTCTCGGTGAAATCTATAAAAAAAACTGTGAAAAATAATTGTTTTATTTTATTTTTTTACTTTGACTCCTTTCAGTGTTGAAATAACACTTACTTTAGTTTATATGGAATTGTGGATAAGAATTGACCGTGATTTTGGTTGAATCAAACCATATTTCGGTTGATATGACGTTTAGTTCGCTTCCACTTATTGCGAACAATTGAACTAGTTTTTTAGGATCTTATTCAGTCACCTTATTGAACTTAGTTTCACCAACTGAAATGGTTAAAAATTTGGTGATATTAACCCAACTAGATATTGGTTCATTTGCATGCATTTTATTTATACATACTTACAGCTCGATTCTGTGTTCTTTTATAAATTTGTCAATCTTGATAAATAATAATAAAAAAAAAAAATTTTTATCAAATGTTTTTGAATTTTGCGTCAATAGTTTTTTTTTATTTTATTCAAATTAATTTTAATCAAATTTTTTTGACGCATAATTCAAAGCACTTGATAAAAATATATTTGTTTCCTGATTAGTTATCAAGAGCACAGAATCGGGCAGTTAGAATAGATTTCTGCTTTTGTTTTTATCTATTTGCAATTTATTTGTATTTACTAATGCAAACCAATTTGATAAAAAAAAAAAAAGCCCTCCAGCAGTAAATGACCAAAATCAAAAATATTAGGTTATGTTGAAGAAATATTACTAAAACTTTGAATGCACATGTAAATACAGAAGTATGTACATATATATGCCAGTTATATCTGAAAATCAAATTATTAAACATGAAAGCGTAGTAAAAAACACTTTAAACTAATTTTTTATGTTTATTTAGTGAAAAAAAAATCTCAAAAAGAATTTAAAAAAACCCATAAAGCATGAAAAACTAAAAATTATCAGAATTGGAATACAAAAATGAATTAGCATAGGCAAATCGATTTAAAATGCAAATGAACAGGTAAATATGTAAATAGTAAGTATGTAATTGCTTTGCATAAATTATGTGCAGAATTCAACTTAACTAGCTTTAGAGTGTACTAACTACATTCGGATAACATTTATAGGATCGATAGATGTTAGTATATTCCTTGGACATTTCCGGACTTAAGGATATTTTGTTAAAAAAAATCTAACAAATTAAAATATTATTTTGGGTTCTTGTCCTTCAAATTTTAAACAATTTTAAAACGGTGAGTAAAAAATATTTTCATATTGCCTTGACTGTTATCAAAGCTCTATGTGGGCTGGCTACATACATAGAATTTATGTATAAAAGGTTAGGATTCGCCGAATTCACTTTCAATTTGCTTTTAAATGTACAGAAAAAATCTATTTTAACAATTTCAAGTTATCACATTAAAAATGTCCTTTTTCCTTTGCTCAGCAGGACTCGCTCTTAAAATAATCTGACCGTCAGCAGCAGCAGTGAAAATTATTAGATAACACGATTTATTGTTGCGTATACGCAATGCCCACTCAAATATGCAAACAAGCGTAAATGGCTGTTATGTTTTTAAATTTTTTTATCTCCTTTTTTTTATTGAGAAATTGTTTTGTCTACGAAGCATATTTCTAACAAATGGCTCGCCTAGAAAGCGCAATAAAAACGCTCACAACTATACAAAGCAAAAGTCTAAAACTCAAAATGATAGTCCGCTCAAACTAGACAAAAAAAAAGTAGTGGTTAAATAGCAATAATTCCCACAGAGCCCAATTTTGGTAGAGCTTAGGTTCGCCGTCAAAAAGAAATCTTCAGAAATCCCTAACGATCCCATGTGTGCTTAAAAAGTTTTTCGGGGTCAAAGGTTAAAGTTTTATGTTTTTTTTTGGACTTTTCTAGAAAACGGTAACTTTTTTCGAAAAACTACCTGAGACCAAGTTGTAGACCTGGAAATTCTCTGCAAAAAATGGCTTTTTTCTAAGAGTAACCAGCTCTGAGATAACGCGATTGTAAAATTAGCTCTGCATATTATATGAAAATATATCCCACGTAGTGACTTTCCCGAGTTTACCCGAAAATTTTAGTACTTTTTGCGAAGTTCCGCATTGATAATGAAAATAGTTTTTTTGTAAAGCCTATAGTTCTGGAGAAAAGTCCAAAACACCTAAAATTTTTAGCTTTGACCCTGAATAACTTTTTAGCACACATGTGGCTTTTTGAAGTTTTCTTTCTTACGGCGAACCTAAGTTTAAATGTTTAATTTGCCTGGACTAATGAAATTTTAAACTGCGTGAACAACACAAAATTCAGCTATAAAAAAATATGCAAAACATTAAAATAAAATTTAATGAAATGGCTTCCATTTCCAGGGCCCTTTCAATTGAGTTGCTACATGAACGTAACAAACACAAAATTGTTTTCAACAACCAAAAGCGGCTTATAAGCATTGAAACATTGGAGAGAGATATGCAGCAAATTTAATTACATACATATCTGTATCATTATTATGGCTTAGGCGTTTGTGATTTCCAACAACGCCTAGCACTTGAGTTTCTTTATGAGTTATTGGTTATTTTCTTGGTTTATTGGAAATTTCATGACATTTTTTTTTGTTTAATTAAACTAAGGTAAGCCTGTGCAAATTTGAAAGTTATCTGAAAAACCAGCTGGAATATCAAATTTAAGCATTATCACTTACTGTCACTTTTTGGACGAGTTATCGATATAAGGAATATCCTAAATTTTATGTTAGATGTCCAGCAAAACAACAGTGAAAGCTACATTCAATTCTATAAAGCAGTTTTCCAGTGGTGCGAGCAGAAACATACAGACAGACAAACAAAATTCTAAAAACTGAAGTCTTGGCGCATTAATGATCACTACTATAAATTTTTTCGGCAATGATAAGACATCGACCAGATGCAGTTTTGTTATAGTATGTAGGAATTAGGGCGATTTGATGATCACCATTCCTGCTTCGAACTTGATAGGTATACCTACAATGCCGGCGTGCTGATAGTTCACAGTTAGAGTCTAATAACACTTGCAAATGCAAATAGTTCGATACTATCGACAGAGTGCCATCAATAATATTAACCATAGATAGCTTCTGAGCTTTAGTATTCCGGGTATTCCCTACTAATTCATGTGCATTTACCATCCACCATCACTAGTACTATACTAAGCATTAAAGCACCCAGCCATTAAAGTACATAGCATCAGCAAACTCTCACAAATGCCATTTGTAGGTATGTATGTGCATTCGCATATGAAATACGAAAGCAAATATTGATGCGTTATTAAAGTGTTCACTAACTCCGGCTTATCACAATATGGCGACTCATCACACTCTCTACCACAATGCACTCTATCATTTCATTTCATATAAGAGCCCATTATTTTCATGCGGAAGAAAGACTGCAATGAACATATTGGACAACCTCTTGTATTAGTACAGATAATATCATCACTACCATCCAGCCATAAAAGTAGTTTTGCCTCTTATCATTCCTTCTCCCTTTACTTTATATTCGTTTGATATTGTTTCCATTTCATGCATTGTTTGTGGCAAACAAAGTCGCTATTTTCTGAAAAACAATAACGTTGCACTTTTTTGTCCTTAACCGCGAGCACGACAAAACAAAAAATGCACCCACTTTCGCGGTCGTTATCCTTTATTTTGCCCCAACGTCATCATCAGTAGCAGCGCTTTTATTGCATTGGTCGTACATAAGTTCATGATTTAGTGAAGAGTTTTAATTTTAGTTTTTTTTTTTGTAATTCTGTAGAGTGAGTCTAAAGTGGTGATGGCTTTCGGCTTAAAGCTGCCTACTCTAGTAAAAAAACATTAAAATAGAGATGTATATGGCTTAATTGCTTCCAAAATTACTTTGAATAACGTTGGGTATGTATGTATATAAATTCCTGGCTGTGAAGTTAATAAGATTTAAATCTAGTTTAGTGCAATTCTGCTGGATCATTCAAGCCTAAAACCTTTTGTTTGTGGATATGGGTTAATACATACATACATATGTATGTATCTCAATTTAGAAACCATACAAAATTGCATTCAACGCAACCAATATTTGCATCATGTACATAAAAACTTATGTACACATAGTTAATACCAATATAGGCTTTTTATTGATCTCAAACAATGTAAATGAAACAAAAATTTGTATTGAACAACCAAAGTGACGATTGAAACTGGACAAACGTCATCATTTCGATAGGCGTAACAAAGCATATCTAAGATGCATTTGAACAACGAAATGAAATTGTTCAATCTATTTCAATTGTAAATTTGGTATCACCAGCCGAAACTTTCGTTGGTGTTCTTGTTGTTTTTGTTTTTGTTGTTGTAACACAGCCACACTGACCATCAAATTTTATAGGCCACATTCAAATAGATAAAAGTAGTCAGCGTATCACCGCGGGGTTGTTAAAACAGTATGATTGGATTTGGATTTTACAACGAATTTCGATATACATTCACACAGGCTGCTTTTGATTAAAAATATGTAGTCAAACCAACTAGTCGTTAACTAGCTCATTACTTATTTCCATGCCAGCAAGTAGCACTTTTACTGCGATGTCCTTCATATTTCCTGTTTTTTTCATTTACAAAAAGGTTTTTTTTTACCTTTCCTTTCGCTGGGTCTAATACAGAATGCTTTTCTGACCTTTAAAATTATTTTTTGGAGCTTTTGTGTCAGTAAATGCTGCAAAAATCTCATTGGTTTCGGATATAGGTATGTATATTCAAAAACGTGGAGCAGAAAAAGAGAGAGGTGGGTAGATCCGTTTAAAATCGCGCGGAACAACACGTTCACAAAATCGATAGCACTATGGCCGTAGGTATTACACACAAAATTTGGTTCCGATTGGAAACGTCTAAGGCCAGGGGACGAAAACCCCTTTTTCATTGTTTGAGGATATGTATATCTCTACATATAATGACAACTGCTGAATGAAATCAAATGAAACTGTTACCATTGTATTAGTAGACGTGCTTCTTAAAATTTAAGATATCCCTAATTTCGATAACTCGACCGGTGTCAGAGTTATGGACCAATAAGTGGACCAGGGGTGACCAAAAATGTGTTAATACAATATGGATATCAAACTAAAGGTGCTAACGAGAGCTTGTTTCGGAGATATCTCCAAAATGTGAGACGGAAGAGCGATGACAAAATAAACAAAAATCTATCGTCGCTCAAATGTCGTCGGGCGTATTTTTGCTTATCGTTTGACTGTGTTCAAATTTATAAAATTACATGCTTCTATTTTGACAAGGCGAATATTGGTTTGCGACGATTTTCATTGTGGGCCGGGCTTTAGATAAAAAGAATAATTTTTATTTCTTGAGTCTTCATAGGGAAATCTAAACTTTGGCCCCCATGCGACACGACTTGACCATATCCAATCGGGATAAAAATTGATGTGCGATATAGTTGGCCGTGGTGCAGCCTATATGGGGGAGGAGACTGGAAAAATGTATAAATTTTATTGTATGTACACCCTAATGTATGCACATACATACATACAGGAGGATGAACCATGATTGAGTTTCACGGTATCATGAGTGCTTAGCACATTCCATATTGTAGGTATGCGTCATGCCCATTCTTAAGTTGCAAGGCTCATAGTCATGCGTTAGCTCAAAATTTTCCTAAAAAAGCTCCGCCTTTTTAATGTCAGAAAGCATTAGAATAAATAAGGCAATGACTATGCTATTCACAAATTCTATTTTCGCTTTTTAATTTATTAGCACAGCGCATTGTCTAATTCAAACTCTATGTAATCAAAATTATGGTCCTGTAAATGAAAGCACTTTTTTATGCCTTTACAAAATATATGTAGACAGTGCCAGCGAAAATGTGTGTTTATTTATCGCCAGCATTCCAACGCCATCTATTGTCCCATATAAAATATTAAAATTCTATTAAAATACAAATACCAAATACTTCGCTTACAATTACTCTTCTTCGTCTACTCCAGGCTAAAGTGAAACGATTTGTGAAACCTCTTCAAATGCTAGCGAGGGCGCAACTTCACTCATTCGCAGCATCCGGCATTTTCACACGGAAGTGCAGCAACAACCCCATGAAATGTGGCCACATAGCCACGCTTGTGTGGGTGGCGTTGTTGTTGATGCGCTAAAATGCAACAGCTGCCCAAATGGATATTGGAGGTTGTGGCAGTCGCGGTGGGGCTCTTGGTCGCTATGTAGTAAAATAAATTATAACCGTTGGCGGTGCGTTGGTATTTACATTTACCACTCAATGATTCGATTAGCTTGCCGCACCCCATGTCGCTTTTGCCCTAGCAATGGATGATTAAGTGCAATTGTACTACAATTTCATGGTTTGATCAAATATTGTGGCAATGAATTTGTGTTTACGTTTTCAGGTATTTAATTTAAATAATTTATAGTGTTTGGTTTACCAAAGTGCAACCACAGAGCACATGCCAACCACAGTTGTGCATTAAAGAATTTGGCCAAAAATGCAGGAATTGGTGTTTGGCATTAGGGTAAGCCCAAAAGCTAGAGACAATTTTGATACTTTACACCACATTTCCTCGTAGACTTGGGAACTACTAGAGCAAGCCCCGGCAGATAGTGTGACACTTGTCCGTAAATCTGAGAACCAATGAAATTGATGGTGCGCTTGTGAGAGCGCTATGATCGCACTGACCAATCAATTGACGTCGTTGGTTATGCCTAGTCGCTCACTGACAAGCAACGACTCAACAACATATGATGTTGCTTTGGTGCTTGCGAGTGGGCGACGGAGAAAAAACAAATAACAATTCACTGTAGAAATTCATCTGCCGGGCCCTGTACTAGAGCGAAATGAAGCTAAAGCTTTTATAACAAAAAAAGATTACGAGTGCTGCCACGGTGTCCCGATACTAATGGCGGCATTTCTGTTTATACTGACGGCTCGAAGTTAGACGATAGATTTGGAGGAGGGGTTTCATTATTTTCAGCGACAGCCAAGAGATGGCCCAACAGAACCGCGTGAACCCCACATGGGTCCCGGGATACAGGGACATTGAGGGAAACTGTAAGGCAGACGAACTTGCCAGGCAGGGCACGGCCAAGCAGGTTCTTCGGGATAAAAAGGGCTTAGGTATGCTGTATGCCACATGCAAGCTTATGCTGAAGGAGTACACACTCCGTCAAGCCAACGAAAGATGGCAACAAATCCCAGGGTGCTGGATATCCAAACAAAGGCCAGGAGGGTACACCGGTGATAATGAGGACGAGGAAACGGTGAAGCACCTCATCTGCAACTGCCCGACTTCAAAGGGGGCGAGAACGCGATTTTTGGGAGTTCCCTTCCTGGCTAGCCTACGCCAGATTGCGGAGCTGGAAAGAAGGGCCTTCATAAAGTCATCTAAGTGGTTCGAGGAGGAGTAACGGTGTCGGTTTAGGAGTGTCAGTCCCGGGATTCTGCTTGGTGGAGAATCCCAACAACTCAGGGATTATCCATATGACCGGGTCCCGGGACTGACTTTCCTAGTGTTGGGAGTATCACTACGGGCCTTTCAAAACTGGCCTAGGTGTGCCTCTGCGGCAGGCACTTGAACCTAACCTAGTGATGCCATTATTTACCTCTTTAAAGACCCAAAATCAATCATGCAAACGACATACGTTCGGTGCTAATACGGCGAACGGCGCACTATGAGGTATTTTGAAAAATTTTTCCAACAATCAAATTCCTCAGCAACGGCTAAAGCCAAAGCCATAAAATAAAATCTGTTTGAAACTTCAATTGAATGCGCATATGAGAAAGTTCGGATAATTCAAAAAATTTCAAAACTAAGTTTTTAAAACCGTTTTGAAAAATAAAATTTTCGTTTTTTATCGTTTTTTGGTTATAAAAAAAAGTAAATGATTGTTTTTAAAGAAAAGATGCTTAAAAAGAATATGTTTGGTTTTTTATAAGTTCCGGTTTCGTTTTTCCACATTTAGTTTTTGTTAGTTACGGTTTGCAAACAAAAAAACGAACAAAAATTTTTGTGAACAAAAACAATTTATTTTTAAGATTATCCCTGAGGTTAATCAGGAGTTTAATCTGAATTTTGAAATTTTTAAAAAATTTGTTAACAACTTTCCTTTGTGTATATTTTTTTGGGTATTTTTTTTTTATATATAAACCAGAACGAAACCGGAACCTAAACCGAAAAAACCAAATAAAACTACGAAATATATAAATATTTTTTTGGAAAAATGCATGCATTTTGCAGGTCTTTAACTTCACAACTTCTGTTGTAACCTATAAAAAACCAAACATATTCTTTTTAAGCATTACAAAATCTATGAAAAAAAACCATATTTCTTTAAAAACAAGCAATTACTTTTTTTATAACCAAAAAAACTACAAAAAAACCAAAAATTACATTTTTCAAAAATGTTTTTCAAAAATTAGTTTTGACATTTTTTAAAATATCCGATTTATCCCATATGTATGTGCATTGAAATGAAGTTTTAAATACATTTTATTTTATGGCTCTAGCCTGAGCCGTTGATTGTTGGAAAAATTTTCCCAAAATACCCCATAGTGCGGCATTTCGTCTATTACAAGCTGCATCTTTGGAGGCTTTTAGCCTCAACTTACGTTTACTTGATTAGCCAACAAAACTTAGAAACCTTATTAAAGCATATTAGAGCAATCACAATCATTCAATTTCAAAACGCATTGCAGGGCACAAGGACTTTGATGCATTCCCATTGATGATAATTTGTAACTCGAAATTGGCACATGTACAAGCTAAGCTTTATCCCTTCAAACCAGTTACAACTGCATTATTTTGCGCCAAATATCACAGCAGTGGGTAATATGCATAGGAACTGAGTGCATGAGTACCTAGGGGTGACATGGTATCCAAAGTAACGCAAAAACCAAAACAATACAAACTGCTACGAAGCTCGATACACTGAAGTCTATGCAAACATATTTACGAGTACATAGATATCAGGGTGGTCCTTAATTGTAGGGAGACAACTTATCATCAGATTTTCAAAGGCTAAACCTCTAACACGATAGTAATATAGCTGAAGATATCACACACACATTTTGGTCGCGATTGGAAGCTATTAACGCGTGTCACATGGGGGTCAAAGTTCAGATTGCCCCATTGAGACTCAAAGAATTAAAACGCTTTTCATTTTGTCTAATACTCATTATCGATAGCACTATGGTCGGAAATATTACATACAAATTTTGGATCCGATTGGAAACGCCTAAGGCGTGTCGTAAGAGGGTTAAAGTTCAGACTACTCCCTGCGGTACGCCTTAAGTGTTTCCAATCGGAGCCAAATTTTTTATGTGAAATCACTTTTATTTTTTGAGTCTTCGTAGAGAAATCTGAACTTTTGATCCCATGCGACACGCCTAAAAAAATATGTGCTATATAGATGACCGTGGTGCAACCTATATGTATATAGGGGGTGAGACTGGAAAAAATTGTACATTTGATTATAAGGACCACCCTAATACATATGTATATCTGTATTTCCGGCAAAGGATAAAGGACATTATTCTTGGACAACAATTAGCCATGATTGGCGATTTGGTAGTAATGCAAAATCATAAAAACCACACTAATATATCCGCCTTTGGGCTCGGAAAACGCCTCAATTTGTTGATATATTGATCTAATGATGGGGTCTATAACTCGTCAAATCTAAAATTTTATTTTATACTAGCTGCCTGCTCTGAGTGCTTCATACCACATGAATTACTTAAGCTTTGAACCTTTAAAAGTTAGTTCCATCCCGCAAAATACTCTTCTACATACTTACATAGAAACACTACATTAGGGTGATTCAAAAAATAATAAAATGTGTTCTTTTCGGATTTTTACTTAAAAAAATTTATTTATTTAACAAATTCTACCCAAATATGAACCTTCAACTTTAACAGAAAGGTCATCCGACTTGGATCTGAAGATGTTTCCTTTGGTACTGGAAATAGGAGTGTTCCTATTAGTCCGGGCGAAATAGACATAAAAATAGTGGTTAAATAGCAATAATTCCGACAGAGGCAAATTTTGGTAGAGAGCTTAGGTTCGCAGTCAGAAAAAAACTTCAAAAGTCCCCAACGATCCCATTTGAGCTAAAAAAGTTATCTGGAGTCAAAGGAGAAAATTTTAGGTTTCCCGGACTTTTGTAGAAACAGTACACACAGAGAAAACTGAGCTGGTGATGGATAAGAATTGACAGTAATTTGGTCATATCAACCAAAATATCTGTTGACTCAACCAAAATATGGTTTGATTCAACCAAAATCACGGTCTATTTTTATCCATTCCCAGCTCATTTCTCTGTGTAAGTTTTTTCGAAAAATTACCTAAGACCAAGTTGTAGATATGGTAATTCTCTACAAAAATAGCATTTTTTTCTAATAGTAACCAGTTCTGAGATATCGCGATTGTAAAATTACCTTGGAAACTATGTATATGAAAATATATGCCTTGTATGGAATTTTTCGGAATTTTTCTCGATAACTTTAGTATTTTTTACGAAGTTCCCAATCGATCTTCATGGTCGTAGTTTTTTTCTGTAAAGTCTGTAGTTCTCGAGCTAGAGCCACCTTTTCTCCATGTATAATATCAAAAACTACTAGTCTGGGAAAATGGAGATATCTTGTATAACAAAAATTCCCACAGAGCCAGGTTCGCCCCTCGAAAGAAAAGTGCAAAAGTCCCTGTCGATTCCATGTGTAAATCTAAAAAAACATGTTTGAGGGGTTTTCAGAATTTTCTACAACTTGGCCTTGGATAGTTTTTAGAATAAACTTACCGTTTTCGAGAAAAATAAAAAAAAACATAAAATTTTGGCATTTTTTAGCACCGATGGAGATTTTTGAAGTTTTCTTTCTAAAGATGAACCTGTTTTATATATTTTGTTTTTGGAAATTAGGAAAAAAATGCCAACGTCTAAGGGTTAATAGTTACAGTGCTAATTTTTTACAATGCCTATTTTCTTATCAATTCCTAACTTTTGAGTTTGTAATACCTAAGGAACACAGTTTTTTATTTGAATCGCCCTAGTATACATTTACGTATTACTTACTTAAAATAGCCTTTAACCGCCTAGGCGATTTTGGCCGTCCAATTTACGTATGTACATTTGTAATTACAGGACCAACATCACCTGTTTGCTTGCACTCTGCGCACCGTAACAATAAGTTGCTAATTCACTTTCGGCATACTTTGAACTCAATTAAATCCATAAGTCAGCTGCGGCACATCCTCTTGGGCATAAGGAAAGTCCAATGTGCTCAACTTCTTCTCGAGTTTTCTCAACGCATCTTTGGTTCAGCTGTGCTCACGCTTACCATTAAACCTACCAATTTAATCTCATACTCAGAACTTGTGTAATCCGGAATGCGTAATACCTTGTGCGTCTTCATGTCACCCCTTTTACTTGGCCATCCACCACAAAGGAAGTCAGCATTACATATTGAAAATTGTTTTCTTTTTTTTAGTCTTTTACACTTTGCTGCCCCCATGGATGAAGCAAGGTGATTACGTTGAGCATTTCAGTGCCAACGGTAAATTGGATCCACTGGCTGTTGGCTTGCGGTTTTACCTTTTGGTTGTCGGTGATTGTTTTGTGCCGGTTGATTATGCACAAGGAAGAAACAGGTTAAAGTTAGTTCTCAACTTTCTTTAGTTTTTGTATGGTGGTGTGTTTTTGTGTGGTATGTCGAAGTGCATCTGCACTCGATGACCTGGTGCTTAAAGAGCAAGGTACATGAAAAAAACTATTAATTACTTGGTTATCCTGCTGCCAGTTCAAAGTGCACTCGACAACAACATCAAAAATAATTTTTTTTATTTCCAGAGTCGGAACAAAATGATTGTATAAATTGAATGCGACAAAGAGTTTATCTGAGAACTTTCAAAACATTTTCTAAAATATTGACCCTATGAGGGGAAAAGTTTTATCATTTAAATATGTTGTGTATGGGAATATGTAAATCCTTCCATGCATACATATGTAAAAATGTAAGTTGTGATTGTTTGTGGTACGTTACTAGCAAGTTATTGAAATGAAAGAATACAAATAAAAGTTGTCTAATGAGAACGGGTTGTAATTGATTTTTATGAAACAGAGAACAGCCGTTTTTTAATAGCGAGTTCAAACTACAGCAACGTTTTGAGTTCAGCTTGATCTTCCCGCCTCATTTGAAATTTTGCTTAGGCTTTTGGCTAATTTTCGAAAAACAGTTGCCCTTTTCGAGAAATATCCAAAAACAATCCCCGCAAGTTTTTTTACTTTTACCCAAGAAGAAATTTTTTAGCTCACATGGAATCGACGGGAACTTTTGAAGTTTTATTTCTAAAGGTAACCTGTAGGATTTTTTCTTTTTGACCAACATTTTAAAGCCTAATTTGACCGGACTAATAAGCTTGAAAACAGCGGGCACCGGGCGGACACATCGCAAAATTTTTTGTTATCTTAAAATCTTTACTAAAAAATTTGGCTGAAAATCGCCCTATCTCGGAAAATATTTCAACAACAGCCTATTTCAGCTAATTTTGGATTTTTCGCCCCAGGTGCGTATTCAGGGGAGGGGTCCGGACCCCTCTCGAAATGTGCAAGGCAGTGCAATTATTTGCGCGATTTTTTTAATATATCTGAAATTCATCGCTTAATATTTTTTTTGATTTCAGGTTACAAAAACATATAGTCTGGTCAAATAAGACATTTGAAATAACAAAAATTCAGACAGAGCCAAATTTTTGTAGAGTTTAAGTTCGTCGTCAGAAAGAAAACTTCAAAAATCCTCATCGATCCCATGTGTGCTTAAAAAGTTATCCGGGTTCAAATGTCAACATTTTGGGATTTTTTGGATTTTTATCGAAAACAGTAAGTTTCTTTCGAAAAATTACCAGAGGCCAAGTTGTGGACCTGAAAATTCGAACCTTTTTTATTCTTGATTACAGTCAAAATGGTTATTACAAAAAAAAAAGTATTTCAAAACAGTGTGATTCTACTCTCTGCCCTAAAAATATTGTTCAAGAACAACCATTTTCGAGTTGGTTTGAAGAATGCTTCTGCTCAGTTTTTTTTTTTTCAAAAACGCCATATTTCAATATATAAATCAAATACCCCAGCGTTTTTGAATTGGCCACGGTGCCCGGCACTCTTGTAAAAGTTACTATAGTTTTGTTCTACACAAAAATTTTGCAAAACTAATTAAACTTTTCAAGGTAAGTTAAACAAGAGGTAGTCCGGATAACTTTACGAGTGTATCCCAGGCGAATGCGCCCCTTAAACCCTACACTATAACATTTTTTTTGTTTTTGGAAGTTCTTGAAACGGGGGTGCTGCTGCCAAATTTGGTTAAGTTAGTGTATTAAATATTATCAAGCATAAATCAAAAACCAATTCTCACTTCCAAAGTGTCCGTTTTTCGAAAAAAACAAATTTTCCAAAATGGGAGTGAACCGCACCGTCTATTTTGAAATGGTTTGAAATATTAGCGTTCGTACAACAGGCATCTCAGATCCTCGCTGTATGCTAGGGACACATACCTACATACATGTATTTCGCTTCTATACTGCGAATAATTGTAGTATACAGTGCAAATTTTTAAACCACAGCATCCATATAAGCAACTGGTATTTTTTACGTAATGATGTCAGTCATCTACTAGTCATGATATACTAGAATTATACTAGTCGTAAAATACCAGTCCCATACTAGTTCAACCTGGACTAGTATGATTTCTATAAAATGAACTAGTCCCATACTAGTCCAAAAAGGACTAGTATGAAATATAAAAGCCGCATACTAGTCCAAAAAGCATTGAACCTAAACTAGTATGATTTCTAACAGAATTTTCATGACTTACCCTTTACTTTATCATTTGGCTTTATGTTCATGTTTATTCTTAAGAAAGCGGCGACTACATATTTGTATTTACCATATCACGAAAAAGCATCGGTGAATTATAAGAGAAAAAAGAAGCAACGAAACGAATGAATTTTGTATCTTTTAACTGGTATGATTTCGTCCAGAAAAATTTAGTTGTATACTAGTATGAAATGGATATTTCCTGACTAGTATGAATTCAGCCAGAAAATTTTAGTTGTATACTAGTATTTTTCTGACTAGTTTGAGGTTTCGCTGCAGGGTAGTGTATCTGTGCTATTATCGACAATGTGTTACGATTAATCAGTGTTGTGGTACAAACAAATGAGTTAAACAATTAACAGACATTTTCCTTTTTCATTTGTTAGCTTTATTTATTTATTCTAAATTAAATTTTGAAATAATAAGTAACTCCGCTACGTATGTACACTCCTGTTACACTCGTTACTACAACTTAAAGATACATACTACTAAATTTAGTTTTTAAAAATATTTTTTATTTTGTGCAAATAAAGATTTTAAATCTTCCTGTAGTGTTTTATTAAATTAATTATGAAGCTAAAGCTGTCTCTACTTTTTAAACAAATTACCAAATTACAAAACTGTACGCTTTCTGTCGTAGAAAGTGTTGTGTCGCTAGGTAAAAGAATAAGTGTTTTCTGGTGAAAGAAACTTCCAACTCCATATACCACACCTAAGTATACCCAACATCTAAAACATTTTCATTTGGAAAGTTTCTTGAATTGATTTTGATCTGGGTGGCGATACCATACTTACTTTTGTGAAACCACCTGTCTAGCTGTATTTAAATTTGATGATAGAACTAAATAAATTGTTAATGATCATTTTCAATATTGCCGGTTTATGCGGTTTTCCAAACTGAATAAATTGCCTTGTTTGTTCTATTATTAGGCGTTACACACCAATTTATTTCTCAGTAACGTTTGATATTTTTTTTCGCTTAATTGTTTGTTCATATATATATGCATTTTGCATTTGCTAAAAACTTTTCAACTGTCAACTATTGTACGTACATATTAAGGTATGTATGAATGTCTGTAAATATGTATGTTTTGATTATTATATTTTTATGTGAGGAGTATACGTGCCTTTACAATCGTTATCGCAAATGGAAGCTGCAGAATTTCACATTTTTTGTGATTGTTTTTTTTTTATATATCATTGAGTATGTATATGTTATTTGCATGGTTGTGTATGTATATGTGTTGCATTTTTATAATTGCGGTTTTCCCTGTACATAATTATGTTAATATGCATGGCAATATTTGCATTTGTTTCATTTTTATCTACATCTTTTGTTTATGTATTTATATGATTTGTTGATTTGCTGCTTTTTTAATCTTGTTTTTATACCTAGGCATTTATTTAACTATTGCTCGAATTACAATAAAGCTAAATTTTATATTTGAATTGAAAGTAGAAATTATCATATATGTATTTGCAATATTTGCGTGTTTTTTATGTTTTAATGTAAGTGTATATATTTTAAAAATATTAGTTTTGCATTAAAATTAATGTTATATATTATAATTATTGCGTATACACTGTCTCACAATAATTCTCGTTTTAATGAAAGTCAAACTTATATGCGAGTTTAAAATTTATAAAGATATAGCTTTTGAAGAAGTAAATAAATATGTTGCTCAAGTATATGGAAGTTACCCTAAAATCATTTAAAATTTTTAAATAGCTGCAAGTTTTGCAAAAATTGGTGATCAGCGATGAAAGATGCAGCAGGATTTAATAGTTCATAAAGCATGCCAGCTAGGTCAGATTGCTTATGTTCTAGCAATGATATAGTATGGCTACTGGCTATTCTACGTCCATGCAGAAAATTTTGTAAGCAATTGAGAAACATGTGTTTGGTCCAATTATGTCGAAAGGAAGTCCATAGTTATATTTCAGGTATATTGAAAGCAGTTATATGTACAAAGGTTTTCGATGTATGAAATATAAATATTAGGGTGTTTAATTTTCGGTAATATTTTTTAGACTTCTGTGCCACCTAAAACAAACAAAAAATAAATCCAAAGTGTGTTACAGACTTAAGGAATACGAAAGATTACATTAAGTTTTATATTATTTATGAATAAAATACAGTTAATTTGCTTTAACGAAAGGACAACAAAATATGTAAACAGAAAACACGAAAAAAGATATATGTACTTTAAATTTGTCACGTTTAACATTTTCAAGTAAGACAAAGTTAAAAAAATTGTCGCCTGAAAATGAAGCTTCTAATGCTCGGTGTTATAAGATATTGAAAAAAAAAAAATCGTCAAATAACAAACTAGCACTTTCCATAACTATTCCAATAAAATCTGTTCATAATTTATTCTATTATTCAAACTTTGTGTTTCAATGTGTTGTGTACTTATAATATATATGATATATTCATAAACGCAATAAAATAATTACATGTTTACAATCAAAGTATTTTTATTTTTCTTAAATAAAATCTTTAATGCTCAATAATATATGCTATGATATTCAACATATTTTGATATACCTGTCGTTAATTCTTTGCTCTTACTCCGTTATTAAAGTTTTTAATGATTTTGAAATATACATACATACGTTATGTAAAAATGCGCATTACTCTTCAGTAAAAAATATATGTACAAACATACATAAAATATGTAATGTAAGTAAGCAAGGTAAATTTAGAGATTTTATAAATTATTTTAAATTTTAATATTAGTATAGTAAATTTTAATTCAATTATAAGTAAAGGTACCCATGTTATAGAAATTAGCCCAACAATTTTCATTGTCTACGTTTGGAATGCGCTTCTTTAACCCTAACACTAAATAAGTTGTCCTAACATTTGCAGCAATTTATCGTTCTTTAACAACTGGTTTAATAAGAGTCCATTGAAACGCAGGTTTTCATGTATGTTTTATCATTTTTTGCGTTTTTTAGGTATCGAATATTGGTAGTCCTTCTTCCCTCTCTCCCCCATTTATAATGACATATTGTTACGTCTACCGTTAACCTTATTTACTAAATTGCATATCTTTAAGGCTGGCCCAAGTTTCAGACCCATATACTTCATCATCATTTCCGAATTAAGTAGTAGTAGCGCTTTTCCATCAATTTCCTAAATAACAGTAAAAACGGTTAGTTAAACATTATAATTTTTTTTATTAATATGAATACTCACGTGTTTTCTAAACAAATCTCCGTGTATAGCTAATGAGCTATCATTTGTCTCAATAAATTGTATTACTTCCTCAATCGACCACTCGGCGGGATGTGAGCGCAGTGGCGGTAAAGAAGCGGAATTAATTGTTGCCGCTGCCAATGTGGGGGGCGCTGCCGCCGAGAAAACCACTGCACCAGCCGCAGCTACCGCTGTCGATGAAGCTGATTGTGAAGCGCTAAACGGCGTCGATACCGATGTGGGTAAGGACGCACTGGACGACAGTGTCGAAGGCGATTTGTAGGTTGACGAACCAATAACCGTGTTAACAACACTTGATTGTTCTGGATGAACCTCAGCGACAAGTGGCGCCAGATATTTAGCATTTGAATTTGTTGAAGTTGCAGTACTTGATGTTAGGTTTGAAACCTGCTTTGTGTCATCTTGACTGTTGAGATGATGAAGCCGTATTTGTCGCAGCGATTGCGCTTGTGATGTAGTCGACGACGTACCATTTGTATTAGGTTCAACCTTGATTTGCACTGGTACTAAATTATTGTTGTTAATCATTGATTTGTGATCAGCATCAGTTTTTGGGATGCTTGTGCCAACCGCCACCATAACTGGTGGGGAAGATGATTCCACCATGTGTGATGAAGCGGTTGTTGTTGACGTAGGTATTTCCTGTTTTATGATGTGTGTCTTGTCTCCCAGTAAGCCTAGTGATTTACGTTTCTCTGGTATAACTGGTGATGTGGGCGGTGTAGAATTCTGCGACAAATTCCTCTTTTTAGCAGTGGCACACTTTTCACATTCTTCTGTGGCCGGTACTAAGGATATGAGATTGGGACACGCCTTGCATGTAGTGCACAGTGTTTCAATAAACTGCGCTAAACTGTCGTCGTCTCGCATGCGTAGCTGAGTAGGTATTTTAACCTAAGCAAGAAAAACAATATATAAAATGCAAAGAATTTTAATTTTTGTCATACTCACGGTAAAATTCTTTCCTGCTGCTGGCACTATGTGAACATCTCCGTCTAAAGCGAATAATAGTTTTGAAAGCTGTTGTGTATCAGTACTCGCGGCAAGTACCTCTTGCAGGCACAATTTCGCCAATGTTTGATGTGTCGGACCAGTGACCATTGAGGGCAACTTGGAACTATTAATGAATGGGCCGCCCTTGCAGTTGGTATGGAAGTGCGCTGTTACTGGTGTGGCCGGGAGCATAGCGTCAGCTTCTTGGACGAAAGTGTAGCGTGGTCGTGGACTGCGATGCTTATTCGAACTCGAATCGGTACGCGATTTATGGCCCGGCGGTTGCATTGGATGACAACTACGTGCGCACCACCCAACCGGAAAGATATCACGGGAATCGTAGCTACACCAGTAGTCGAACGCCCCACGCCACCCATCGAAAGTCACATGAATTTGGTCATCTTTGATCGCATCAACCGTCGCACAGCAAATCAGTTGCGGATTCTTTTTATCGACCGCCTCGAGCTTTTGGCCAACTTTGAAGAGATTATCCGAAGGACCTTGCGGCTCTGGTTGGAAAATCTCTTCCGGCGCAACCATTGCGTTATTTAAGATTTTGCACAGGTAACCGGGCCAGCTGGAGGCATTCATGCGAAATCCAAGTGGTGGTTGCAACATGCCGCCATTCTTTTCACAATGCCCAATCGCATGAATCTCATTCGAGTCGACTAAGCGCCAAAAATCGTTTTGACTGTCACTGCCATCCAAGCGCAGTCGCAGACGCGAACCAAGCACACCCACAACTGTCGCAATGCATGTCGATGTGACATTACGTGGATCAAGTGCCTCCAGTTTCATGCCAATTTTAAAATCGTTAATGGGCGGATTTAGTGCTTGCATAAAGCAATCTGGTGGTGCTGCCTCACTGCCCGTCTCCTGTAATAATGATATAAAAAATTATTAAATTGCATGCCAAATTTGTTAAACCAATATGAATTACCTCCAAATAAGCATCCCAATCAAAAACGTGAAAGCTTTCATACTGAAATGGCCCCGTTGGAGTACATGAACCACCGCCCACTGATAACATTTTGCTGCGCTCCGAATCGCCACGTCCACCGCTACCACCACCCATACTATGTTGCCGCGTCGACCCGTTCTTCTTTTGATGTTTATTCATGCACATTACTGAACAAAAATCTTTATTTGGCGCGCCTTCTCTTATAACATTGTCGCACTGTGTGCAAGCGCCTTTATTGTATGCCTTCCGAAACTCAGCAATACATGTTTCTGAGCAAAACTCCTTTTTGCCGTTCTGTGTTGGTAACACATATTGCAGGAGTTGCTTGCTTTCCCCGCACCACGTACATGTGGCACGTTTGGCTGGGCGGCCACGAGAACGTTGATTGCCATTGCTGTTCTGACCTGACGATGTGGGCGTGGAGGACGCTGTTGTCGTGACTCCAGTGCTGTTGGAACTCGTATTACTACTATTTGAATCCCGTCCGCCCGACATAGCCGCCGTGTTTCACGCTTTGCGTTGATGTTAGAATATTTCAATTAGTTAGCAATTCTAATTAACACTTTTTTGGTAGTTGTTAGCCGGTGGCAGCTCACCTCGCCGTTTTACGATGCCACGAACAACTACATACACACACCACACGACTTTTTTCTGTTCTTTCGGCCGATGGCTTTTCTATACAAATATTGGCGAAAGAAATTCTTGCACACAACTTGAAATTATTACCATTTTTCACTTATGGCGCCTTTTTACATAAGCGCCAACCACTTTTTGCAAAATAAGAATTTTATTTTTAATTTTAGTTGATTGCGTGCAAATCCTAGCGTTTTGCTGTACTTCTTCTTCTTCGCAATTTCAAAATGTCAACTTTGTTGGCGTTCTTTCATTTTCTTCTGCTCTCTTCTCTTTCTCTCGTTCGCTTTATGAACCAATTTTTTAGAGCAGCATTTCACAATTTTCTTTTCTTTTATTTGTCACGTAATCTGTTTTTTTGCAAATTACCTTTAATTGTATAATGTAAAGAAGCTATTTGCACTTACGAATTGATCATTTAATTTTTTTATTTGTTGAGTTTAAATATTTTTTAAAAATTTTCTTACTGAATTCATTCTTTCTTCCACAAAAGTTGCACGCAAAATAAATGGCAGTGCTTGAATCCGCTACAATTATTTCCATTCTATTACAATTAAAAACAGCCTTGCCATACCGCTATAATTTCTTGTCGTGCTGGGTTTGTGACTTTGCTAACTTTACCCACTTAAACAGTGGCGGCCATTTTTGTTCATCAATAATTTAAATTTATTCTGTTGAATCTCACAGTAGCGTCCGGTCATTGAAAAATTGGTGTTTTTGTGCGCCAATCGATAGCAATTTACTCCCAGTGAAAATTAAGTGAACAAATATCCTGTGGTGTACAAATATTTTCCATTTTGCTGAAAAGTTGAATTTTGACGGCGGAAAAAAAATCTATAGATCACGGGAGAATTCAATCGATTTCATCGGTGATCGGCAGAGAATTTCGATAATCAAATAAATACATTTTTCAAAAACGCCGTATAGGCCGACCCACAATGAGATTGCGCCGCGAAAAAAGCAAACCAATATTCGCTTTGTCAAAATAGACACATGTAATTTCATGAAATTAAAAAAATCATACCATTGTTTATCCTTACTATAAGGTATACTATAAATCAAACTCCAAGCAAAAATGTCGCTCTTTTCGACGGCAAAACATGCCGAGGTGAGCGCATTTGTTTGTTTTCTTTTTATGTTAAAAATTTAAACATAAAATTTTGTTTATCAGGCAGGAAATTCTTATGTAATTTGACAAAATTTTCACAAATTTCCCAGCAAACAATTGGAGTCATAAATGAGTCAGAAAGGAGTCCTAAATAGGAGCGTTTACGCTCTTTATGAGCTAATTTATGAGTCCAAAATGAATGTATTTCCCTTCCTGCAATGGTCGTCCGATATGAGCTAAATTTCATATATTATATGAGCCTGAATAGGAGTCATATATGACTCTTATTGGCCTTAGAAACGGCTCATATACAGCTTAAATATGAGTCATATATGACTCCTTTATGAGGCTTTTCGGATGCATTTATGACTATCACAAAAGTCATATACTGCATGAATGAAGACTTTTTGGCATTGGGAGCGAAGGGTGGGGGGTCTGGAATTAGGGAAGCATACATGACATTACATATTTGTGGGGAAAGTTCTTGAAATGTGGGGAAAGTCCTTGAAGGAGTCATGGTCTGCAAATATCTTAATCATACACACGTAAAAATGCACTGAAAAAACACCAACACACACTTATACATACTTATGAGGCCGGAAACATCTTCAACAGTTTGTAATAAAGATGTCCAGCAATATTAAACTCGTAGTCGAAAATGATGTGTTATAGCAGGAACAGGCCGCACGTTAAAAACGAGAATGTTTAGAAATGAAATTTTATTTGAAATAAACAAATTTTCATAAACAAAATGTGAATATTTGTTCCAAAGCTGCTTTGTTCAGTGAACACTCTCGGTTCATAGCTCATAAATTTTATCATATCGGAGTCATGAAAGACTCAAATATGATCATATTTCGGAAGGGTCATATTTTATACATATTTTGGACTCATTCCGGACTCTTAAATTATGAGCGCTCCTAAAATGTTTGAGGGGTTTATTCGGAAGTGAATTTCAGAACCTGCCTGTGTATTTAGGATATTTTTTTATATTTAAAAAAAAAAAGTATTGCAAGATTGTTCCCAAGTTTCACAAACGCATATTTATGGAGTTTTTATTATATTCGTCTGTTTTTTTTTTTTTTTTCTTTTCTTTGATCTGGTAAATATAGATATGTCAACACAAAAAATAATCAAAATGTCAAAAAATTCCACCCCGTTGTGCGATTCGCCGAGTATTTTTCGCGTCGTAATCTCATTGTGGACCTGCTTTAAGACTGATTTACGCGGGTCGATTCTGTGTGTCAGGGTAAAATTTGGATCTGATTAAAGAATATTTATTGGAGATAATCTCCGTGTGTGTATCCATAGCATTAGGCAGTTTTTAAAACCCATTCTGAGATAGGGCGTTTTTGAAACAAATTTTGAAAAAGAAGATTATTGAAAACTGGATTTTCGGCAAAGAATCAGTAATCTTGACCCTGCGGGTCAGGCGTTTAGAATATGCCCGAGGTAGGTATGCCTGTCGTAAGAGGCGACTAAAATCCACTTCGACCCCGGTTACGGGGTCAACGTAATCGTCCCCAAGACAGTCGGGCGATTACCACAAGGCGCTATTCACCGGAACGTGCCGGATTTATGTATATCGGATAAAGGACTGTCAACATCAGTACAACTCTTTTTGGTCCGTCACGTAACTTTTTATTGGTGGATCTTTCGACTAGGCAGGGCGAAATACTGCTACAACAACAACCGAACTTACTTACTTACTTAAAATAGCCATCTAACCGCCTCATCCGATGCTGTCAGTTGACATGACCGAATATCCCTAAAAGTAGTATTTGGACAGATGAGAAAGCTTCAGACAATATTCCATAGACGTTGTCAAAAAATTGGGGTTTTAAACTGTAAACCCTCAACCAATTCGGATAGAAATTTCTGTACAAGCAATATGCTACTTTCCAAGCTCTCTCCTGTACTATAATAGAAAACTATGTGATATTTCAACAAATTAAAATAACAATCTTTAACATTACTAACCCTTTCACTTTAATCAATAAGGATAAACTCATCAATCAGAAATTTGACAGATCTTGTCAGTAATATTTTTTTGCTATGCCTCAGGATAACACGAATTCACTATTCTGTCATGCCTCAAACTATGACTATTAATAGGAAAAAATCCAAAATAGCAAAAATTGTCAAAACAGATGTAACAAAAAAGTAAGCTACGCACATAATATGTATGTAGGACCTACATACATTGTAGGTGTATCAATATATCCACGTTTGTATGTGAACTAAACGTCAAACGTTTGAGATTATTTCCCATGTGGGACTCCCAAAGGATTGACACATAAGCCTAATATATAGCCAAATTGTTTGAGTGCATGTGCTATAAGTATGTATGTTTATATGTAACTGATTCTTGACCTGACCAGTGGTTGTGTGTGAATTATAGTAGGTAGTAGGTCCTTGCTGTCATTAATTGTCAAAGCAACTTTTTCGTTGATTTAAGAAAAAAATTCCATCGTCTCTGATGTTCTTAGTACATATGTACATATAAGGAAGAATTAACAGCTGCTGCAATCAAATTGGGTGAGTGCCCCTCAATGAGAGTGCGCCTAAAATTAAAGAGCTATGACATTTGCAAAACGTCCAAAAATAGAGGACACTTGCATACAAGAGTCTTGTGCTAATTTAAGTTTTTCAATAAATGGGGGGACGTACATAAGTGTTTTGTGCAGCTCCGTAGGACATCTATTGAAGTAGAAATATTTTTGCTAAGCCTTAGCTCATAGTACGGAGTACCCTAATGTACCTACGCACGTACATACATATCTATAGATTTATGAACTAACTGCTATGCTGGTATGCCAAACTAATGAGATTAGCACCCCTACTTATTCGAAGCAACCTGGGTGAGATAGATTAAAAGGGAGATAAAGAGATCGGATAGAACTTTTAGTTCTCCTTTGATATGTTCTGCTTGTAGGTGGGAACTTTTTATATCCACTCCAATCGTTTCCTTTAACGGTAATAGAAATGTTCTTATCATCGATGAATATCCCTATGAGGATAAAACTAGGGTTTTCTTTTGGACCTGCCATATCAAGGAAACTCCAAAAATAATAAAACTCATGCAGAATAGATCTCCGAAAAAATATCAAATAGGTTTGAACTTTATAAACCGCCTTAGGGCGGATTTCTCAACTGCCTGTTAACGTCAAAGTTCACTGTCAATTCACTATCAGTTTAACAGCCAGTTCATTTGCCCTTTATTTTAACAGGTCGATAAATTTAAAGTAAGCGTTAAAGTTGACGGCTAGTCGAGAAATCCGCCCTTAAGTGGCAAATCCAAGTAGAAAATCTTCCACAAACAAAATTTCATCTCAATCTGTTAATGTACGAAGAAATAAATAAAAGAAAGTAAGGTGGCAACCCAAGGTGTCAGCTCATTTTTAAGACATCATGGCTGGTATGCGGCTGAAAGTGCTTTTGATTTGATAACAATATTGGCATACCTTGCTCAATATCTAAGAAAAAATTAGATAAGTGGCAACCCTGTAAACCGACCCTAGTGGCCACACCTAAGTGTAAATCGAAATCGGTCCAAAATGACCACAAAATTATCCCAAAATTACCCCTAAATGATCCCAAAATAATCCTGAATTAACGCAAGTGTGATCTTAAAATGACCCCAGAAAATACAAATACAATACGGTAAAATGGTAACCCTGGGCGTAAACCGATATTGGCAACCCCCAAGTGGATAGTCTTAGAATCAATCATACTATCTACATATATTCAAAAGTGCATCCAAATCTGTCGATATATAAGCCGTTTATAGCACAAGTGGTATAAGTCCAGTTTTCTTTTTTTTAGTTAGGCATGACGCTATGTAGGGGAAAATGTGTTCTATATAACACGCTATCGGGGTAACTCCTAGCACCCATAGAAACCGAATAAATAGCCGGACTAACTTGTGAAATCAAAGGTACCCCCTATTTGTTGACAACACAAAACCTTGAATATCCCAGTTCGTGAAAAGGTGGACGTATACCACTTGTACATTAAAGGGCTCATATACAAGTTATAAGATTTGATTTTCACCGCAGATATTTTTGTAACATTTTAAATTTTTATATCGACTAAATTAACTCCATCTTAACAATGAACGCAATTGCTTGAAATGAAATACATAGTTTCTGTTGGTATTTCTATTTAGCTTAAGCATAGCTCAACAAACTACTGCACTAAGTTTGCACATAAATTGCAATAAACTTGTCTATTTTCAAAAGTTTAACAAGAACCTTTTGTTGTAATGTAAAAAAAAAATATATTGCTTAGGAAAGCAACAAAATTTGCTACAACCTACTCAAAGTACTTTATGAGTATCTTCTACACAGCTGCATATGCACGAGTGAGCATGTATGTATGTGTATGTATAGACTTGAAATCATTTGTAACAATATAAGAATAAACAAAAATATTAACTATGTAATTTGTTGAATTAAACGCACTCCACCGTATTAAGTAAACGTTTTTGTATTAAGCAGTGGACAGATGTTTTTTGTCTCATTGGCTTAGAAGTAAACTTGACAAAATAAAAGAATGTGTTGTTATTCTTGTGTGTGATAAACAAATGCAAATGCTGTAATTCGTTGCGATGGCAGTGTTGGTATATGGGGCTAAATTCGTCAACCGGACCACCTAAAAATTGCATCGCTTCGATTTGAATAAAATTTGGTGAAAGTGATCTGCTATGTAAAAAACAAATTATATATCACTAATCGCGAACAAATATTGGATGGTTACCGAGATATACATGTTTGAATTCGCAATATTTTTTTTTGTAAGCCTTTTTTCTTTGAATTAGAAGTCACGTATTTGGAGTGCTAAAAAGGAACATGGAAAAAGTATTTATTCTGTTCTTTTCGAATATATGTATCTAGATTAAAAAAAAATTTATTGAAAAATTTGAGTACCTAAAAACTTTATAAAAACCAATTTTATCAACTTTTTTTCAAATTTGAACATTTTTAATATTTTTTTTTTTTTAATATTAATTTTAAGATTGATCTTTTTTCTTAAAAATTATACCCATTTTGCAATGGACCTCGAAAATTGCTTTAGTGAATTGTTATCTTTAACAAAAAAAGCACACCATAAAATGAAATCGATTTTTACTTTTCATCATGAAATGATGTGTAATGGGTGAATTTTAGCTGTAAAAGAAAAAACAAATACAATACAACAATAATAGTGAGAGATTTTGTTTATTTCAGCTACGTTATTCCCCACTTTCCCCTTACTTTTACTTACTTACTTAAAATAGCCATCTTAGCGCCTTGGCGATTTTGGCCGTCCGTAAGGGGGTGGGAACGTGTGTAGAAGTCCACGCAAGTGAGGAAAGTTTCTCGACATTCATAGCCAATGAACAACAGCAACAAATAAAAGCAAAATTAATAGGCTAGCGACCGCTAGATGTCGCCGACATAGTGGAATAACAACCAAAGTTATGGTAAAGATACTGAATGTTGTTAAGGGTCCAATTAGTCTTTACGTATACTTAACGTAACCTCCCAACAAACACAGTCTCTAACGTTAGAGAAATGCTCGTCTTTACGTTAGATAACTAGGGTAATTATCTAACTATTCTCTATTTGAAGGCAACAGTAGCGAACTACACTAGAACTCGATTCGAGATAGGTTAGAGAACTAGCCAAAAGGCGACCCTTTGCAAATTCACATTAGAAGCCCATTAGAGAATGACATTAGAATTCGACTCGAAAACTATAGTTTTCTCGATTTCAGAATTATGTTACATTTTGTTAGAGAACGCTGTGATTCTCGAGTGTTTCTCGAGTCGTCCTCTAACGTTAGAAATTGAAGAATGGGGCTAGTTCTCGAATGTACCTCGAATCGACATCTAGCTTCATGGTTTGTTGGGCTGGTATACGTATGAGAAACCTATATAAACTGTTATTCAAAAATTAAAATTACGGCTTAAGTTAAGTAAAGTATACGTAAAGGCTAATTGGGCCCTAATTCTCAACTTAACTCGAACCGAAAATAGGGTGCAAAAAGAGTAAAATTTTCGAACTGATTGATTAGTTTTTCGCAATAAAGTGAAAGTATACTCAGTAGACTGACACAAAATAAAAACCTTTCCGCTAAAATGAACGCTTTTTTCCACGATAGTATGTACTTCCATTTGTAGGTGTCATTTTTTTAAGACATATCTGTCTGTCAAACCTATCTGTGTGGCAAACATTTGTATACTCTGTGTGAATAATCAAAAATATAAGTCAAACAATCAATTTATATGATTTATTTACAACAGTACAACGAACAAATCGCCAGTCGTACTTCAACACTAGAATTGCTTATCTCGAAAAAATGTCAAGCTACTATTTTTGAAGAGGTTCATAAACTTGAAAGGTGAGTAACAAACACTGAAATATATTTACTCTCTGCAAAAGAAAAATACATTCGTCTACTTTTTTGGTATAAATCATTGCCAAGCATTTATGAAATTCATATAAACAGATTTAACCAAGGAGTGAAGCCGAAACCGTAACCGTAACCGATTAAAACCGATTCAATTTTCAAAACCGAAACCGTAACCGTTATTTTGGTTTGAAAAATAACGAAACCGAAATCATTTCAAAAGCCGGAACCGGTTCCAAATGGTTTTGAATTTAGTATCAAAATTCTGCAGTACTTTGAAAATTCGACTAGAGATGAATGAAGTCATGACAAAAAAAATTGCGAGATCCGAAAAAAAATTGAGTGGCCTGTTTCAGAAAGCACTAATGTTTATTTCATTCAGGCCCGATTTTTCAATGCAGTTTTAAACCACAAATAAAGTTGACTAGAGTTTATTCGGGCCTTACTTTCCAATATAATATTTTTCTAACAAGAGTTAATTTTTTGTATTCATAATGGCCGCAGGGAAATCAACACCTACATATGTATGTATGTTGAAGGTACATACTTGAGTTATTAGTAGTAAAATTTTTTGATATTTTTTGGAAACCAAAACCGGAACAAAACCGTAACCGAAGCCGAAATAAATGTTGAAGAACGAAACCGGAACCGAAACCCAAACACTTTAGAAACCCGAAACCGGAACGTTATTTTAATCGGTTTCATACCTTGGATTATCCACTACCAGCGAAAATGTTTATTTGTTTAAGCATCATTTTTCTTGCCTGAAATTTAAATCAAAAAATAATCGAGTACTTGTTTCTACATGAATTGTTATACAAAGTAGGAGGCCAAATTAACAAGCATCCAACAATTTGGAAATAATAACAATTTCGCCATAAAACAAAGTTGACTGCTCATTCTCTGCATTACAAGTCTATTAAACTTCAACAATTTCCATATCTTTATTGCTTCCATTAATAATGGGTTTTAGTCATATCCATCAATCGTTAAGTGCTGATAAACATAAATTTGGAGGTGTGTGGGATTGTAAGTAGGGTTAACACAATCAACGACGGCTATTTTCATAACTTTTCTCATCATTGCAAAGGTCAGTTGCTTTAGGGTCTTTAGAAACACACATTTCCTCTATATTTCTAAAAGCGTTACGAGCGACAATCCACCTTTAACACAAAGTGAAACGAATTTTTGAAAAGCTGCTTATTAATGTCACAGGCGCCATAAAGCGAGATCGCGCTCACCGTTGAAGCATTCAAATATGCGAAGAGAAAAATGACGAAATACTAGCTGACAGCAACGTAATTAAAAACTCGCCGCAATATTGGCGATTTTTTTTTTATGTTGCGAGGAGAAGTAGCACGAAGAACATTCACTGGGCCAGCTGTACGACGTGGGGTATGAGCAACATTGTAGCAGCACGTTGACTGGTGCGCTAGTTGGCTAGTGCTAGTGGGGTCGTGGCTGGCGGCGTGTAACGGGAATGTTTAATTGTGCATGAAAAATGAGAGTTAAGCTATTAAGCTGCGTAGTTGTCGGAATGAAGTGTGATGAGCGAATAAATTAAATTTTTTAATAATAAATTTAACAAAATGGACTTGCTCATCTTTATAGATACTGGGTATGTATGTGTGTATCCATCATGTGCGCTGTTGAAATGTTTTCGCGAATCATAATCGAAAGTGTCAATACGCATCAATATCTCGACACACTGTTATAATTATATTTATGTGACAACAAGTGAATTATTTTATGTGCAACCAAAAAAATGGCTTAATTGCTTTCCAGCGTTCTTAGAACTTTTTGAAGTGTAAATTTTTATAGCGACAGACATTTGTGAAAAGAGGAGATGAATGAATGCATCAAGAGCCATATGAATGTTGTGTGTTTTTGTTGTTACTAAACGAGCAAAGTTGGAAAGACTCCAATCTTAATTTAAGGAAATCGTTGTGCGTTTTAAGGTACGATTATATTCCAAAGCAAGCATCGGCGCCCTATAGATCTTAAGATCAGTCAAACAAGTTGGATTCATCACACAGACGCGTTGTGCTCTTTGCTTACCAAATGATTTAGTCGTCGGTGGGCAAGGGGCGAAACCACATCGCGTGGGGGTGTCGCTTGTTTGGTCAGCGAATGTTAAAAATATATTTATTATTTTTATTATTAATGGTTAAAGTTCAAAACTTGCATTTTTAAATTGAAAATACTCTAAAACTACTGCAGCCACGGCCATATTAAGTTTTTTCTTGAAGAACACAGAATTACTTAGAAATCCCATTTTTTCAATTTTTAAGTTGGAGCTTTACTGCATTTGTTCCGAAATTTTATCAACAAAATATACAACTTTTAAAACTCTTTCTTATTTTACTTTAAAGGAGGCTACACTTCTCCCTGTAGTCCACAGCCCATCTCTTTTTTTTGTGAGGTGGTTAAATGCTTGTTCAATACATTTGAAGAATACATGTAAGGGAATCTAAGTTCGCCGAACCGAACATTAAATAGCCAGCGGTAGTTTTAACAACGGTATAACAATGATATAAGCCCCAGGAGGATTTACCTAAAAGTTTATACTATTTTAGCTATTTATCTTACCAAATTAGATCATTTTCGAAATTTTCGATATCGAAAGTGGGCGTGGTTGGAGGGCGATATTATCCCAATGTGCCAAATTTCATCGTTTTACCGTAATCAGTTTAAAATTTACGACCAGTCGAATTTTCAAAAATGCCTGCCGAAAAAGGGGTCGTGTTTATCTGATCTGATTTCGCCCATTTTCAATAGCAATCTACTTTGGTCAGAAAGCCCATCAACGTTATTTCACCACAAAGCACATTCATCTTATTTACCTCAAAAAACAGCTCATTTAAAAAAAAAAAAAAAAGTGATTACCTGGGCAAAGTTTTCAAATTGAAATTCTTCTGCAGTGTGCTACTGTTGCATGCAACAGTCTGCTACAGTCAACAATTTATCTCTTAACCAGTTTGGTCAATGAATGTCAGCAAAAAGTATGACTTGAATGTACGCATGCTCACGTATGCCAACAGCAGCAGCAACAGCCGTGCCGCTACTACCAAGTGCCCAACCAAGCAACTAACCGACCGATATACAAAACGACCTGGCGTGCAACGGTAATATCTACCAACAGCAGCACTAACACCCACCTACACACAATCGCTCGCACTGATAAAACAATCGCTTACAAGCGGCGAGGCAATGCGAGACGTAGCGAACCGTTACGATTACCTTCCTTCGAATTGCTCGGCTAACTTCGCGCTAGTATCGCACGCTAACATAACAAAACCATTGTTGTCACTGATTTTATGGAATATAAAAACCAGCAGCAGTACAAAATTCATCCTGAGTTGCTCATCCGTCGTCAGCCTGTTGCTTTGGTCGCTATCAACCGACAGTATATTTTACTTGCATCATAAAATATTACAACGTAACGGTTAATAAAGTAACGGAAAACATATTAAGTGTTTGCTTGATTGAAGAATAAACTACAAAAAGTTGAATATAAATATTTTAGTGGCTCAATTATCAATTTAATCATTTAATAAGTTGCAACCAATAAACGAGTTGAACTGAAAACGTGCCGACTATAAAAGTGTGTTCTACTTTGAAATATTTAAAATACCTACATATGTAAATAAATTTGATTTTTTTTAAAATACAGTTGTGACAAGTTTGTATAGCGTTTAGCGCTTCTGTGTCTTTAGTTTGCAAAGCGATTGCTGTTTCGAAATAAATTTAAATTAACGGTGTACCAAATTTGTGCTACGAAAACGAAATTGAAACTCAAAGCAAACCAAAAACAACAACAATATCAAAAACGTATTTCCCGTCGCCGTTAATTTTGTGACTGCTCTAACTAGTCGCTTTCGCTTAGCTAAAATATTCAAATTTAGTTACTAACTGTTCTTTATTTTGTGCGCGTAAGACGTTTATTTGAATATATTAGAGTTTGTATTGACAATTGGATAATCCACTCTGCAATTGCATTGTTGTGCTGTGCAAATAAAATTGGACTTTCTTGTGATAGACGTGACAGTATTTAAGTGGATAATTTGCTGTTTCAACTAATCTCCAAACAAGCAACGAAGTGAGGTTGGTATATTTTCTTCGAATTTTAGAGACTATCACTTAGAATCATAAAATGTATCATTCATTGTTGGGAACACGTACTTTTATGACCGAAACGCATTTCAATAGACAAAAGAAAGTTAAGAAGTCAAGTTTGGCTGAGATCATTATCAAAACAAGTCATTATCAAAAATCAAAACAACCAAGATATTCATTCAAGATTGTATTCTTGGACGTGTTAGAAGATGTTCTGAGCCAGCATTAAAATCATTCATCGGGCCTATTTTGAAAAAATCGCATCTTCCATTATAAAAAGTAATTATAGACCAACATCCCAGATACTCCTGGATAGTCCTCCCCAAATCTAGAAAGAATGTTAAAATTTCAAAGCGGTCAAAGTCGCCAAAAAATTGCTCTACCTTTACCTATTTTATAATGGATGATTTTCACATATTGTCGTAGAATACCACCCTTAGTTACTATCTAGTGTCGTTAGACCCGTACCAGTGACAGGATTTCAGCCATACACCCCGATCTCGCGGATTTTCCTATGCAAATTAGTTCCGTCTTAGCAATTTAACTGATTTGGCTAGCTTTGGCTGTTTTGAAATACCCGGGGTTTCACCATTCTTTTAAGAACACTACCCTACCTGTTTTTAGACTTCGTCCCATCACAAAAACTTCAACCAGACACCTCAAAACTGGGGACTTTTCATAATTCTTACTTTGCTTTCACATGTTTAAGACGAGCCCAACGTTGGCTGTTTTTAAATGGCGAATCTTTCCACATGTGTCGTAGAACACTACTCCTAAGTAGTATCAGGTATTTCACTTTTTCATTGAAATCTAATTTTTTTAATATATAAAAATCTCGTGTCACGGTGTTCCTAAGCTTAAATCTTCTTAATGGCTTGGTAGATTTTTATGAAATTTTCGTGTGTATATTTGGGGGATATGAGAATAGGTTTTAAACTATATTTCTTATCCCTAGGTGATTAGGGTCGTGAACCCCAAATGTTGACCAACTATGAACCTAGAAGGAATTTCTGAGATATGGGTATCAAATGAAAGGTGTTAATAAGAGTTTTAAGGAGAATTTGTTTCAAGTTCCAAACATACTAAGCAGTGTTTGGTGTAATGGTTACGCACTGCGGTTAGAAATTCCTAATCACCCTAGATCGAGTCCAAGTTAAAGTAGATGAAAAACTTCTAATAATGCAATAAAAAGCAGATTGACAGGATCCTTCAACAAGATCGAAATTGCAATTATCGTAGTTGGTATTGTTTGTAGCATTTTTCAAATTGTTTTCGCCAAAAACTCAAAAGAATAATTCGCTAAAAATTATACGACTGGTCAAAAGTCTACAAAAAATTTTAAAATTTGTATCACGTGACATCTGAGTTCGTGCATAGAAAGCTAAATAGTGCGCCAAAAACTCACGATAGCTCCAAATAGGTGAAAGCTTAACAATATGAGCTCCTGGGCAATTTGATACCCTTCAGGCAGACCTGCTAGGTAATTGTTAAAGGCACGGTTGCCACAGTTGGTAGTTTTTTTCAACTTTTCGAATTTGGTAGTTTTTTTTTACTTAGATATCATATCGAATCCATGGAACTACCAAATATTTTTGTTAATCTTAAATCGTACATGTATGTATGTAATACTATTTTGTTTAAAAAAAAACTGTTTAATACATTTTTGTTTCTTTACAATAACTACCTAAAAATAAAATTTGGTAGTATTTTTTTGCAAGTAGCAACCGTGGTTAGACGCATGAATGAGCAAAAAGAAGGTTGTGTCTAAACCGATATCGTTATAATGAATTCGCCAGTTTAGAAAGAGTGACTTCATAAATGTTTGCACGCAAAACCAATGATTGCCATCGTACTCTACTTAAATTCAATATAACAACCTTTTCTCATCAAAAATTATGAAATGGGAAAGTTGCTTATCTCCGAAAAAAGAAGGGCTGTCAAAATATTTTTTTTTTTTGAAACTTGTCATAGTTTTAGTTTAGCAAATGGATATCATGCCAAGTTTACGCTAATTATGAAATCGATGTGATATGATGATAAACAACGCAAAATATTTAGATAAGCGTCGATGTTGTCTACCCAAATCCAAATTAAAGGTTATTCACTCATATCACCTAAAAATAAACATGGCGTAGCCATTTTGATGTAAGATAATTAGATAGAAATTTAAGGCAACTTAAAACGTATAAATTGAAGTCCAGAAAATGCTGAAGATCAAAAATAAACCTTTGAAAATGTCAACTTTTCTAGAACTTATGAAAACTGTACCCCGTTTCTGTAAAAAATCGACCAAATTCTCGATTTTAATGTCGTCAGAATCAACTCGATTTGAAATTGAAAAAAAAAAAATTTGTCACCAGGGGGCAAATTCGGGTTCTATGAAATGATAAAATGAAAAGAAATTTCATACAAAATTTGTGAAAAGAAACTTCAAATTCATACAAATTTTTTTTCACGTTATCATTTCATAGAACCAGAATTCACCCCCTGCTCAAAAGCAAGTGAGAAAATAAATCGACAAAATTAAATTTTTTACGGAAACAAAAAAAGTGATTGTGTCGTCATTATGACGTCAAATCAACTATTTCAGTCGAGACGATCGATCAAATTCACTTACTTTGCTAAATTTTGACTTCCACTACACTTTCAGAGAGAATATTTCCAAAAAAAATGTTATTTGTCGAATATAAAACTAACAAAAAAAAAAAAAACATTCTAAGAATTGCATAAACTTCACTAACTCAGGTCAAACAAAAAACAAAAATTAAACCAGCTTCTTGATTAATTTCACTTTAAACAATTTACTAGCTTCTTCAAATTAATTATAACTTGCAAAGTGCAAAATTTAGTATTCAAAGAATTAAATTTACAGAAGAGTTTAAATTAAATGACTAGCACAAAATATGACTATTAATTTGACAAGCTAATATTATTACTTGCAATATATGGCACTTTAAGTGTGAATGCAAATAACAATGCTAAACTTTTTTATAGAGGCATGTGTGTAAACATGTGTGTCTATATGCAAGTGAATGCCAACAGGCAATTTAGAACTTTGCTTTCACTATTGCCTGCAAGCAATTTCGCATCCACTTGTTGTAAATGGTTTGAATAGAGGGTGTTCAAAAAGGAGTTTGATAATTCGAGAAAATAAGGAAAGTGGTTTCTACAACATGCCTTCCTACAACCATTTATTTTTCATTTCATTTTTTTTTTATTCTGCTTAATTTTTTTATTTTATTTTATTTTATTTTATTTTATTTTATTTTATTTTATTTTATTTTATTTTATTTTATTTTTATTTTATTTTATTTTATTTTATTTTATTTTATTTTATTTTATTTTATTTTATTTTATTTTATTTTATTTTATTTTATTTTATTTTATTTTATTTTATTTTATTTTATTTTATTTTATTTTATTTTATTTTATTTTATTTGTTTTTTATTTTATTTTATTTTATTTTATTTTATTTTATTTTATTTTATTTGTTTTTATTTTATTTTATTTTATTTTATTTTATTTTATTTTATTTTATTTTGTTTCATTTCATTTTATTTTATTTTATTTTATTTTATTTTATTTTATTTTATTTTATTTTATTTTATTTTATTTTATTTTATTTTATTTTATTTTATTTTATTTTATTTTATTTTATTTTATTTTATTTTATTTTATTTTATTTTATTTTATTTTTTATTGTTATTTAACAATGTTATTCTTCAAGAATAACTTGATAAAAATTATTCGAATGGTCAAAAGTCCACAAAATTTTCAAAGTTTTTTATTTTATTTTATTTTTTTAATTTTTTTTTTTACTTTCACTTTTTTTATTTTATATTATTTTATTTTATTTGAATTTATTTTATTCTGGTTTATTTTTTTTTCTCTTCTGTAATTTTTTTATTTCTCTTATTTTTTTTTTCATTTTATTTATTTTATTTTTATTTTTTCTTATTTTTTTATTTTATTGTGTTTTTTATTTTTATTTTTTTATTTTAATTTATTTTACTTTACCATATTTTATTTTATTTTTTATTATTTTTTATTTATTTTTTTTTTATTAATTTATTTTTTTTTTTCATTTTTTTATTATATCTTATTTTGTTTTATTTTTTGTAGATATTTTACTTTATTTGAATATTTTTTGTTTTGTTGTTTTAATTTTTATCTTACTGTAAAAGGCGGTAATAAGTACTAAGCAAGTTAGAAGAACGGGTGTAAAAGTAGGTCGCCTCCCAGTTGGTGCACCCTGGGTAACGCTAAATGACCTACATAGCCTACACGGCTAGTTTCTTGTATTGCCGGTTCTACGAGAACGGTACCAGTACTTGTGCTGTACCCATCGTGCCGAAACGACCCGGGCCGTTTTCTTATATCGACCCGGCCAAGAGCAATACACTCGGGGTGACCCTGTCTGACATTTAGGCAGGGCTACACCTCGCTACAACAACAACAACAACGTTCCAACATACATCAAAACAATCTGCTTATCAAGGTCACATATATTACTCATCAGTCAAAAAAGGTTGAATTTTTAAAATCCGAAAAATATTTAAAAATCACCCTTTATCTGAGCATACGTTCCTGTTTACATACTAAAAATATTTGCAAAATATAGAGATGTTGGTAGATGCAATCATTGAGAGACAGTCGGAACTGCGCCAACAAAGTTGAGAAAGCATTGTTCCCTTTACTACTGAAAATATTTCAATAACTACGAAGAAACAATTAACTTTTACTTACTACAAATATGATGAATTTGCAAACTTGAAAATTGAAATAAATTTAATATAACATAGCATTGCTTTCAACAACGACCCGTTTGGCAACTTCTCTAATACCGTAATGGATTTACTATATTTTTTGAAAAATTTATAAATTTATCCCATTGTTAAGTTTAATTATTGTTTACTAATAGATTCTCAAGAAAACAAAATTAACCGAATTGTGATGGCCTCGAAGGAATTGTCAAAATTCGTTGACTTATTCTAGCTCTATACTCACTATTTAATTTGCTCTCACCCATAATCGTAATTATAATAATAATTTGTCGCAGTATGCCTCTAGGTGATTACTGATGAGCTTAATTCGTAGTGGGCTTTTCCATTTTTTCCCAAGAAACCGAGGAAAGAAAACTCAAAAGAAATTTTATAGCAAAGAGAATGTTGAGCAGGGCTCGCCAGAAACATAAGTGAGTCGGTGTCAGTGAGATAGTGGTGATCGCACCAACACCAAGTAAGCGACTTAGCATAAAAAAACTACATGCATTGACTGGTCGGTGGGGTCATAGCTCTCTCACTAGCCAAGCAAAGAAAGTAGTAATCTGCGTAAGCTTGGTTCTCTGAATTTTGGGCAATTGTTCCACTAAGTGGTGAGGCCTGGGTTAAACAATTTGCAAACACAATAAAGACCAAAGCAATTTACAAACCTAGGCTTTTTAACAACAAATTGTAAAGGACAAGTAAACATTTTCTACCAATTTAATATTCCTGATCGATTTGCAAATTTGGTTCTGCCTTACAAATGCACCCCGCTGGGAGCTATTTGCTAAGGTTCGATTTGATAAGGAAGTGTTTAAACCATTTGACCGGTGCTGTCAGATAATCACACATAGATATGTTTCATTTTTTGTTTATTTCTTACCTTTCTACCGCTATGTACGTGGATGTGTGTAGGTAAATATATTTATTTATGAGAAACAAGACACATCCCAGCAGCACTAGTTCCGAACTGATTAAATACTTGAACGGACCGAAAAGTATTTAGTAAGCACAACTCAGGTATTTTAAAGCTAAATTAAAGCTTTAATCCACATTCGTGCACATACACATGTGTGCTGAGCAATGCTGAACTCACCTTAAATTATGAAATTATCCCAAAAATCGATTCCTATTTAGTAAATAATTTGCTTTTCCTAATTTTGTCTTTATATTCGGTACCGAATATACCATCTATAAATACTGGGATATTAAAATAACTTTGAAATGAGACTTTATTAGAATTTATATACCTACCTTTGCGCTTGGACTACTCGCCGACGGCAATTTTCAATATTAAAGTGTGTAAACGTTTTGATTCCCATACGTATCAAAGTGAGAGATTCATATCATTTGGTAAGGGTCAGTCGAATGGAAACTTTACACACTACTTAAGTAGATATAGATACACTTATGTTATGTACATACATACTTACTCGTAAATTATGTGTTTTATTAAGTTTGACTAAATTTTAGGAAAAGTCACAAGCATCGATACAGCGACAGCTCGCAAGTGCTTCTGTTAGGCTCTCTTCCCAGAAGTGGGATTTGATGGTCAATTTTATTCATTGACAAATTTTCTCATTTTCTTACTCACTCACCTGAAGGGAAATGCCCACATGGTTTTGCATGAAAAATATGATTATTTTAAGGCGGTCACACTTACGGAAGGTACTAGAAGTACGAGGCTGTCTTCGCAACAACAGCCGCTAAACTAATTAAGTTTCCAAAATCTCAGAATTGTTTGTAATAGGTACTGTTAGGTTAAGTTCTTAGCATGTATATTAGAGCGTACCAAAAATGTATGGAACAAAGTTTTATGGAACAGCGTTTTTAGCCTAAAAAACATATGTGCGAAGTTTTATTGTTCTAGGATAACGGTAACGCGTGCCGATATTCAGTTTAAGTTTTAGCTAGCAGCTTATACTAAGTTGGAAAAAACTTCATTAAGGCTTCGACAATTACATGATTTTAATAGTTTACCCATATACATATAAAGAAGTGTGTAACAAATCTAAATCTTTGAATTTTTATAAGGACAACAAGATTTTTTACAAGTATATTGAAAAAAACGTATTCACCAGAAATAGGCATTGGAATTTCAAAAGTGTTTTAGTAGATTGCGTAACATATTTTCTAGCTAAAATAACACAGTGCTACAAAATAAATTTAGTACACTTTTAAAGCGACCTAGTAGAAGTTGTTCATCTAGTCGAGTTTTACACGAAACATCCATTTGTAACATCCCCAAAATATGGGTTTAAAGCCAAAAAACCGTGTTTTCAGAGTTTTTGTTGAAAAAAATCATTAAAAATCAAATTTTCAACCGATTTTAAAATTCTCAATTGTTTTGGGTAGAGACTTGTTGACACTTTCGAAATATATATGTATAGGGTTTTGTTCATTGGAAAAGGATATGACATGTTTTTCACGCGAGAAGTTTTTTGAAAATTTTTTCGGTTTTTCCGATTTCGACTTAATTTTTTTGCCACCAGTTGACAATGAATAAACCTTATTGGACATATGCCATCGGGGAGCATTCACTACCTTATTAAAACAGTTTTTTTTTTTGGAAAGGACTTCAAGTTTTCAAGATTGCAACATAATCCAAAACCTAATTTTTTTGTCTCAAGCGCCCTGCATGGGTACTATGGGTAAGAAGGCGGGTCCATTTGAAAATCACCCAAGTGACAAGGAAAATCGTATTTAAGGGATCCAAATAAGATACTTTGCCGAAAGAAGCATACCTCTAAAACCGATTCTGATGTCCCGACTTTGTACTTTTGACTTTGAGCGCCAAAGTTTGAAAAATCCCAAGTTGACCCATTAAGAGTGCACCAATCGTGTTAAAATGTATGACCGACTCGAAAAAACTTTGTAGGGGGTCCCCATACAAAAATTTAAAAAAATCTCCATTTTTGGTACTGTAGGAAGTACTTATCACGAACGAAAACCCAGAATAACGAATCGGCTCGGGACGATATCGTCTAGAAATTGAATTCTCTATCATTTTCATTCGCCGACTCACTGAGTGGACTAAATAATTCTCTCTATCTAAAACGGGAGTAACTTAAAACTTCAAAAAAAAAGACAAAGACGAGGGAATTCGTCAAAATATATGCCGCCATATGAAATTTATGCGAAAACCTATAAGAATCAGTTAAGTTTTCAAAGTATTTTCATTTTAGTTGTTGAATTTTAACAATCTGGGAACATTTTCTTGACATCCCTTTCCAAAAAGACAATTAGAAAATATCAAATTTATTATTTACAAACAGATTATTTTTTATTTGTGCGTGGTCTTGTTGTCATACTCTTGACGTAGAGAGCTTAAATACGAAAAACTGCAAGGAGATCAATTTTTATACATTGCAATGCCGGATACAGTGCGGACAGCCAGCTACCAGCCAGAAAAGCTCGATGGCCTGCATCAGAATCTGGGCCTGGATTCCCTAATGCAGTGTTCGTGCTCAAATTTAAATGCTGCGTTTACCATTTTCGGACATACATTTCGTAGATGCGTTCATGCTGCCGCATTTCTAATGCATTTAGCTGAAGGTTGCAGGTTATGAGCATGTACAAATAGTCGAACTTTTTTTATACATTTGGTCTGTTTATATTGTTTCACAAGCATCACTTTAATTGTAGTTTCACTTTTTTTAATTTTATTTGAAACACACGCTCGCAAATTTGATAGTTTTTCAAAAAAATAAATTTTTCAATTGTTTACGAATGGCAGAGAATGGAACATGTCAAGAAAAAGTCACTAGTGATGGAACTTCGAAACGATTATTTCGTAGCAGAATACAGGGTGTACATGTGGATTAATAATTTTAATGCAAAAACATTGTAGCATTTAGTTGCTTTTGGTGTTAGAATTTGTATGAAAAATGACAAAGTAAATCCTGCGTTTTGGGCTTAATGCTAGTATGCAAAATGCTGGCTCAGCATGAACAGACTATAACGATGAGTTTTCAAATGTACACTGAAAATTGTCTACACTCTAGCATTCCAATTCAGTAACAGTGAGTGCGAGTTTTTTCTATCAAAATAATTTTCACAGTTTGTCAAAACTGTTCACTGACTTTTTTCAGTGAGTTTTAGTGTAAAGGGTATTTCAAAAAGAGCATGAATATTTTAAAATGACATAAAAAAAAATATTCGAAAAACATTTTAAAAGTAGGTATTGTTTACAAATGTCATTTAAAAACTTAAAATCAAAACGTCATACAATGTCTACTGTACACAAAATAGCTGTGAAAATTTACATCGCATTGACTGCCACTACTTATTCACTCCAGTGGAAACACCCTTTTTGTGTTTGTCAGCGCTCATTCAGCACAAAAGATTATCCAGTCCCTGGTAGGCCAAAAAATATGTCTATTTTTTGTTGTTAATGTACATACATATATTTAATCGATTTTTTTTCAATTTTTTGCTGCTACATGTATTTTTTTATTAGCTGTTGACAACTAATTTCATTTATATGACATTTATTTTGCTAAGAGAATTTTATGTTTTTTCACGTAAGAGTTAGTTGATTTCGTCTATTGCTAGGATCGTCCTACATATTGCAAACAGGCGAACGATTCGTCTCTGAGGCGAAACGACCGTTCGTTTCGCAATAGAGAATGAGGCCCTAAATTAAGATAAAGGATAAATTTTCTCCCGGAAAGTGGACCCAGGACTGACTTATTCTAAACTATCGTATAAATGGTTGGACTTACTTAAAATTTGGTATGTAGGTGGCGTTATGCTTAGGTTAAAGTATGGGATAATTTTTCTCCCAGAAAGCTGACCAGGGCCCGATATATTCTAAACAATCATATTTATGACTCGATGAGCTTGAGCTACCGATTGAGGCGTATAGCTAGCGATTCACATTGATAAAATATAAGTGCAAAGTTTCAAGATGTGCACAATTACACAGTGCTACAGACATTTTACACTTTTGGAGCGACCTAGTAGATATTGTTCATCAACCAGTTTCAATCAAAGGCAAATGTAGTAAGCAAATAATAATATGGGAAACACTTTCTTTTGCATCTTTTGTAAAAACAGCAAGTCGCTTATCTCTTAGCCAAAGGTGCCCTCCAGACTGATAAATCCCAAACAATCTTTCACCTACACTCAACAATAGATATAGAAGGGAAATCCTATGATAATCACTCACTAAAGGCAACACAAAAAATACTGGCACGTTTGCATGCATTCATATACATATGTATGTATGTATACAAGCGTTCATATGTGCCTTTTAAAAGTCACTTCACTTCACCAATAAGCAAGTTAGTGTTTACAGCCAAATGCCATAGCATCGGACTACACTTTCGTTAACTTGATGATGCGAATATGTAATTTTTAAATCGATTTAGAATAATGTGATGAAAATATAAAGCCAACAGTAATTTGATTTTTGGCGTTAAAATCATATAAAAAATTTTCATTGCTAAAGTATTATTCATGAGGACTTAAATAGCAGAACAGAAGCAAACAGTCTTTAACAAAATATCTACTAGAAATTTTTTATGGAAGCTTTATGTTCACACAATGTCTGCTTTCTTGTTAATTCCCTTTTCCTATGTAAGCATTCACACATATGCGTTTGTACCTGTAAGAATACCAGAAATGCGAACGCACTTAGCACCTCTTGAGATCAGCAGTATTTATTTGACAGATCCCTTCAAAATGGTTATTATTGAGTTGGTGTTCTTATCTATCATATACATACGAATACACTGTAATCCAAATATTCCAATAGCCGTAGAGGTCGAGCAAAACGTGGTCAACTGCTAATTTAAAGCAGCTACTGAAATTATCATGTCATCACCTTGACATAAAACAACAATAATTTAAGTGAACAATTTGCATCTCAATAAAAAGTTAATTATGTGGTTCACCACCGCGCAATTTAAAAACTTTGTGGAAGTGTGATGTATAAATTGTATCAGTTAATTATGCTAAACGGTCTATACATAGTTATTAAATACATAATTATGTATGTTTTTTGCATTAAGGTGGACAGAGTTTATTTTTCTAAAATTTCATTTTTGAACGTAACGTTTGTTTTATAATACAACAGGAAAAAATTAAGAAAAAAGAAGTTTAATAATAATTTTCAAACTCAACTTTGTATTGCTATGCCTTCACAATTTCACATATGTTATCGCTCCACCTTAATGTGCATCTACATAACTCTGCTTACAGTTTAGATTTAAAGTCAACAAGCCAAATTCTTAAATTGCAACAAATTTATTGACATATGGAAGGAAGTATCCACAGCGCGATTCCCACGCTATTAAAAAAGCCAAAAATAATGCATAACAAGTAAGGAAGTCTAAGTTCGGGTAAACCGAACATTAAATACCCAGCGGTAGTTTTCAGAACGGGGTAAAAATACCATGATTTGTCAATGATATATGCCCTAGAATGCATGGAAAAAATTAATTGAAGAAATTTTCAATTCTATTTAAGTAAGCAATAAATTTAACAACCAAATTCCATGCAAATATCGCAATTTTTACTCAAGTTATCGTGTACCCGGCGGACAGAGGGACGGACATGCCTTAATGAACTCCTCTTTTCAATCTTAGAACTTTCATATATGGAATATCTAACTCGATTATTTTGTGCCGTTACGTAGTACCGTTATGTGGACAAAATTATAACACCCTTGTGCTAGTACTAGTACGCTGGTTATAAAAAATTACCACTTATATCTTCCAATCTGTAATGCACTGCATTTATTGGTAAGGCAGATGACTTTTTTTTAGATGAATTTTTCCTTAGAAGCTTTTCATGATAGAAATATAGTCATATCTACCCCGGAGTCCTTTGCAGCACAAAAACCCAATACATATAGCAACCCCACCTTCAAACATCCATTCCACCCGTTACCGGCTTTAACTTTACCTAACTCGATGAGAAGTCCTTAAAATGCTGGTTGGGTATTTCAGTTAAATATCAATAAATTGCATGCACTATTTAGCAAATTATCATAAACAAATATTAATTACAAGTTAAGCAAATAAATTTATTTAAATTAGTTTCGACGAATTCAATAAAAAATCAACCGAACAAAAATCTCTAATTGTTTTATAGTGACTTTCATCCCACATACATATATGATACCACCCTAAGAAGTTTACTTATCCAAGCTGATTAGCTTTTGGAAAAATGTTGTTTCCTATTGGAATGTATCCTTTCAAATGTAATATGTTTGTATTTAAAGCAATTAATGACCCCAAATTTTGAAAAACGAATGATCTCTAATAAATTATTCAAAAGTTGTCATTCAATCAATTTGAGCAGATATGTATTTGTATGTACCTAATTATTCTTTTGATAACATGACTAATATTTAACATAAGGAATACAATTTAGAAAGGCTCGATAGGTCATGTGAAGTATGTACAATTCCTGGATTCCTGGTCACAATGGGATCGATGGGAATGAGAAAGCGGCTGCCGAGAGGTTTTAAAAGACAGAAGGTCGGTCTAGATAGTGTGTTGTAGAGAGAAGAGGGCACAATAGACCTATAGGTCGCAGTACAGTACCTCAATTAATAATTCTATGTACAACTCACATAAAGCTTAATTGTATGGCAAAATCTCTCTATCTGAGGTGTTACTTTATGTTTAAACATGATAGTCTATGTATAGTGAGGCTAACCTAATAGGGCCTATACACGATGCGTCTGAGTCAAGAGTCAGTTTCGGTGTTTTAGTGAAAATGTGTATGCAGTAATAGTGCAAAATGAGTTTGATATTTTGTAGAATGATGGCGAGTCAACACGTTGATGACTCTTAAGTCAGACGCACTGTGTATAGACCCAATAAGCCCTTATTTCTTTTTTCATCCAATCCCCATTTACAATTTTTTTCTGGCTATAACTACATATGCATGAATCAAGAATAATAAATGACATTGACAGAACAAATTACATTAATAGAATATCAAACTAGCTGCAAAATCGCTCACCAACACATTGCAACCAGTATCAGTGCAACTCGAACACATCTATTGTAAGCACATAAGGGTGCCTCTTATTTATATGTAGAATCAGTTTTATTAAGCTCCCTAACAATGGTCCAAGGTACTAAAGAAATTTATCGTAGGGTCAAAATCAACTTTATATAAACTTTCTAGATATGTATTATAAATCAACAAAAGAAAAAAACTATTGAAATTGGGGTTAATTGAAGTTTGACGATGAATATTTCTTTAAAGCTTAATTTAGTTGAGTAATAATTTAAATGCGAGTTTTTATAAAATCTTTTGTTAACGAGTTATAAAAAGCAGAAGCAAAAATTAATTTTTCAAAGAACACACAATCGATTTTTCGTAATCACCCTAATACATACCATGATGAACCGTTGTTGAAGAGAACAAAAGCAAATTCACAAATCAAGTTTAGTATCTATTCATTGACTGAATGATTATTTGATTGACTGATGAAGCGCATATTTCTTTTGTTTTTATTCGCCAGACAGCAACTTACACACCTGAGCTAATCATGGTGTCGCTCTCATACCAGAAGAATGAATGTGCAAATTTTCAAATATTGAGCTAATTGGTAGGGTTGAACTGTTGAACCTTTTGCAGGCAAAATTAAATGTTTTTCGGTTAAAAATGAGCCTAAATTTTAAACCCGTCTAAAGTTTAAGTGATTTTTTTTATTTTTTTTTTGGAATATTTTAAACCTTCTAAATACCTACAAAGATATTTAATTTTTTTAGGTTTCGATTTAAGATCTGAATGAAAAAGCAGTCTGAAATTTCGGGATTTTTGAAAGTTATTGCGTTTTGCACACAAAAACTACATGGCGGCATAGCTCAGCGATAGAGCAGTCGGCTGTGACTCCTGCCAAGTGCCACATTTTTTTAATTTTATTTTATTTTTAAAACTTTTCGGTTTAAAATTAAAACCTCTTGGTTTAGAATTAAAACTTTTTGGTTTGAAAATTAAAACTTTTCGGCTTAAAATTAAAACTTTTTTTCGTTAAGAATTAAAACCATTTTGGTTTGAAAATTAAAACTTTTCGGTTTAAAATAAAATTTTCGGTCCACAATTTTTGTTTTGTTTTCATTTATTTTTGAAAGCTTATTCAATATTGAATTTTGCCAACAACATTTATGTATGCGATGTAGCTCAGTGGTAGAGCAGACGGGCATGATGCGGGAAGTTTTTGTTCGAATTCCAGCCAACGGACAAAAAATTTATTTTTTCTTTAAAAAAATGTTAAAACATTTCTAATTTAAAATAGAAAGACGATTCATTTAGCCAATTTTTTTGAAAACTGGTCTATATTGAACTTGAAACCAAATTTGGTTTGGTGATATATGTAGTCCAAAAAAGTTCAGAATTTAGGCTCAAATTTTTGGCCATGTATGGTCGCATTAAGCAATCAATGGATGTCGTTGGTTACTCAGTTACTCACTTGCAAGCAGTGACTCAACAACATACGCTGTTTTATAGTACTTGCTAGTGAGAGAGGAGAAAAAAGAGATAACATAATTTGATTGGTGCGATGACCGCTCTACACCCTCACTTCCAATTCTGCGGGGTCCTGCTTTACACTGATATCGTATAAGCTGATACATAAAGGAATTTTGGTTGAAAGTAACATACATAAATGCATAAAAAGGCATAAATCATATGTGTCTACCAAAAAAAGCGAATTATTAAAAATTGCGTGACTGATCTATGCCCTTCTACCAGAACGCGATTATTTGTCAATAAATTTAGAGGAAATGATTTATAGAGATTATGGGAGAAAACTGATTTGCCAAAATTGTGAAAGCGATTTGTCTCGTATTTCTATAATGCCAAAGGCGTAAGCAAATGTGTATTTTGTTATGTCATCTTCAAGCAGGCTACAAAATAAACGGGGCGAAAAAAAGCAATAAGTTAAGCTCGATTGTTCGGTTCCACCAGCTCTTAGATGTCCATACTTATTTTTATGTTGGGCTAAGCAAAATTATGCATATGAAAAAACATGACAAATATTCATACACATCTTTAAAAAACCATACTTTTTTTTTAATAAATCTGCATTCACATTTTTTAAGTAAGTTCACATCTACTCGCTTGACTTACCACAACAGACTGTCACCGCATTTATGACCGCATCAAACTCAAATTCCCGTCCATCTGCTGCGTACATTTGCAATTTTCGCGCTATGAATTCAGTGGAGAGATACACCAGCATTCACATATAACAATAAATAATCAACAACATTTTGCGGACATTGTCACATGTAGCAAGTCATAAATTTTTCATGAACACATTTATGCACAACTGGGCAATATCATACCTACTACGTAACATACTACAAGAAAAAAAAAACCTGTTTTTACTTCCTTTTGTTCTTCTTTTCTTTGCATTACAGAGCTATGAAGGCTAAAGCGCGTCTATGTCCAATTGTATTGTTGATCTGTGCTGCGCGAATTGTTTGTACCGCCCAACAACGTTACAATAACAATTACGCTATCGGATATCCGCTCAGCTTTACGGACACAAAGTTAGCACAGGTAAGATTTTTAAATTGTACAAATTGCTTTGAAATTGAATATGTATCTTCGGAAATACACTGAGTTAAATTAGGACTAAACACGATTTGTTTGTTTGTAACCAAATTCGATAGTCGAATGGGTAAATATCTTAATCCCAGCAGCTCCCATTTCTATTTCTTTTGTAACCATAAAAAAAATTTTAAGTATTTTACATGCATACACTAGAGCGTACCGAAAATGTATAGAAAAAAATTTTGGTGCGAAAATTGATATGCATACTAGGGCGGATCGGTCCCCATACAAAAAAAAAAGTTTTTCCCTAGGATTAAAAATATTTTGAAGGCGATCCCACAAATGGGCTATTTACTTTTTTGACACTTGGCGCCATTTTAAGTCCGATTTTAATGAGCCGCACGCCGTTGTTCATGGCTTGGAAGCCGCCACAATTCTTACCTTAATAATTTTTTACTCCGAGTTCAAATTCTAAACAGCCCATCGGGGGGCGTAAATATCTTTAATCCTAGGGGTGGACTGAAAAAACTTTTTTTGTCGATCCACCCTAATACATACCCCATATGTTGGTGCGTTTTAGCCTAAATAATATGCTTGCGGTAACTCGTGCCGATTTTTAGTTAAAGTATTAGCTAGTAGCGTATACTAAAAAGTCAATTAAGGCTTCGAAAATTAAGTGACTTTAATATTTCGTCCATATATAAAGAACTGCGTAACAAATCACCACCTTTGTATTTTTATAAGGACAACAGGATCCCCTACAATGATACTGAAAAAATGTGTTCACTAGAAAAGGACATTGGAATTTCAAAAGTGTTTTAGTAGATTGCGTAACAATATGTTTTCTAGCCAAATAATTGTGTACATCTTGAAATTTTGCTATTACAGTGCACGTTTTATATCATACACGGCGTATGAGTAACATTTTGTTATACAAGTAGGAAAAGTTCAGGTAAATTGTATTCATGTTTCTACTACTTTCAGGCCCGCCGATTATCTTTTATCTTTTAATATTTGTATATCTATACAGGTTAATAAAAAAAGGTATTTTATTCTTTAAATTACACTGGTTTACAGCCAAAAAAATACCAAGAAATGCATGCGCTGATAATTTTGTGTTTTTTTTTCAGGTTTTTTTTTCAGAGTTCTCGACCAATACGTGGAACAGGTGTGACCAAACATCATGAGTTCGTACAATATGCGTATATTGGTCGATAACTCTGAAACCAGTCGAGTTATCGAAATAAGGGATGTCTTAAATTTTAAGTTGGACGTTTAATAATGCAATGGTAAAAATTTCATTTATTTCCATTTAAAAGTTTTCGAGTGATAAGACAACAATGAATTTTTTTTGAAAACCTGAAATATACATACATCGACCTGTTACAATTCTATTAAAAGTAGAGATATTGAAAGTTACAAAAAAATCGCCAAAAATACAGTTTTTCCTAGATCTTGGTAATATTATGTTTAAAGTGTTTGTAATTATACACACTAGAGCGTATCACCCAAAAAAGTTTAAAATGTTCCCCCCCAGTTTGAACACTTACCTTATGAGGTTTTCAAAAAAATATTTTCTAATTTTTTTGTCACCCTGTAAAAACAGCGAAATTTGTTTTTTTTTCTATAACTTCTATATTTCTATTTCGATTTTCAAAAGTGATACATTTTTAGAAAGGTATTCACCAAGGCAATATTTCATCAATAGAAACTTTTAGCCCTTCATGCCAAGTTCAGTGTTTATTTCATTTATACTAAAACCAACACCCTGTATTAAAAAAAAAAATTAGTAGTGGTGAAGCAAGTGTCTACTTAAATGTCATTCACGTGTCATTATTTATTTCATAAAAGTCTCTTATTAACATTATTTAAAAAAAATGCCGACGAGGAACGCCTGGGTTATATATTCGCTAAACTAAGTAGCCGAGAACTTTACAGCAAATTGGAGTCAAGGAAAGATTTAGCATAACTGCATTACATTTATTTCCCCATTACATGCAGGTAATAATCTTTTTTTCTTAGTTTTCCGGAAAAAATTTTTTTTTTTCAAATACAGGGTGTTGGTTTTAGTAAAAATAGAATAAAAACTGAACTTGGCATGAAGGGCTAAAAGTTTCTATGGATGAAATCTTGCCTTGGTGAATACCTTTCTAAAAATGTATCACTTTTTAAAATCGAACGAGAAATATAGAAATTATAGAAAAAAACAAATTTCGCTGTTTTTACAGGGTGGCAAAAATATTAAAATTTTTTTTTGAAAACCTCATAAGGTAAGTGTTCAAACTGGGGGAGGGGGGGGGGGGGGGGGGGGTTACATTTTCAACTTTTTTTCCTCCATACACCGTGATACGCTCTAATACACACTAATTTTAGAAAAAAATGAAAGGTATAATAAAAGTTCCTGATTTTTACAGCTTCGCATGAAAAAAACAATTTTAGAATCAAGATTTTACTAATAAATTCAACTGCAAGTCAGCACAGGTTGCCGTGCTTCAAATTGCATACAACTTTTTCAGAATAGTTTTTGAGCTTACATAAGACTTAAGCACTTTTACAGACGTCGTTTTATGTGATTTCAAATGCAGGGAAAACTCAAACCTTTTAATACGTAGCTATTTAATGACACATATAAAACTATGAGCACATACATATGAACGGTAGTATGTGTATTTCATCAGCACGTGCCACTGTAAACCAAAACAGGAATTTTGTTCATGTGCGTTTGTTTTAGTTTCGTATTCAACCCACACCTATTTCACACTCGATGTCGATCGGTTTGATAGTTGCTCTCCAATTTGTAAATAAAAACCAAGTGGCATTGGCGTAAAGTAGCTAAAAGCTATTAAAACAGCAAGAGGTCATCAAAGAGTTTCTTTTTTTTGTTTTGATACAAGACGTGTGTTGCATGTAGCTACATTCAGCTAAATACAAACTCCCATTCATTGTAAGAATGCACGAGCACGCATGATTAACAAAATCTGATTTAGCTAAGAAATAAAATTACAAAACTTCTTTTGCAAAAAGATTAATGTTTTCAACTACAAAATTGTATTACCTGTGGCATTTCCAAGTTTACATTTCGCACGTTTCTTTTTATTTTAAATTAAAGCTTGCTGATTTACGTTCAACACAAAATTTTCAATCATTATTGCAAATACAAAATTGGCAAATCTTTCGAACCCGTGCTCAGTCATTTAACAGTTAAACGACGTCTGTCATGTTCAAATTATCGAATGCAAACGAGACTTTTAAGGCGAAATTTAAATATACACCAAATGATTAATATCATTCAATTACTCACTAGACTCAATAAACAGGTACACCATGGCGTATGAGCAACAAATCACATGTGACTTTGTATTCTACATCAGAGCTCGGCAAATTGAAAAGTAGAGGTTGTATTGGTAAGCGGTAGAGTAGTTGCTATACAGTTTAAATAACAGTTTTTTTTACATTGAAAAGTTATGTAGATGGGTGGAACTAATCTCGGGTAGCTTTGTGCGCAAAGCCATTTAGCATTTCAATAGAATTTAATTTAAATGCAACCCATAACAAACTATGAGTATTAGCAGCACAAACTGCAACCACAATGCCTACATAACTTTACCACTGAGCGAAAAGTGCAAGCGAATTTGTGGTCATTGACAACAAGTACTTATGAAATATTAGACTGGAACAAATGATTTTTTTTTTTAACTATATCAGGTCTCTTTTTTTACAGATCTTAACGTATGCAAAAAATATTTTCACCAAATTGTGTATCTTATGAATTTTCATCCACGCCAAAAATGCATCAAACTATTTTCTTCACGGAGAAGAATTTTGAAAATCAGCTGTTTTCTTCAAACTTCTCAACTTTGACCATAAATATTTTTTAAAGGTTTAATAAATGAAAAAAAAAATTACAAGATCATTTTTGAGCGTTAAATTTCCTCTTTAAATCTCTCCTCTAATAATGTTAATTTTTATTTTGAGCTACACAACTTTTAAAAAATCACCCATTTTCACTAGAAATTCGTTTTTCGGTATGACAGTCAAAATCCGATTTTTTTTTTGGTCACCCTAATGTATATTTTGCCTATTTGTAGGCGCATTAAAACTAGTTTCCACTATTAATATGTACATGCATATTTCGATATGTACGTTTGTACAAAACATACTCGCGCTTGTGTCCTTCAATAAAAATTCAATCAAATGGAAATACACATCATCATCATATTGGTATTGTTGTTGGTGGAGTGCCTGTCAAAACATCAGTTATCGTTTTCGGTAATTTCGTTTCATCATACAAGAACCTATCGCAAACAAATTGTATGAATACGCGTGTTTATTTTTCTAAAGGCTTTCGGATTTATAGTACACAGATTTAAGCGGCAATTTTAATTATATATAAGTATTTGGGAAAATTTTGATAATTTACCGCTTCTTATTGATTTACTACATAGTAACAAATTATGCAAAAATCACAAAGAGTGAATGAAAATTATATCTCGCAGTATTTATTTCAGAATTCGCTTATAAAAGAATTTAAATTACCCGTTATTTCGCTTCAACTACTTTACCAAACTATTTCGCAGTTTTTGTTGGAAAATATGTATTTGATACTTAGGCCCGATTTCACAGTGGCTATTTAACTTACGTTCCACAGATTTCCAATTTTCATTCAACGTTGGTGAGTTAACCCCTGGTCAGATATCAGAAGGCCGTCTGCCAACAATTTATGTGGTAAAAATCCAATAAAATAAAATAAACCAAAATAAAATTGAGTAAAAAAAATAAACAAAAAAAAATTGAAAAAAGAAAAAAAAAAATAAAAAAAATAAAATAAAATAAAATATAATAATTAAAATAAAAAAATAAGGTAAAATGAAACAAAAAAAAAAATTAAGTGAAATAAAAATAATAAATAATGTTACGAATAAGAATAAAATCAACCTAACATAAATAAAACTGCCAACCCACAGAAAGTTAACCTGGCACTGTGAAATCGGGCCTTAATTACTTGAAAATATTCTTGCTTATTTACTCAATGTCAAAAGAAACACAAAAACATGATCATTAAGGTGGTTCAAAAAAGTAAAGTTTTTCTTAGAGACCTAGGCACCCTCCGATTTATTTACATCTAGTAAAAGAATAATCTATGCAAAATTTTAGCAACTTTAAATTAACCTACTATTTTTAAATGCATTTTTACGGTTTTTGTGTGTCAAATTTTAGAAAATTTGTTATATGGACAACGCAAGATAGCAATACAAAATGTTATATGCAATAAAAACGGTTTTGAAAAAAATTACACTTAGAACGTTATTCGCGATGATGCTTCATTTTTAGAAATTTTTCAATTGTATTTTTTTAAGGATTCAGATTAAAAAAAAAATGTGTTTTCTTCAATATGTACATTTGACATTAAAAATGATAAGCATGTTCAGATTAGTGAAATGTAAAATGATTATAAAATCTCAAATAATAGCTATTTTCTGGTATTTAAAGAATTATTATTCCAGGTATACCAGATACTTCAATCAAAATGAGTGCTCATAAAATAGTTACGTTTTTCAAATATCCAAATAAATTACGGGTTTTGTGCCTACACGTCTGGTATTTTTTTTAGAAGCTGTATAAAAAAATTCCGTATTAATTTTTTTGAACAGCATTGAGCGCCACCTTCCAAGTGACCTATGACCTTGAAATTTTGCCTCCTCACTTCTTTTATCAAATAGAAAATAATTGGGGGGTCCTTTGGCCTTGACATTCAAATTGGGGTTTTTTCCACACGATTCTGAACCATTCTAATGCGTATATGTTTTTTAAATTTTATATTCACAGGATGATTATATACTTGAAAAGCGTAACAAACCATCTTTGTCGATTGTAAACCCTTTGGATGTGCTGCGGCAGCGATTGTTGTTGGAAATTGCACGAAGACAAATGAAGGAAAACACAAGACAGGTAACGAAAATTTAAATATATTTCATTGAACATTTTAATAGGATTTAGGAAAAACAAATTAGTGACCTCGCTTAAAATATGAAAAATTGTTTAACTAGTCAGAGTAAGCATATTATATGTATCTGTGTATATATGTAGCTTAACCACATTTAAAAGAAAGGAAAGCTGTCTTCGGCTGTGCCGAAGTCTATATACCTTTCATGAATAAACGTCACGATTGTCCCTATTCGATCCCCAGTACAGCCTGTGAGAAATTAACTTTAGCTCATACCGAATTATAGGAACTATCGATCATAGATAGGAGTTATCTACCCGTTTATCGGAACAATCGATTGTAGGGGAGCTATATGTAATATCGGTCCGATTTTGCTGGATCCGACAAATGATTTCTATATTAGAAAATGGGACTGCATACCAAATTTCAGCCAAATATCTGAACAACTGAGGGACTAGTTTGACTAGACTAGACGGACAGACGAGCATGGCTAAATAAACTCATCTCGTCATCCTGAACATTTCGGTATACTTATTGATGGGTCCATCTCTTCTTCTTCTCATACTTACAAACATCGGAACAAAGTTATAATCCCATTTCATCTTCAGGAAAGGTATAAAAATAATAATATAGCCTACTAAAAACTCCTTCACCAGATACTCGTATGAAAGTTGGAATATTGATATTTTTGTGCGTGTTTACATTCACTTTCACATATTTGACCATAATATGTTTACATTGAAAAATGAGTTAGCCAAAGGGGATGTCCACAAATAAAGCAATAAAATCGTTAAAGCAGCAATATTTTTCGAATTGCATCAATCAAAAATGTTTTTCGTTTTCCGTGCTTGTTTACATGTTTAACAGCCATACAATAAATATCACATGCACATTAGGGTATTTCGTTTTCTGGCGATATTTAATTCATTGTCCTTTTTTTTTAATATATTCTAAAAAAAAAAGTTTGCCAAGCTTCCGAAATCAGTAAAAACTTGCAAGCAAAACAACAGTTACGTTTTGCAATGGCTAAGTTATACACTTGTTGTTGTTTTCGCTCTACCACGAGCAGCTGTTCGCCACTTGCAATTTTCGCTGAATTAACTTTTTGCTGCTGTAGTTTTGTATGACAAAACACTTTCAATAGGACTGTTTCTTGAACCCAAATTCCGTAATGACTTTGAATAACATTGCATGTACATCGTTTTTGCTGGTAAATTTTGACGCAGCAAAAACTTGCAAGTGCAAACAGCTGATCGTGATATAGCAAAACAACAACAAAAAATACAAATTCAAATCATTAGCCAATCAGTAACAGCTGTTTTGCATGCAGTTTTACAAATCTCTCTATTGCTGACAATTTTTTGCAAATTTTTCAAGAAACAAAGCTCATGTTTTTGCTGAATTTATGCTTACCGAACAAAGCTTAAAGTATACAGGATTTTTGTGCATTGTGCTTGTCAATCCAACAGTACATGCCACACATGCACATCCGTCATATTCGACGAGTATATTGATAAATTGATTTGTCAGCTTGTCATCAATGTCAGTTTGAATCCACTTTGACGAAAGTGTTGAAGAACAGACTTACATATGTACGTATATAGTACTATCATACATGTTTATGCAATTCGAAATTTTAAGGCGCATCCTAGAATGGGTGAATGTGAGTCGCTTAAATTTCATAGAAGAAAAGGGGAGAGTACAAAAAACCGTACCGTTCAGGCGGTCCTTCTTGTGAGCGGTTTTTGCCTGGCAAATGTTTTCAAGAAAAATTTAGAAACTTAACGTAAAAGTAGGAAAATACTTACAGAAAAATCTTAACGCATTGAAAATAGACCTCAAAACACGAGTAATAAGTGTGTTCAATTGAATTCCCACAATGTTTTACCAGCTCTATGTCAATACTCATAAATTCAATCAAGTCATTGATAGAAGAACAGCACGCTGGCCTTGTTGCTCACTTTTCCCATATATTAAATATAATTTAAAAATGCATACGAATTTCCCCAGCGCATACATATTTCTCATGCAATTGTACTTTCATTCGATCAAACTATATCAACAGGTGGAATTGAATCGAGCCATAATGAAGAATGTCGGCAAACGCACCAACGGTGGACAATACTACAACTATAAATTCCCAACGCAAGCACAACAACAACAATGGGAATATCTACTAACACATACGCCAAATCAACAACAGCAAACATACTCAATCAGCAGAACACCACATCATCAACAGCAACAACAACAACAACAACAATTACAACACCAACTGCAGCAACAGCTGTTACAGCCACATTACGCCAATCATTTGGAATATGCACCCGATGTGACGGACTATGATTACGTACAACAACCAATATATTTATATGATAGTGTTCTCTCAGCTGGAGCAACGAATGGCGGTGGTAGTGATAGTGTTGGCGAGTCGGCCAAGCACACATCATCATACATCAATGCACTTGAAAGTGATGCCGCAGATGAGGACCTAAACACCTACAAAACGAATGAAAATGAAATGAGCAACGATACGACAAACGAAAACAAAGGCTCGTACAATCTCATTGAACGAAGAAATCACGCCAACACTGGCACTGGAAACGCAAGTAACGACAATGCTATAGGCAGTAGTGGGGTCATGTCAAAAGCGGGCAGCGAACATCTCAGTACCAGTCAAGAGCTGGCAGGGAACGAAGGAAAAACTGATGCCCAATTACGTTATTTTTATGGTTTACGTAACAAACGCCGTAACATGAAGAAGTAAGGTTGATGACACGCAGCTCACTGGCATGGAGAACCGAACACACGCATACACCTAAAGTCACACTCATACAATCTAAACAACTAATCTAACGTCCCAGGATATTTCGTTAAACACCAATTAATCAAACATGCTCACATACATTCATATAATTAACTTTTCCTATTTTCAAGTATTTTCTTATGTTTTTCTTATTGTTGATGAAAATAGATTTAAGCACATACATACATATACAAGCATATATATACATATATATAGCTATTTACGGTTGTACGCTGGAAGAACCATTTATATATATTTTAATGATTCTCCGAATTTCTTTTAAACATTTGTAGAACATAAAGGTTTTAAGAAGCATATTGACATACTTAGTGACATATATTTATTTACAAACTTATTAGCAAGAAATATATGAGCCGTTTAAAGCACAAGTGGTATAAGTCCACTTTTCATTCTTTTAGTTAGGCATGACGCTATGTAGGGAAAAATGTGTTCACTACACACACTAACGAGGTAACACCTAGCTCTCTTAGAAACCGATTACATAGCAGAGCAAACTTGTAAAATCAAGGGTCCCTCCATTTCGGCGGCAACGCAAAACCTTGAATATCTCAGTTCGAAAAAAGGTGGACTTATACCATTTGCTCTTTAAGGGGCTCATATGTACATACATATGTGTGGTTATATTGTATATTTACTTACATTTATTGTTTTGATCAAACCTGAATACGAGTTTTATAGAAAATACAACTTCCGCAGGCGGAACTACATACATATTTTGTTTAGATCTACAAATAAAAAATAACATCTCATCAAGAAACTAACAAAGCAAAACCTGCTTTAGAGTAAACGTATGCTGTTGTTGAATGCTTAGTGAAAGATAATCAAAATACTTTTAAAAATTTAACTAGCTCGATGTCACTAAAAAAAAAATTTAACTAATAAAGTAAAAATTAAAACACAAACACACATAAATAAATATTAAAACGTCCCAAAAATGTATGGAAAAAATGTTGGTTCGAAATTTAATATGCGTACCCTCTATATTGGTGCGTTTTGGCCTAAATAATATGTGCGCGTAGTTTTATTGTTCTAGGATAACGGTAACGTGTGCCGATTTTTAGTTAAAGTTTTAGCTAGCAGCTTATACTAAGTTTGAAAAAAAACTACGTTAAGGCTTCGAAAATTACATGAATTTATTATTTTGCCCATATAAAAAGACTGGGTAACAAATCTCCACCTTTGAATATTTATAAGGACAGCAGAGTCCTTTACAGGGATATTGAAAAAAAGTATTCACGAGAAAAGGATGTTTGAATTTGAAAAGCGTTTTATTAGATTGCGTAAGAATATGTTTTCTAGCAAAAAAAATTATGTATATCTTGAAGCTTTGCAATTATAGTGCACTTTTTATGGGACATACACGGCGTATAAGTAACTTTTGGTTACTCAAGTAAGAAAAGTTCAGGTAAATTTTATTCAAATTTTGGTTGATATCTCCGAAACGAATTGAGATACCGAAACAAAACTTACCTCATGAACACCCTTATTTTCATACCCATATTGGTAAATACATTTTTAGGGTATATCCTGTCCACATTTTGGGTTATTCTTAAATACTTTTTTACAAATTTTCATGACTTTTATTAGATTACAACACATCGAGTTTTGAGAAAGTTGAGTGAAAACAATTTTAAATGACACTACTTCCAAGTACTGAAAGTATAATTAGGAAAAGGTATATTTAGCCTATATTGCACATTTTTTGGAAATTTTTCGTGATGCGTTACAACTTTTGATCATTTAAAAGAGATCTGCAGCATCTGGCAAGAAACAAAAATACCAATTTACTTATTATTAAGCCTTTAAACTTTAAGGATACAGTATTATGAGTTAGACAAGTACATAAATAGCTTTATTCTGGTAAACGCAGTGCAGTAAGTTTTTTCTAAAACTTTGTCAGAATAGTTTTTTATGCATAATGATCAAAATTAGGGGGTATGCGTTTAAATAAATTAACTTTGATTTTTTGGGACAGTCTAATAATTATATGTACATCTAAGAAACACTAATAATGAACGAAGTATTTTTTAAAATGTTAAACTAAAACAAAAAAATGGCAGCTCATAATTTTAAGATATGATGTATGTATGTTCCTGTGTATTTTATTTTTTATTTTTTTTTAGAACAAAAACTTACACTCCTGTAACGATGGATATGAATTTCCAACACATTCTTACTACTTTTATGATATATATAAACCTACATACAACATACAAATGTACATACATACATGAGTTACATACGCAAAACTACGTAGTACAAACCATTAAGAGAAAACGGATTTTGATCAATTCAGAAACCTATACACAAAAACTGCAACAATGTCCACCGATTTGTAAGTTTCCCAGCGAACAAAAAAAAATGCAATTGCTACCAAAATACATATTTACAAGAATAAATTAAAAACAAAAATTGTTAGCTTTTACGTTAAATATTTGAATTTTAAACTGTTTCGCCTCGATGTTGTTATATAAAAGCAAAATCAAAAAATAATAAAATTATTAAACCAACAAATTGTCTGGGCTTTAAGGCCGACTCCTGTAAATAATCCCATGCAAATTTCAAGAATCTTAATTGTAGTTATTTATTACATATATACTATATATATACAAACATACACACATATGTATACATAAACAAATAAATTATTAAGCAAACTGAATGTAAAATTTTAAACTAAAATAAACGGGCTTAACAACTGAAAAATGTGTGAAGAGTACTATTTTTCTATCTAACCTCAAAATGATTGATGCCAATATACAATTCTTGGTCATCAGAGCCGGTAAATCGAATTTGTCCTTTTTTTAGATTTGTACTTCGCCAAACAGTGCTGGATAAATTTCAAAAAACCCCCACCAAATACGAGCTTTTAATTTTATTAGAAAGGTTCTGCGCCTTGGACTTTTAGAATTTTTTCGCTATCTGAGAAAAACAAAATTCATGTCTCTAAGTATTGTGCGTGAAAAAAATCTGTTTTCATATTACTGTCGTTGGGGTCACTTTGGGATCATTTTGGGTCATATTGGAGTAATTTTTTGAGGTCACATTGGGGTAATTTTGGGGTCAATATGGGGTATTTATGGAATCATTTTGGGGTAAATTTGGGAAATTTTTGAGGTCACATTAGGGTCAATTTGGGATTATTTGGGAGTAATTTTTTTATTATATTCGCAATTTCTATGAAGGAAATACGCCTAATAAAACTAATTTAATCAAATTTATGTGTTGAACACATCACGAGTACTTAGTACTTACGTCTTTTTTTTACAGAGCTCACCTCAGAAAGATGAGATTGACACTTGGTTTGGGGAAACTATGTATGGCTTCGCGCAAGTTGTGCCTTCTCTTTAGCTCAAAACAGCAAGGCCCTTCGACCCTAATAGCTAATAGACCAAAGAGCATTTCCCTTTCCAATACCGTTTTATTATACAAACTTTTAGCAATTATTGTACACTTTAGCATTCGAGTGGCATTTTTCTATATAACCCAAATATTTACATTAAAATTTCTTAAACATTTCCACCACCAACATACTTCAAGTTTGGCCATTCGATGGCGCTATAAAATCCATTACAAAATATACAAAAGTCCATTAGTACTAACCACATGAATGTCACATAATACACACATGAAAACATACAAACATACTTATGTGTAAGACTGATACAAAAAAAAAATCCATAAAAAATCGCAAAACACGTAACCACAAACTTTAGCAACAAGATTTCCCTCAATACCGTCGTAGGTGTGCACTCCCTCAACACTGACTGCGTAAAATAATTCCATTTATTTAATGTCACACAGCAAAGCTACACCACGCAAGGTCCAATGTTTTGGATTGAAATCCGTTTCAAAGTCAATTGAGCCAACATATTTGGCATCGGTCCTCTGAGGTTTGCGGTAGATCGGACACTCGTACAACTTTGGATCCTTACCGGCCGTAGTGTTTATGGCGTAAATGTAAATGACTGGCATTTGTTCGTAGAGTACTTTCATTTTCGACTCAACCAATTTACCGCTACGTCGATCCAGTGAGGCACCTGTAAGGAAATAAATAAACAAACGGATATGAATTAGGGACATTGGAGGTTACAAGGGTTGTCAAAGTACATACATATGTATAATAAAATGTTGAAATAAGGTAAGTACATACATATGGTAATTACTTTTATACTTAGCATGGGAAGAAAATCAAGTGAATTTCAGTTGTGAAACGCCGTTTTTTGCAACAAACTCTGCTAAGTTTTGGAATCCGCTATTTTTCCTGTGTACGTAAATTTTACTGCTGGATTGTGTTTATAGTGCCACATTATTTCAAAAGGAACGAAAACTGAAGGACAACGGGGATTTACAAATACAGATTTTTAATAGTGAGAATCAATAACATCCCCAATGAAGTATATTTTGGTGTTAACGTGAAAACATTTACTCCCCTACAACTTCTAAGCACGAATATTCGAATGGTGTTACTGGCACGTGTTATAAACGCAACGGTACGTATATACTAGGGGCGACCAATAAGTACAATGCATTAGGCAATAGCTCCAAGTTATAAGCAGCCATCACTTAAAGAGTTTTTTTGGGATTTTTTGGAGTGTCATAGGGTCATGGGTACGATCATGATATAAATACTACAGGTAAAACCGTTCGCTCTTTTGATTTTATTTTGACGTTTTTAAGCAATATAAAATGTGTCAGTATATAAGTCAAATAGAAAAAAAATTTAAGATAAGAAAAATTTGAAAAAAAAATATCAAAAAATATTTTCGAATTTACAATGCACGTTTAGGTGGATGCCTGGACACTTTAAAACGGCAGGAAATGAAATGGTAGATTAACCTGCTAGAGGGGCACATTCGCTCCGCTTTTACAGTCCTTGTTTTTACCAATTCTAGCAATATTTATAATCGCAAATTGAAGAAAGATAAAAAGAAATTATTTTGATTTGTAATTTATTTGATTGAAAAAACCAAACAGAAAAGTCGTGACAAAGAATAAATGAGTATAAAAATTGCTTAAAAATGTCATTAGTGTCACGAACGGTTTTACCTGTAGTATTTATATCATGGGTACTATCAGCCCAGTTTTGCATACTCTCGGGGAAGTTTTTCACTCGGAGACGAATTTCAAATATTAGAAAACAACTCAAAAGCTTCTCAATTGGGATGACATTGCTAGTTTTTAAATTTGTTTAAAATATTTAAAAAGTGAAAAAGTTGCCAACGATTTTATATTCATAAATAATAGGAAGAATGGGAGAGGGGAAAAAATTCGAGTGTACTTTGATTAAGGATCGATCTGAATAGCTCCAACCAATAAGCAGCGATGATTAAGAGTTATTTTTTGTAAAAGTAGGTCGCCTCCCAGTTGGTGCACCCTGGGTAACGCTAAATGACCTACATAGCCTACACGGCTAGTTTCTTGTATTGCCGGTTCTACGAGAACGGTACCAGTACTTGTGCTGTACCCATCGTGCCGAAACGACCCGTGCCGTTTTCTTATATCGACCCGGCCAAGAGCAATACACTCGAGGTGACCCTGTCTGACATTTAGGCAGGGCTACACCTCGCTACAACAACAACAACAACAACAGTTATTTTTGAAGTTTAAAAGGGGCTTGGTTCCTATTTTAAGCCCCTCCTTTGGCATCCCGCATTTATCGACTGTCCGTCGATCGTATCGTTCTACATAACTAGCTGGACTGTGCGCCACAATGCAATAATATTGTTACTACTTACGAACTCCAACACAAATCTCAATGAACTTAGGGGAGTAGTACATACATAGCTACACAGAGTACATTTTTTCGTTTATTTTTTTATGATCAAATTTGCTTAACCTACTAAGCACCAAAGTGCCCACTCTAAAGATATTCGTATAAACATATAATTGGACTTATTTTTCACGAGTACTAAGTCAACATTGCTGAATGAATATTGAGCAAGGCTACTTTTCACAGCAATCATCTTTTTGTTGGCTAAAAGTGATAATTTGTTGATCTAATAAACTGATTTCTCGTCTGCCATTATATGGGTCAAACACTAAGAGTATTTTTAAAAAATACTTATAAAAAATTTGGACGAATAAAATTAGGTTAAATTTACAGAATTTAACTGAGATTTAAATATGTTTTTACATTAAGCATTGAATGTCATGAACGTATATTTAATTATACAGAAAGTGATTATTTATGAATAGAAATGACAACAAGCCTAAATTATAGACAGTAATTAAATATAAATCACCTAATCAGTGTGACCTTTTAAAAAAAATCTAAAAAAACAAGAATCTGTTCACATATAAATTAGATGTCTCACTGCCTGGGGATGATTATGTACTATAAGATTATCCTATTACACTACTCGTCAAAAAAATCTCCATGAATGAAAGTACATTTACCTAATGTAAAATTTTCTCCTGATTCCGAATATCACATCCATTTTTCTGTGGCAGATCTAGTTTCCGAGATATCGGTGAAAATATGAAAATTGCCAATTTATACTAATTCCCATACACTAAACTAATTCCCATAAACATTTTTTGCTTTCACCCTATAAGTATCTTCAGTAGTTTGGCCGCTATTGCTAAAATGTTCTAAAAATTTTGAAAAAAACGAAATTTTTGACAAAATTACAGATTTAACCACTTTAAAATCAGAAAAATTTTCTTTTTTTAACCAAGAAATTTTCCGAAATTTCCATATCCTTGACATTTGATACATAATTTCTATGTAAAGTTTTCTGCTGATTCCAAAAAAGTAATCATTTGGTTTAAAAGTAGAATAGTTTTCGAGACATTTTGAAATTTCAGTTTTTGAGATAGGTTAAAATAGTTGTCCCCTTTTTGTTAAATTTTATGCTTCACAGAGAAGGAACCAACCAACAACGCCTATGATAGCTTATTCCCGAAGTCCTTGGTATAGCCGTTGGTCGAAAATTGAAAATTTGGATAAAGAAAAAAAAATTTGTTCGTAATGTCGATTTTAATTATTTTTGCATTGGTTAAAAGGCTATTTCACCTCCCCAAAATGAAATCAAATGTCATAAAAATGGAGAAGGCAATAGCAAAAATATTAACAGGTCAGTAATCCCAATTTTTCCTTATCTCAAAAACTAAAATTTCAAGATATCTTGAAAATTTTTCTACTTTTAAACCAAATGATTACATATTCGGAATCAGCAGTAGATTCTACATAGGGATCATCTATCAAATGTCAAGAATATGGAAATTTTCGAAAACTTGTCTGGTAATAAAACGTGGTTTATAAAGTCAAGGGCACATCACAATATTGTACTGGCCTGCTTAATATTTTCGTAATTAAATTACCTACAACATAGGAGGGCTAACTTTTTATTCGTCCATAGAATTTTTTAAAGTGGTTAAATCTAAAATTTGGAAAAAAAATTTCGTTTATTTTTGAAAATTTACTATATAATGCAGGAGAACATTTTACTATTTTATTCTTGGAGACTAAAAATGATCAACATTTCGCCGGTTCCATAGTAAACAGAAGTAATTCAAAATTTAAATTGTTTTTGAAACGGCATTCAAAATTTAATTTTTACAATGGAGTTCTATGAAAAAATAAAAATTTGAAATGCTGTTTTCCCAAAAATTTTAGAAAGTAAACACATCTGTTTACTTTGGAACCGGCGATTTGTCGAGTAGTGTTGTTAGCCAGCAAATAAACTTGTCGTAAACTTAAAATGTATTTTTATGCACAGAAAGGAGAAAAGGGCACAAAAACAACACGAATAAAACACTCGTTGTTGTTGTTGTAACGAGGTGTAGCCCTGCCTAAATGTCAGACAGGGTCACCTCGAGTGTATTGCTCTTGGCCGGGTCGATATAAGAAAACGGCCCGGGTCGTTTCGGCACGATGGGTACAGCACAAGTACTGGTACCGTTCTCGTAGATCCGGCAATACAAGAAACTAAACTAGCCGTGCAGGCTATGTAGGTCATTTAGCGTTACCCAGGGTGCACCAACTGGGAGGCGACCTACTTTTACACTTTATAAAACACTCGTCATTTATATTGCCCATATAAAGGCTTATCCGAAAATCTAAATGGCTCACTTACTCATTGGCGCTTAAACTTTAAGCGCCTTTAAAATAAAATATATGCTAAGCAATAAAAAAAAGATTCAATTGTGAAGGAAACGAGAAACGAAAAACAAAAAAATACTTGAATCTCGAAAAAATGAAGTGTGGCACATCGCAAGGTCATGTCAAAGTTCAATTAAGTAGCAATTCACACGCAATAATCACAGCAAACATCAACACTTACCTTCCAAGAACAATCCATGCACGTAAACACCTTCAGTGGGATATTCGCCGATATCTTCCTTGTTATAACGAGTTATTTGATTTTGTAAAACCACCGAGTCAAGGGCCCAACCTTTGTGAGCGCGTGTCACTTCCTTAAATTACAAGCAAAGATCAAGTGTTTTTTTTTTATCACCGTTGGTTTTAGCACATAACGGTGCATAAATATGTATGGGTGGAAAATGGTTGTTACGTTTGAGTGGGGTCAGCAGCCAGAGAAGATATGTTGTAATTGAAATATAAAAAAAAAACAGCAAGGGAAAATTGTAAATGTTTTGAATTAATAAATAGTTGCGTATACCGTTAAATAGCAATAACAGAAAAAGTTATCCAAGCACGCACTCCAGCACAAAATCTTCTCAAGTTATGTTTAGTGATTTAATTATAGGGTAATATACCAACACGAAAAAGAAAAACAACATAATCTGAGGAGAGAGCATTTTAAGAATCACACATAAAGACACAGCTGAAATATATTCTTACTTTTTCTGCAATCCACAGTGATGTGTTTCTTATCAAAGTGTGATTCAAATTCAACACAGAAAAAATGGCACTGCTAAAATCAACAATCTCGTACTGTTATCCTGAAGTTGACCAAGTTATTTGAACGGAATTTTATGTTGAAGTAACTGCATTCAATTGTTGATTGAACAGTCATAGATCTGTCAATTTTTAATTGACAAAATTTGGTAAAACTAACAGAATTTTTGTTGATCAAACTAAACCATGTGTTAAAACAACATGTTAGGACAATAAATGACGAACTGGTAACCGACGTAGAGAGTGTACTTAAATTATCGAGGGAGCACTTCTGCTCACTGCTAAATTGCTAGAGAGACGTCGAACCCGATACCCCAATCCCTGTTGATGGAAAAGTCGTTCCACCACCTCACTATGATGAAGTGAGGATAGCTATATCCAGGCTCAAAAACAACAAAGCGCCTGGAAAAAAACGGACAACTCGCTGAGCTGTTCAAACATGGAGGCGAAGAGCTGGTAAAAAGCATGCATCAGCTCTTATGCAGAATATGGTCAGACGAGTGTATGCCTCCGGATTGGAATATAAGTGTGCTCTGCCAAATTCACAAGAAAAGCCATCCCGCTAACCGCACCAGTCTTCTTCAGTCTTCTTAATATCGCATATAAGGTTCTTTCTAGCGTATTGTGTGAAAGACTGAAGCCCATCGTAGACAAACTGATTGGACATTATCAGTGTGGCTTTAGACCTGTTAAGTCTACCATCGACCAGATTATACGATACGCCAAATCCTGGAGAAGACCCATGATAAAAGAATCGACACACATCATCTCTTTGTCGATTTTAAAGCCGCTTTTGACAGCGCAAAAAGGAGTTGTCTGTATGCCGCCATGTCTCATTTTACTTCCCTGCAAAGCTCATACGGCTTTACCAAATGACGTTGAACAGCTCCGTCAGAATCGGGAAGGACCTCTCTGAGCCATTTGAAACCAACAGAGCGAAACCCTTTCGTGCGATTTCTTTAACCTGATGCTGGATAAGATAATTTGAGCAGTAGAGCTAAACCGCAATGGTAGAATCTTTTACAAATGCGTGCAATTGCTCAAAGCCCAAAGGCTTCGCTGGCTGGGTCACTTTATGCGAATGGACAAAGAAGCTCCAGCACAGAAGGTTTATCTGTCTACACCCGAATTCGACAGAGCAACACCTTAAACAACAAAATTTTCTGCTAAAAAACAATTGAGTTAAGTTTCACAGTTACATTGCAGTTGAATCAACAGCATTGATTAATGTATGACCGTGAGTTTTGAATCAACCGCTATTTTGGTTGATATGACCAGCTCATTTTTCTCTGTGGAGGAAAAATGTATGGGTTCTCATGCAAGTAAAGGGGAAGCTCGATTTAAAAATGAGGGAAAAAATGTTTCCACCTTTTACTTAAGAGTTTATTTACCCCTTTTGATGAAACCTCTTATAAGTTTCCCTTTTACTTGCACGAAAAATACGCTTCCTTTTTACTCCCAGCCTTTCATGTAATAAGGACACAGCAAATTGGATTTTAACCTTTGAACCTCATTAAGGTCAGAAAACTATCAAATGAAATTCAAAGTATCCAATTATTTCGCTAAGTTTTTATTAAATCCAAACCACTATGCAGGATAATCATAACCTAACACGCTCCCACTGAAACTACATAACTTCCTGCAACGTCAGCTTTCCTACAACTTCAACATCACCTGACCTCATACAATCCAACTTTGCTGCTTCAAAAGCTCAAAACATTCATTGATTGTATTTAATTTTAATACAATGAAACTTTCTTTATTTCTGTTGCAAGTTAGAAAAAGTATCTCTGTAAATGTGCAGCAGCATTTACGCGCGTGGGCTGAGTCAAATGTTAAGAAAAAACGTAAGAAATTATTATTATTATGCGCATCATGACCTTTATGAGAATTACCCGTGAGATTCGATTTCAAAGAGCAGCATAGCATTTGCCGCCACAGTTCATTATTGTGCGTTTAGCAAACAAATATCATTGCTGATGAAACATAAAAAAAAAGTTTTCACGTTAAAAGTTGCTGCTAAGCAAAAACAAAGAATGTAACTGGTTTTGTTGGGATGCCTTCACCTGGACACTAAATAAAGTGTTAGAATGTTGGAGGATGGTAAAAGAAAATGAAAAAAAGGAAACTCATTCATTATTTTCAGAAATTGGATTGCAAATTTAGTGGCTTAGTTTAAAAGAATGTGTACAAAGCCTAAACAAATGGAGGAAAAAATGTGAAAATTATTATGAAAATCAACAATGTAGAAGAAGGAGTTTTACAAGCCGGTACTTTAATAACAAATTAACTGCTTTTCGTGGAACTTTTACTTTGCCGCGTGCAATGCAACTTAATATTATTGGCCATCAAATTAATTCGAATAAACGCACATAAAATAAAGCTTTTAAAATTGATTTTTATCAACTCATCGAATCCCACCTGATATTGTGGCAAGATACTTCACACTCATACAAATGATTCACTTACACTTTCCCATACACACATCTACATACATATGTACAGACTTACTTGACGCATTGCCGTTAAAAATCCTTGAGGATTGAAGAATCCCGTCATCCAAAAGACCTTTCGTTTGCAAATGTGTGCGCATTTCGTTAAATCGTAAATTGAATTCGTGTGTATTCAGCGTGGCAGATAACGGTGTTAAAAGCCGCAAGCATTTATTGCCAATGGTCATCATCAATCGTGAACAACAACAATATTTCACGTAAATACATTGAGTAAGTGAGAGGGGAGAAGAAACGTTTATGAAGATATGAGTAATTAGTGATTTTTCGATAAACAATTGTAAATTTAAATGATGAAATATTTACATATATGTAAAACCGTTATCGTATACTAAATATGGACAGTTTACATTAACAGAAAATAACCATAAAATTAAATCTTTGTTGCTGATTGAATTGAAACTCCATTAAAAACAAGTAAGGAAGTCTAAGTTCGGGTAAACTGAACATTAAATACCCAGCGGTAGTTTTCATATGATTTTCGAGATTTTCCATTTCGGAAGTGGGCGTGGTTGGGAATCGGTTTCGTCCAATTACTTCAGGTATACTCCCTATTATGCTAGTATACCTTGTACCAAATTTCATCGTTCTACCGTAATCTGTTTAAAAGTTATGACCCGTGAAATTTTCAAATATGGCTCCCTGAAAAGTGGGCGGTGCCACGCCTACTTCTAACGATTTATCAGAAAGTCATAATATAATGACTAGGGGGAGGTCCACGCCCACTTTAAAAATTTACCAAAAAATCATTATATAATGACCAGGGGGATTCGCCTATAAAATTATATCATTTTAGCTTTTTCCGAATTATGTCAATTTAGGTGATATTGGAAATTTTCGATAGCGAAAGTAGGCATGGTTGGAGGGCGATTTGATCCAATTTCATCAGGTATACTCCCAACGATACTAGTATACTTTGTGCCAAATTTCATACTTTTATAGTAATCAGTTTAAAAGTTACGACGAGTCGAATTTTCAAACGGCCTCCCTAAAAAGTGAGCGGTACCACGCCCCCTTTAAAAAATTTATGAAAAAATCATAAGAGGATGACCAGAGGGATTCATCTGTAGAATAATATCATTTTAGCCATTTCAGCCACCGAGATATGTCAATTTAGGTGATTTTAGAAATTTTCGATATCGAAGGGCGATTTTATCCAATTTCATCAGGTATTCTCCCAACGATACTAGTATGCTTTTCGATAAATTCCATCGTTCTATCGTAATCAGTTTAAAAGTTACGCCCAGTCGAATTTTCAAAAATGCCCCCCTCAAAAGTGGGCGGTGCCACGCCCACTATAAAAATTTTTTGGAAAAATCATAAAAGAATGACCAGGGGGTTTCACCTATGAAATTGTATCATTTAAGCCATTTCAGCTGCCGAGATATGCACATTTGTGTGATTTTCGTAATTTTCGATATCGAAAAAGGGGGTGTGGTTATCATCCGATTTCGCCCATTTTCAATAGCAACCTACCTTGGAAAGTAACCTGTATACAAAATTACATGCAAATATCTAAATTTTTACTCAAGTTATCGTGTACACGGACAGACGTACGGACGGACATGCCTTGATGAACTTTTTTTTTTTCAACCTAAGAACTTTCATGTATGGAAGTATATACGCTGGGTATAAAAATTAATTCGGACAAATATTTTCTGGTATTAAAAAACTTTAAAATAAACAGGCGCTGTTTTATGATTGCAGGCCCATGACTTCCCCAGCATGACGTCACGACTGCGCTGCTCAGTCGGCCATCTTGAATTCGTCCATGGTTGCCCCCACAACACAGTTTTTTTTTAATCACACCAGCGGTAAAAGTAGAGTATGGTGGCAATTCTGTGGCAACTTATTACGTAGCAATCAGCTGATTCTGTCAAAACAGGCAAATTCATTCCAACGGTATCGCTTTATAGCACAATTTATCTCTTCGGTTCATGATATGATTGGATTGCGAATTCATGCTAAGCGAAACAATTTCATGGAAAACATCATTTTGGAAATTCTCCAAAAAGGGATGAGATCGGATTTTCGATCGAAATTTCTTAGTATTTGTAAAAATATTCCTGCAATCATGGTCGCGACCTACACAATTTCTTCAAAAAAATAAACACATATACGAGCATATGTATTAAAAGAACATCAGTAAGAAATGCTTGTACAGCAAGTTTAACATCTAGAAAATCCGTTTAATGAAAATGTTGGTAGTGCTGGGCACTTGACAACAAGAGGTTTGTTTCTAAGATATGGCAGGCGAAGTAGTTAATTAATTTTCACCCGAAAAATTGTTCACTCAACATAACTCTTCGGCTTTTCGCTGAAACAATTATCTGCGTGTATAATTATTCAAAGCACATAAGGGTGTTTCAAAAACAGTCGGATCTCTCTACCAATTGTGCATGGAAAATATCTGCCGTTGAACACTTGTAGCAAACTGATCGTTCTATCCAAAAAGTAAACACTATTTTCGAGAACCTCGCTCATTAAAAGATATTGATAAAGATTCAAATTGGGGTTAGTTGAATTCTAACAATGAATATCTTTTTAACGTTCAATTTAATCTACGAATCATGTAGAAAATTTCGTTTCCAATTCATTCGAATTTTTTGTTAACATTTGCTAAAGAGTTATATGTCTCGTATATAATTGTTTTGGAGTGAATTTTCTAAAAGTGTCTAGAAATCAAAGTTTGAAGTCAAAATCCGAAAAATTAGATTCCATTTTGTTATCACCCTAATGCACATTATGGTTATAACTTACTTTTGGTCGGTCAGTTGATATCCAAGTGCGAAATTGCGCATTCCGTTCCAGCAGCTCAGTGTACCAAAAGCCCAGCGTAGTCGATTCCCATGAAATCTGTGAATGTCATTAAAAAGAAAATGCATCGATGATGAGTGGTTGTGTAGGAGTGTTGAGTTTATTTGTTTACATCATATTAACATTAACTGAATGTTTAAAGTGTTAAAGGGAACTTTAATATTTAACAAGTCTCAAAATATACATATAGGTTAACTTGTTCGTCAAAGAATATGTATGTATGTATTTTAGAGCACACTCCACCTACACTCATGGCACTTAAAAGCCAGAAATAAATTCAATAATCAAGTGCAAAAGCAATTTTATTTCATCATGATAGTAAAAACACGCATACACCTGCTTCTTAAGAACCTGTCTAACGCAGTTCGCTCCTAATAGAATAGACTATTTTTCTTTCGATTGGATGTACATACGTACACACATATGTGAGCTTACAAAGAATTCATAGCGTACAAGATAAATGATGTCGAATGTACCAATGTGAGCTAGTAGAAAAAAGGAAGCACGACTTCGAAAGGACAATCTTTAACTTTTATATATTTTAAAGTTTTATATCTGCGAAAATAATATATTTAATTTTTTTTTTTGAGATCGGTGAATTTCTTACAAGAACTCGCGGACAAATATATTTTGTGAACAGTTGGTAGAGAGATATGATTTTCTGTTTTAAATATAGTACCAGGGAAAAAGTTAAGAAGTTCAAGGCGGATATCCTTCCTTCCTTTTTCCAATCACAAATCCAAAAAAACACATTCGATTTTGGTTTTGAATCACCCTAATGTATATGTATCCAAAAACTTGAATATTTTGACTTTATTAGTTTTCAGTTATACACAATAAAAAGAAAAGTCTTACTTTAATACCAATTTCGTGTTTATATATAACAACGCCGAAAAGTATTAAAATAATACCATGTTCGGTTTAATTAAGAGAGAGAGTATTATTTTGGTATTATTTTAAGACCATTTGGACGAATTTAATTTCCAAAATTGAGTGAGAAACAGCGCTTTAATATTATTTTGGTTTAATTAATTTATTAATTCCAAAAAGGTTTCATTTCAATAGCGACTGGTATTAAAAGCAGACTTTAATTTTTTACTGTGTAGATAATATTTACTGAGGAAATTTTTTTCTGAGTTCAAGGGAAAATAAATTCGGTTTAGCTGGAAAATCTTTCAATAATCGACCTCACTAAGAGGTCTATTTCTTAGAGGTGATAGGGGGCAACATTTCCAATTTTCAATATGGAACATTCCATAGGATCATATATACGTATATGTAATGATTGTTGCATGTAATGTTGTTGTAAAAAAAAATTTGCAAGTACTTCAAGTAAAGCAGAGAAAAATTGTGATAGTTGCATAACAAAAAGTTAAAAAATGTATGTTTAAACTGATTCATATGGGATGTCCCACGAGTCACGCGAAAAATCATATAAATTGTTATGGTAGCTTCAGGTATGACCCTATGAATCCAGTTATTTATGGATGTGAGGATTAAGAGGCCTTTCGCCGTCTAAATACATTTTTCAAGTTAAAAGGGGTATGTTGTTATTTCTAGACATCTTTGAAATGTGTCCCACGAGTCACACGAGATGATGAAGATGTATACAGAGAAAGGTAAAAACGATATTTATTTATTTGAAGCAACTATTTACAAAGGTTTGAAGTTGTGACTCGTGTGACAAGTGCAAAATATGGGATATACTGGATAATCGAAATCAGTTTTGATATTTATTTGTCGTGGACAAATAGGAATACTTGTCTCGACCCTGAATCCAATAAAAGAAACCGATTTCGATAATCGAGTAAATTCCATATTTCGCACTTGTCCCACGAGTCACAATATAAAATATTTGAAAATAGTTAATTGAATTTGAATATATTTTATTAATATTTTTAAAGAATATGGTATTATGGAGTATTTTTTGCGACCATATACAAATTGTAGTTGAAAGTTGAATAGTTTCACTATAAATCGTATTCGTGTCCAGAATGATGCAACTAAGGACTTTTTGGGTGTCCCACGAGTCACACTCATTTACTTAGTAGTAACAAAGCTATTTGTTGTTATTTAGCTAATTCTTTTAATGCCTTTATTGTATTGGATAATTATCCATTTCGATAACTATATTTCATTGCAATTAAAGTCCCGATGTCAGTTGTTTAAGTCAAAGTAGACTAATCTCTGGAGTCAAATGTCCCACGAGTCACGATGGAATGTCCCATATATAATTTTTCGAATGTAATTTTCAGAGAATCTATCAAAAATTGTCACGCCAACAATTTTCTCTCATCGAATAGAAAAAGAATTGTGATTTCCATGAAAGAGGGTATATGAGCCCTGACTCAGCAATGTAATATCAAATTCTGAGCTTGTATAAAGCTCTTATCTCTTCTTGCTGCTAGCTCTCAGGTTGTCTAAATTTTGAAGCACACGTCCATAGTGACATCATATTGTAAGTATGTAACTATGTCCAAACATTTAAAGTGCACATGCATGGAGAAAGTTCGTATTTTGTAAGTAAATTCGTTGTCAACACCCATACTAAAACTTCCATTGCAGTTTTCTTTTGCCAGACAGGTAAGTTAGTATAAAAAGATGTGAACGTGTAGTCTGATTAAGTTATAAGTGCATTTATGTACTTACCTTCATCCATGATTCTGGTATGCGTGCATCATACATAGCATCCAAGGACTCTTTCAATGCAGGACTCATCACAATTGTGCCATCAATTGCCAATTTCAGATCGCACAAGCAGGTAAACACCGTTTTAATCACTTTTTGCATGCGATCAATTTCTTGTCTATCAAGTTTTCAATTAAAAAAAATACAAAAAAAAACATTATTTGATCTACTAGGTTGGTAAGTATGCGCATAAGTTACGTGTCAAAAGTGTCATCCACCTATCTTGTAAGATAAATTATGGTAAATTTGTAGCAGTGAAAACTTACCTGAGAAAAATGTTCATCGGCAGCAAAATTCCCATGCGATTTAAATTCTCACGCACTTCGTATTCATTGTACTGTGGCGGCAGCTTTCTCAACATGTCGTCGGCCAGTTGATAGACAATACTTTCGCGTGTCTCTCCGCCACCACCACCTCCTTCCTTTGGTTGCACGCTCAATATTGTGTCCAAAATACCTGTGAGAGTTTATTAAATTAATTTGTGCGAATAATTGAAAGAGGGTGAGCGTCGATTTCTCAATGCCCGGTGCAGAACACATGTAGAATATGTGCTGTCGTTGTACTGAACCGATCAGTGGGAGAACGGCCCTCCCAAAAATACAGCTATAATTTCGGGCTGCTTTCCAGGGCGTACCCAGCACTTCTCAAAAGTTCGCACCGGGGGGGCCTTTATATATTTTTTAAGTTACTATAATTTTTCTTGCGTTTTTGCATTTAGTTTCATTCGGTAAGGTTAGGGCAACAAAAAATCGTACCCGTCCAGCTATATGGTACAGAAGCATGGAAACTGGCAGCATCCGATGAGGCGGCTTTGGGAGCATTCGAGAGAAAAATTCTTCGAAGAATTATTATTCTTATCGGCACCTTCCCGTGGATGTAGAGAAAGAGGGAGACCACCACTCCAGGACCAGGTGGAGGCAGATCTGCGAACACGCGGTGTCTCCAATTGGCGCCAGTTGGCTCAACAAAGAACCGACTGGCGAAACATGTTGAACGTCCAAAGTCGCCTAGGCGGTTGGGGGTATTTACATAAATAAGTGAGTGAATACTCCAAAAAAATTTGGTCCGAAATTTAATGGCTAATTTTTTACATTTTTTTTTAGCCTCATTGAAGGTGCTAAGGATTTTTTAATTACAGTAGTTGCCTTCAGGGGAAGACCGGAATGCCTAAAGGGCGCGTCCCCAAATTGGTAGATAGGGGAATGCCTCCCAGATATGTGTGGTAGGAGATAAATCAAATATCTCCCGTGGAGCACACAAGCAGAGGAAGCCCACTTCGCCGAGCTACCGGTAGGTGGGCGTCTGTTCTCCATGTAAGGAGCATCCTCTTTCTATTAATTCTCCACGGGATAACCAGCATTGTAGACACAATCCCTCTGATTCAGTAGCTGGCTCTGGGATGACCTCCCATAATACTTTACATCTCTTTAACTGTTCAATTGAACCTACTCATATTATTCTTCTAACTCCCCTTTCGCTCTGGTCCAAACCATTTGACTGCTCGTTTCCTAGAACTTCCATTAGAAGAGCTTTATGAAGATCTTCGATATGATCATGCACTCTATGCAGGGCGAAGCACTGCTAACAACAGCAACAACCGAGATAATTGTGGCCCTATGCCCGTTTAGGAGTTGAGGATGATGATGAAAACTCTCCACCAAAATTCACTCAGTAAGTAAAGATTTGTTCACTCCAATAAACTCGCGAAAAAACAAAAATCCAAAAAAAACTCAATCGATAATCGATATTCACCTTTAGCTGAATTAATCTGATACGTGATGTCAGCATTGGAATGTAAACCAAACACTTCTGGTGTATCGTATGCGGGCAAACTGTTTATGTAGTCAATGAATCCTTGCAAACTCTTTGTGCCCGGCACTTTGTATCCTTTATAGAACTCGAATGAATTAGCCAAAAGTCCTTCACAAAACCACACAGCTGTAAAAGTGGTTAGCAGCCTTTTATCGAAATCATCAGTCACGCGTCCACCATACTGCACTTCACCAATCATATAGACAAGCGTCTGCCATGAAACACCCTTCTTCGGATCCATTTCATCCAAATGATTTTGTACGAATTGCACGCTCGCCGCAAAATCTGCCTGATTGAACTCATATGGCACATTCCAACCCAACGGACCAAATTTGCGGCGCTCCTGCACGATGGTATGTAGAAATGCAACCGTATAGAGTAGTGGTGGCCATTGTGGTGCTGAAGTGTAATCGAGAAAGTCCTGTGTGAAAGCCTGCAAGTGGCATGTAAGCAATAACAAAAAAAAAAACACGTCAGCATATTTTCGTTGCTTAAATGGTTGGTTGAGATTTGATGCGCTCATTCACCTGGTAGCTGCGCTTCAGACTTGCACGTATTCCCTGCGGTGGTTCATTGGTGAACTTTATGGCCATTTGCAGTAAGCCGATTGGAAATTCGGAATGAGGCTCTGTGGTCACCCACATACGGAACGTTTCATCAATCTGTTCCGTCTCGACCAACATATCAATGACCTCCGTGCAGAACGGCAACGATAGATGCACATTTTGCAATAATACCCAGCCACCACCGGACATTGAGTCCATTATCATTTTGCGTGCATGAAATTCTTGTCCTTGGCCCATGGAAACCGATTTCAAAGCTAAGTCAAATTATTATTAATATGTTAATATGTTTAAGTATGAATGAGTGCGTATGGACGAGTGTCTCTTCAAAAGTGTTGCTAAATGGATTAAAATGGTTTGCTTACGTATGCCCTTCTGCTTAGCTAAACCAGCAATTTGTGTAGTTGGATCCGATCCAATGGACAGCAAGCAAACGAATGGTGTACGTGGTTCCGACTCACCCCAAGTCACTTCGAGATCCAAGATCTGCATTTCGCTATATTCAGGGCCTAAGGACTCTGCGTTTATTTAGAAACAAGTTACAAAGTTATATACCTATTAAATGTTTTGATGGATATTAGGGTGTTTTAAAATGTTTATTTTTTCGCTTAGCGTGGGGCTTGATTTTGTAATGCATTTCTTGAGGTTGCCATATATTTTAGTTTGTTGTAGAAACCCATCACTAATGAAATTTTGGCCGGCCAAAAATAGACTCACATATCCCTAAAGCCCTATCTAGAAATATTTTTAATGAAACACGACAATTTTATTTTTCTTTAATTTCAGATACGTGGCAACTCTGAAAAACCATACTAGGTAACAACAATCATGTAAGAGAGCTTTTTGAAATAAAAATAAGTCTGGGTTATAAGATTTTTGCTCTTATTTTATTTTTTGATTTTTGTTTTGTTTTTTTTTTTTTTTTTTTTTTTTTCTTTATTTTTTATTTATTTTTTTTTTTTTTGTTTTATTTTTTTTTATTCTATTTTTTTTTTATATGTTTTATTTTATTTTATTTTAATTTATTTTATTTTTTTTTATTTTAATTTATTTTATTTCATTTTATTTTATTTTTTTTTTTATTTTTTTATTTTTTATGTGTTATCAATCAAGTTAACGCACTTTCGCTGGTTTAGTAATTCCAACAAAGGCACTCTTGCTCTCGTACTCATTTCCAGTAGTAAATAATGCAATAAAACAAATCGGCTTATTAAAAATGTTGAAAAAGTGCAAGCTCTACTCAGATGCTGAGCGAAAAAAGAACTGTGAAAGCACCCTAATGTAAATGTAGATACCTTCGATATACTTCTTTGCTTGTGCAATCGTACGATCCGGACACCAAGAGCGCACGAGCAAAAGCTTACGAAAGCCATCCAAAGATTCCTGATAGCCACACGGAATTTCCTCATTTTCCGGTTTTTCCGCTTCATACCAAACGCGCCATTCCTTCTCATTTTGTTCGATCTAATGAAAATATATTTGCCTACTAAGAACTGTTCAATGAATAACTCATTAGTCTTACCAACGATAAAACATTCGAAAATGTTTCCAATTTACTAATCTCCACCAAGTTCAGCCAGGTTATGTCCAAGATCCAGCGAAATGGTTTCGGTGTCACAGCATTCAAATCTAGTGAAGCGCCACCTTTCACAAACGACATGAACTCTTCGTGAGTCACATTACCGTTATGATAGTCAATTTTAATGGCCAACATCAAAGTGAACAGCTGTTTGTGACGCTCATATAAACTGCGATTGGTGAATTTGTACACCTCATAGGTGAGGTAACGTAAAATGATTTGTATGCGCTCCTCGGTCACACTTGACTTGGTCGATTTGGTTATTGAGTTATTGAAAATGACGAGAAATTGTTTTAAAGCATTCTGATACATAACATTCACATTGCTCATCTCGACAATTAAAAAGTAAAGAACTGAACCGCGTGCGGCCACCGCACGAAACTCCTCACGCGCTTTTGTTATTTTACGTTCTGTTACTTCGGAGATTTTCAACTTTTGATTGACCTCCTCAGAAGTGGTTTTTGTAACACGCAACACCTCAATTAGCGCTTCATCATCCACCAAAGAGCCCTGCGACGAACTAAGCCGATATAACAAATTCGCCTCCAACTCTTTCATTTTGCGCTGATTCGTCATGACTGTTTCGAAAAGTGTCACGCGCTCTGCCTCCAAGTCTGACTTCTCCATGAGTATAACACGTCCAAGTAGCTGATCTTCAAGACCACGCATTGTCACTGTAAAATCTATAATCGATGTTTTAGCGCTGACCTCTGGACTAAACGCCGGATTGGGCAATTTGGTTGTTATGTACAACATAAAACCAGGCATGACATCGCATTCCTTGTCACCCACCAAGACCTTCTCTATGCTACCCGACTTGATGAAGTTCTTCTCCAATACATTGTCGAGTACTGGATCCAGCTCGGTGCCGACATCTTCAATCAACAGTGGACGTCCAAGTGACAACGAGTCTTCTAAATGTGTGCGGAAATATTTATGATTCAATGACGTAATCTGCAGCTCGTTGTCGCCTTCCTTTGACTTTATCCACAACTTGCCCTGCGTTTGCGGATCCACCAACAATGGATAACTGCTAGACTTGGTCGCAATTAAGGCGTTTTGCACTGAGAGCTCATCATTTGGAAGACCCTGCAGCGTCCATTCGGACACGGTGGACGAGTCAACGAGCATATTTATGATATTCAAGCCAATTGTGAATGGTATTATCTTCTGCTTAAGAATTCCCATCCAGGTTTTTATTAGGTTCGCACGAAATGCCTGATTGTAGGGACCGCAGTAGGAGAGAAATCCGGTCGCCAGCAAAACGTCGCCAACCAACCTGCCCAATTGTATTTTGAACTCCTTGCTTTGATTGGTCCAACGATGCTTTTCATCTGAGAGCCCATTTATTAGAGCGGTGGCTGCGGTCATTTTACGCAGGCAGACATTAGCTGCATCGGTGAGTCGTTGCTTTTCACCAACTGCTTTGTCATATTGATTTTTGACAGCCTGAAGTGCCTCTTCACGTTCGCTCAGCTGCGCTTCAGCACCGGCGAGGTCATCCATGGCCAGCTAAATGTTGGGACGGGGAAGAAAGTGAGGTTAGGTTAAATGAAAATTCAGGTTAGGTTAAATGAAAAAGTGAGAAAATTATGCGCCTAGATAAACTTTAGCTGCAAAGCAAAAGTAATTGTTGCAATCAAAAAAAAATAGAAATAGCACAGTTGCGAGTAGTTTACTTGGCAAATAAAACTGTTTACTTGTTCAGGATCTAAAAAGCACTCCGTGGCTGACGTTACCTAGTCAGAGTATAAATAATGTTACCTGTCCTTGTGCACTACTTCTAAAGCGCTTGTGGCACACTAATTCGCAAAAAACCGATATCACCAAATGTTTACCTTCAAACGCGCCTCCTGCATAGTCAAGTTAGATTTGAGAGGCAATACCTCCTTATTAACGCTGTGGAAGAAGGACATGGCCTTGGTCCATGACAACAATCCAGCCACGTCACCGCACACACGTCTTGCCATGTCCATGTTGTAGTCCTCCATGCGAAAGTATGGCTGCAGTAAATCGATCATTTCATCGTTGATCGTATCTTTTGGGTAATTTTGTAGTTGTAGCAAGAAGGTTGTGCTGGCCATCATCTGTAATGTGACGAGCAAAAATGTTTTATCGTTCTTCAGACGCCCAAGAACGTACTTACCTTAAGCGATTCCTGCCATGAGGGTTTTGGACATGGCGTGGTTGAGTCGGGTATGCAGGGATGTAATTTGCGCTTGAACAAGATCAGCACGCAGTCCATGATGCGCATAATCAAGTGAGGCGGGCGTCCCAATTTACGCACCGTTGCAATATGCGCTGGCTTAATGGTATTCAAAGCCATTTCAGCCTCTTCCAAAGCCGGCTTGGCTGCCTCCAATTTCTCCTCAGCAAGCGCTTTTTCATGAGCAATGCAAGCCACCAGCGCCTCAGCTTTGTCTTTTACGATCAAAACCTGATTCTTTACAATTTCTGCTTGCATCGCGCGTTCAGTTACTTCCACAAGCACGGATTCGGCATTCTTGGATGCCTCCACAAGTTCTTCCTCCATAACTACGAGATCCTTTTTGAGTATTTCGACAGATGCGGAAGCCTCTTTCAACTTCTCCAACCCGGTGTCCATCTTTTCGGCGCCATCGCGTAACTCCTTTTGTTTTTGCTGATAAATGTTTTTGTAGCCAGCTATGAAGTTCAGATAGGACTTGGGTGTTACATGCGTGGCACGCCTAAAGCGCTGATAATATTCTGCTGACGTTTCTGCTACGATATCTTGTATAGAGCCGAGCGCATTTACTAATTCCTCTTTCACTGCCGGTGTACACTCAATTTCAAAGTCACTCAGAAAGTGTCTAGCCACCGAGACGAGCGCATCCTTTGGCCAGGGCTGAAACCAATCGATAGTGCAGCCGGACACGAGCGCCGGGAAACGTTGCACCCTCGAGCGGAATGTTTCACCCACCGGCGAGAAACAAAAGGCCACATGCAGGTTGGCGCAAGTGCGGGCCAAGAAAAATTCCATCACACTTTCCGGGGTCGCGGTTTTACGTTGATTTTCGCGTTTCATAACCGGCGTCAACTCTTGCACGATTTCAGCTTGTTCGTCGCGTGAGAAGAGATTCGATATCACACCTGATGACAGTATATTGTTGAGGTATTCAAGGAAACCCTCTTCTTTGATATCCATGTCGGTAAACAGAAATGTTGTGCCCTTGCCTTGGACACCACAGGTGCGATATAGCAGTTTCAAGTCCTCCAAAAAGTTGGCCACATTGTATGAGCGCGTCAAAGCAATTTGGAATGTTTTATAGCCAGCTATGAATGATGCCAATTTTGTTAGCGATTGTTTACCCGATCCACCGACCCCGACAAGCATGACATTCCCTCTCGGATGCCGAATGATTCGAGAAATCTTCACCAAATGCAACATTGCATCTGGGAAGAAAACAAGATCCATCCCAGAGCCTCGTACCATTTCATTGAATTGTGCGAGGAACATAACGAGACGCTCCCGGAGCACTTCATGAGAATTCACCGGTTCGTAGACCTTCGGTAGCTCCATATCCGCATCTTCACCTTCTTCACCCGTCGGCTCAGGTGCATCACGCATGAAATCGACAAACACCGGATTCGGGATAATCATCTGAGAATACGCATCACCCAACTCTTCGCGCACCAGACAAGCCAGCTCCGAGCTGAACCACTCTTTATCCTGAAATGTGGTAAAACGATCAGCAAAGACGCGCGTACATTCGTGTTTCCACAAAGACATCAACACACTGTCTGCCGTTATAACCGTCGACAATGTGCCCACCATACCCTGCCAGATGCGTGACAAATCACGTAAACTGAAGACATAATGAAACTTGGCTGGCGTGGGTAAGAGCTTCTCGCGCGTGCGTTGCCACAAATGACGCGTTATCACAATAAGCTTTTTAACTAAGCTGCGTACCTCGGGCACAAAACCACGCTTGACATTATAATGACCTTCACCAATTACCCGAAATATCTTGTCAATGGAATCATCATCGGGTATGTTACAATTGAAAACACAAAATTGTCGCTTCAAGCGCGAGGGTATATCATTTCGTCCGCCACCTGGCAAGCCCATCGCGGCTACATATTGCACATCAACGACTGTTGTAAAGTCGCCAGGTTTCTCTAAACTGTAGAAACCTTTCATATCCATAGATTGACGCACGATCTCATTCGTCACTTGATCGCCCCATTCATTGATTTCGGGCAAATTTACATCATCAATAAAACAAATCAACTTGCGTCCGCCTGGAGGACCAAATGTCACACCCACGCGTTTCTCTACATAACTTTCGATGGTGCGTTGAAATTGATAAGGGCTTGTTGCAGATGAAAAATTGAATGAACGTCCCATATATGACTCTGGATTCATTTTGCGCATAAAATTCTTCATAATAACCGTTTTTCCAGTACCCTGCTCGCCGATCAACATAACGGCACGTTCCTGATTAGCAATGGTTGCAATTAGGTAATCCATGCGTACATTGTCCACGATGGGTACTAAAATATTTAAGTAATCAGGCGTCGATATCTCAGGATACATATAAGGTGTGACCAGTGTTTTCCATGCTTGCCAGGTACCCGCCTCAGAAACAAAGAAATCGTATAAACTATTTTCAGTGGCGGTGGCCTTCGGATAGTCGAACTGCGGAAACGCCTCTTTAATGTATATATCTAAGCGTTTACGATCATCGGCGCTGAGGTAGCCGCCTAGACCCCAGGCCAATGCGAAGATGTACAGGCGATGCAAATGCTCGGGCGAGCATGTGTCTTCTTTCACCTCGACAATTGGTTCTTCGGGAAGATCGTCTGCGAAGATTCAATATTGGGAGTAATAAAATGTGGCCGCAAAAAGGGATTAATGTCAGAAAAAGTACGTGAATTAGAAAGTTAGACAAAATTTACATAATAGAGAGTTAAAACAACAATAGTACAGAGTTACATGTTCTGGAAAAAATGGTACCAAATGGTAGGTAGATTACATTCACAGATACAGTGATAGCCACACCGTTAAATGAAGGAGTGCGGTCAATAAACTACAAATACCGGCCAAGAAGGTGCTTATTATGCATTCACATGCATATATATTTGATTCCCTCATTCACCTCCTTCCATAGGAGTCATAAAACTCGGGAAAATATTCGACTTCCTTTCCCCGAGACGCCCATCTTTTTTATCTTCAAAAATTATGGAATATATGTGCCCCAAAAATGGGGGGGTCCGACCTAAAGTGGGACCGACAACCCAAATATGTCAAAATAACGTCATCAAAATTTTTATTAATAACAAGCTATTATTTTACCCATCAGTTGCTATTAATAAATAACAATAACAATTTGACATCAAATTGACTACTTTGGGGCTGGGGGACTGGTGGAATGGCGCACAATTTTTATAGGACAATAACACTATGGAATTATGCCCATCCCTGACACCAAACTGTAAAAAACTAGCTTGTTATTACCGTCGGACCCATCCAATATTTTCTCCTGTTTCAGTATTTTTAAAAGCATGCGAAAAAGGCTAGTAGGTGTAAGGCTCGTTGGTACTTTACCGTGGAAATACTTACGATCGGCAAATTAAACAAAAAAAATAGGTATGGAAAAAAGTGAGGTGCCAGTATAAGGAAATGTGTGATGTGATTTTTTTGATGTATTTATTAGTCAGAAAAGCCTTGCAATCCTAACCAGAAAAAAATGATTTATTATATGTACATCTCGAATAAACATTAGATGTTATAAAACGTAGTCAAACTAGTATTCGAAGTAGAGCTGAGGGGCTTTCCCCTTACACTTTCAAGTGTAAACTTCTATAGCGGCATGAATTAGGGAAACAAAATTTTACAAGAAATGTGACAATGTGAATGTTGAGTAGCTTTACAGTTATTTAGTTTGGGATATTTTCGAAGTTGTTTCGGGATTATTTTGAAACTTCATGAAATGATCCTGAAATGATACCGACTCAGTTTGAGAAATATTCTGAAAATATTACGAAAAGATCCGTTCAGAAGCATAATAATATAAATTGGAACTTGTCTGTTTATAAAGTTAGTCAAAAAGCTCATAGGCAACATTGTCTACAATTTTACAGCGTTTTCACCTGGTAAGCCAAACAGGATATTGTACTAAAAATTTGGTTATCTGAAGGAATTATGTGAAAAGATCGCAGGGGTGAAAAGAACATGAGAAGGAAATGTAGAGCTTCTCAAGATACAAATTTTCACATATCATTAAAAATCGGGTGTGAAATAAAAAAGGTAGAAGCTGAAATCCGTTTGGGCAGTACTTGTTAAGATAAAAAAAAAAACTCCCAATAAAAGCTTCAAATTTAGGGGCAGCCTCCTGCACTTTTTTTTATGGGGATCGACCCGATCTAATGTACACCGAACAAAATAAATTAGATTGCAGAGCATAGGCCATATTTTAAATAGCAAGTATTTATCTACTGTTAGTGACGTGTATGATTACTCTGAAAATGTGTTTCAAAAATGTATGTAAATACTTTACCACCATCTGCACTGGCAGCAGAATCGCGGCGCTCCTGTGATGATAAGAGTATGTCTTCAATTTTGACTACATTTTTGAGTTTGGCCAATTTTTTTGCTGTAATATGTTTGGTTATAAAATTGTATTTCAAATAAATGATGATTTTGTATTTTAGTTCATGCAAATGGTAACTAGTGCACTTTTCAATTAACATAAGCCACACAAAGCAGACAACAACATGCTGTTTCGGCTTCTTCATTTCAAACGAGAACTCAACAATACTTACAACTTTTATTTTGAAATTAAAAGCCCTCAACCCCGAACTTACCATCATTTGTTTCTTTACTAGACAAACTAACCGCCTGCTCTTCCTCTTTCTTCACCGGCACCAAACCTTCCAAAATCGATAGCATTTGACGCACGATGTTGCACTGCAGTACCGACATCAATAATTTTAAATTTTGTGTGCCCCAATTGAAAACCTGAATAAAGCTCTGCTCAAAAAGATTCCAAAACACGGTTTTCTCGCCTGGTGCGCGATCTTTCAGCCAAGCTTGTACAACTAAAAGGACATTAATGTATGCGCCATCTAATGTTTGCAAGTGTTTGCGCAACTCACTTGGTCTCGAATCTAGTCCCGACGAACTCATGTAAACCATACCGTTACGTGACACAGTCGCCGGCGAAGCATTGTCGATGTTGTGAGGTTCGAATATAATTTTGACGGTGGGCGCCATTGTCAGACGATCACCATTTGCCAAAGTCAATGTCTTATTATCATCCAACACAGAGTTCAAATTTTCAATCCAAATACTATCCACTGGACCGTCCAGCACTAGCCAAATGTGTTCGCCACTCTTCACTTTCAAAGTTTTGCGCCACAACGCGGAAAATATGCCATCGGTCCAATCATTCGTAGCCACATCCAAACGTCCGAACATTTGAGCTGCCGTGATAGCTTTCGGATTCATACGCATTTCACGCGTATTGTCGCCCATTTGCGTTATTGCTTTCATTAGGGTGTGTATGCAAGTTGTCTTGCCAGCGCCGCTCGGACCCAATGTCATGATACCATGACGTACAGTTTGTGTTTCATATAGCTGTATGAGTTTGAGAACCCATGGAGGATGGTAGACCAAATTCGCTTCTTCAGTTTGTTGTGCAATTGCTGCTTCCAACTCAGGGTAGTTGGTCTTTTCGAGTGTCTTAGTGGAAAAGAGAAGGTAAAAAATAAAATTAAAGGCTGGTCTAATTTGCAATCTTTACTACTGCGATATACCTGATTGGGAAACAAATCCGACACTAGCGATATGAATAACGGTTCATCATCGTCGATCAGCTTCGATAGATTCATATCGCGCAGGACCCGCATCACAATCGTACTCTCGCCATCCTTCGAGTTCCTTCTTTTCGATGCACCCAACGTACGCAACACCGACAAAATATTCCTCAAGCCAAAATCGTAATGTACCTGTTTGGTGAGCTGCTCCTCGCATAGTTTGTAGAGCGTGTAGAATTTGCGTGCCAGTGTTATGTTTTCCAAAAATCCACAAGACGCCAACTTGACGCGTATAATAATTTGTCGATCCGGCACCATCATGGCAACGGTACGAAATTGTATTTTTAAATTTTCTGGTAACTCTTTACGACCAGCATAGCCGGGGTTCTGTGAATGAAAGACACGGATTCTTTAAATTAAAGGCAAAGTAATAATATTTAATAAACTTTGATTAGAATTAAATAAATTGAAATTACAATAAATTGAAATAAATAAACTTCAATAAAATAGTATAAATAAAAAAATAAAAAAAAATTAAAATAAAATAAAGTTATAAAATAATATAAAGAAAATAAAGTAAAGTAATATAAAATAAAACAATAGAAAATAAAATAAAAAAATAAAATAAAAATTAAATTAAAACAAGTAAGGAAGTCTAAGTTCGGGTAAACCGAACATTAAATACACAGCGATTTTTATCATTATCATCAGGAATATTTCCTATAACACCGTGAAACCTGCTAACCTAAAGTTATGACCAGACGAATTTTCAAACATGCCCCCTTAAAAATTCTCCGTGCCACGCTCACTTCTAAAGTTTAACAGAAAATAATATTATTTTAGCTATTCACCTTACCGAATTTTGTCAATTTATGTGATTTTGAAAATTTTCGATATCGAAAGTCCAAACTTAATCAGGTATACTTCATATAATGCCAAATTTCATGATTCAATCGTCAAATCAAACTGCAGTTTAAAAGTTATGATCAGTCGAATTTTCAAAAATACCTCCCGTAAAAGGGGGCGGTGTCACCAAATTTATCAAAAAACCATAATAGAACGACCAGGGCCCCAGGGGATTCACTTATAAAATAATATTATATTTTGGCCATTTCAACTACCGAGATATGTAAATTTATGTAATTTTCGAAATTTTCGATATCGGAAAAGGAGGCGTGGTTATTATCCGATTTCGCGCATTTTCAATAGCAACCTACCTTGGCCAGAAAGTAACCTGTGCACCAAATTTTATGCAAATATCTCAATTTTTACTCAAGTTATCGTGTACACGGACGGACAGACGGACGGACATGCCTTAATAAAATCCTCTTTTCAACCTAAGAACTATCATATATGGAACTCTCGATTATTTTGTGCCGTAACGTAGTACCGTTATGTGGACAAAATTATAATACCCTTGTTCTAGTACTAGTACGCTGGGTATAAAAAAAATTAAATTTAATTAAATTTAATTTAATTAAATCAAATAAGAAAAATAAAAATAAAAAATTAGTAAAATAAAAAAAAATAAAAAATAATATAAAATAATATAAAATAAAATAATAAAACAAAATAAAACAAAAAAAAATAAAATGAAGTAAAAAAATTAAATTAAATTTAAAAAAATTTAAAACAAAAAATAAAATAAAATAAATTACATAAAATAAAAGAATGAAATAAAATAACAAACAAAATAACATAAAGAAAAGGAAATTAGCCAAAGAAAAGACACCACTGACCAAACTCTAGTGCACTTAGAAGGAAGTGGGATGCTAATTGTCTTTCCAAAAAATTCTTTTTCCCATCTATGTACGTATTTTTAAGTGTAGCACAGCTGCAAACAAATTTAAATATTTATAACGCGTTTCATTTGATATTTTCTTTTCATTTCACTAATTCTTTTCTTTTCCTGTTTTTCTGTCTTGTTTATGTTATTCACTCAGTATAAACATTGCATGAATAACTAATGCTCAGAAAGCGACAATTCACTTGCATTTCGATACACACAAATACATACAAATAAGTACAGTTTTACGCATACACTAACCGTTATTTATGTAAAAATCGGTAACTTCAGTATGAATAGTGTCTATGACAATCTCACGTGTGAAAGAACGCATATGCGATAATGGCATGAAACAAATTTATACAAACATCCAATGCTGAGAATACTAGCTGAGCTGTTGTTGTTGTTGTTGTTCTTGAATGGTGTGAGTGAATGACTTGCTTGACGTGAAGATTAAGACTTAATCATATTTGCATGCAACGTAAACCAGCGCCTGCTCACAACAAACACATCGATAGACACATACACACACGCACAACAACAATGAGTCACTACTACATTGATGAACGAGACTATGCGAATAAACCAAATTTGCGTATTTGCAGCAGTGCCACAAGGCATTAACACTTCCCAACAATCGTTGAAGCTAGCAAGCCATGCGATTAGAAACCACGCGCCGACACGCACATAGCCGCACAAGCTCGTAGCCTTACAATAAACAAGCATTTGCACTCACATTTTCTTGCTGCCTGCCATTAAACACAAATTCCATTATGCTAAATTCTTAAGGTATATTCTAAACAAATACAATTTGTACTGTTTTATATGTGTTTAGATGAATGTACCTTGGCGCCTGTAATCACTATTCAAAGATAAATTTACGTCAATTATTTTAATTAGTAAATGTCGTAAAAATAATTTTAAATATTTTTTAAGTATTGCTGCTGCTAATTTATTCATGCTATTGGTATCTATATATTTTCTAATTCCATGAAATTCGAACACACGAAGTTGCTTAAAATTCGCTGTATGCATGCAAGCATGAAACAATGTGTGGTGCTCCACGTCGTATACGTAATATTTGTTAATTTTTTAGTAGTAATCGCATTACTTACTCAATCCGACTAATTTTCTTTATGATCCATTTTTTTTAAGTTCATCAAGAAAATTAAGGACCACTTTAGTAAATTCGCTTTAAAATTGAAAAAGCGTTTTACAAAATGGGTTATAAAAACGGCGCAGATAATTTTGAAAGGCTGCATGAAAAAAGGATCGGAAATTTAAAATACGAGTTAGAGAAAAAATGGTCCTGGAAAGTATTCCGAAATCGGCGCAGCAAAAACCGTGTAAGAATATTCTTGTTCTTCTATTGGTAGTCATACATTTATGAATGTACATTAGTATGGGCCAAAACAAAAACGATAAACCTTTGTTGTAAAACACCATCTACCTTAACATATTTTTGAAGGAAATCGAACTCCCTACAAAAGTTGCATTGACCAAAATTTTCTCAGCCTAATCGTTTTCTAGTATTCTAACTTCAAAAAAAGCGTGTTTTTTCCATTTCCCATTTTTTCTTTCAAAAATTTCAAAAACGCAAATATCCATTACAAAAAATATAGATACAGATTCTGAAAATTGAGCGGGCTACAAAAAAGGCTAAACAACCAGAGTTGACAAATATTAGCCCTTTTTTTAATTTTTTAGCTCAAACGTTTGCTTTTTTTTCGCTTAGCAACAATTTATATCGTCGCAATGCTTTCATGAAAATAGTCGAATTATCGGCAGTGTGCTGACTTACTATACCGAAGGTTTCAGGTTCAAGCACCGGAACAAGTAGCATCGAAACTGGTTTCAAAAGTTTTATTTTATTAACGTGATGACCCTCCGCAATGGTCTTCAGCTCCCCGAGTAAGCATTTAGGCCCGAATTTATCTAGAAAAATTAGAAACCGCACACCTTATATGAAAGAAAATCTCGGCCTTAATCTGCTCTGAGGAATATCGTGACAAATTATGTTAGCGAAAGGTCAACATATCACCTTTTATCACGTAGGCGAAGATATATTTGCATAATATTTGGTATATTCGTTTACTGAAATCGCCGAATCGATTGATTGATAGAATGCTAACTCATCTACATACTTGCAAAATCTACATATATGCGGGTAGACTAGGGTGGGCAAAAAAAAAAATATTCTAACCATTAAAAAGATATACCTACATTGGAACTTAAGAAATGGCTTAAAAAACGGCATGTTTCGGTGAAATAGTTTGTAATTGTCTACGTTGCTTTTCATAGGTGGCTTATAATATCAACAGCAAGCGTTTTCAATGTACTTCACGTTATGAAGTAGGTACGACCGCCTGAGATTCCTTGATGATATTCCAACTTCGACCGATATCTCGAAACTTTTCACAAAACCCTATGAATCTTATAGCGAATATGTAATATAAAAAAAATTATATTTGGTCCATTTTTGTCTAGCAATTCCATTATCCGTTTTATAAAAAAAGATCTACCTAATGTAGAAACAAATCTCGTAAAAGCAACATTAACCTATCCACACAAGAACACCTACAGGCAACGGTATCGGAAAAACTTGACAACTCTTTAACGAGTTCGCCGTTTGCATATTACAATCATATTTCAGTAGCTGTTTCTTTCTGGAATTCGATATGTCTATATATTGCGAAAAGTACATACTGTATTAATATGCTTCGATCATCATGATGTACATATCGGATGTGGCAGCAATGTCGTAAGTACTAAGGCAAAAAGTATACAAAATATTATTATGTTACGTGTAATAGAACTGGCAATAACGATAAAGGATTACTTGCTGATAGAGTTGCTTGGTTTTAGTGAGGTAATAAAAGTTCCATGTTACTGACAACGTTTCATCCCACTTTAAATTTAATGAAAATGAAAATTTTAATAGTAAAATTTAAGCAAAGACAGATTTGAAAATGTGTCTCCACTTTGTCACCTGACATTTGAGATATCACTAAAGCCTGAGACAAGTGTTATCGTTCAATTCATCTACTTAACAAATCTCCCAGCCAACTTCGCGCATTAAATTAAACAATTTCACGCGCCTTGCTCTTAAACAAATTGTACCTACAATTGTCAATTGTGTAATTAATAAAGTATCCAAGGTCAGCTTAAACAGAACTTAATTTAACGCCCGATAGCATTCCAACCAACGCAACTATCTAAGTGTCAATGTCAAGTGAAACCGAAAACAAGGGTGAAATAAATTTAAAAGCGCTCTGGTTGGTGTTTTTTTTTAATTGAGCGTGAATGAGGAAGGAAGTTTCGCGCGATATGCCATTAACGACGCGTGTCTCGCCTTGAACGAATTGCAATTGACTGGAATTTAAAATACCAACTTTAGCCAAATTACAAGTTATCGACAAGCTTAAAAATTACCCAGCTAGACAATGAATGACAGTCGCATTAGCTTTGTAACGTTTTCTTTAAGAACGTGATGGGATATCGTGATATAAGTATCAGCAGTTTACATCACAATTTTCCATCATCTTCTTAAAGACATTATAAGCATTATAAAGCTGATGAGACTGTTTTTAAGTTTTGTTTTCCATCTTTTCTGCTATACCCCGCAACACCGTGGTCGAAATTGATAACAATAATAATTTCATAATAAAACAAAATACTCCACAAAATTAACAAAATGTATTTCTGTACACGGTTCAAAATTTGAACCTAAATTTTAAACTTTTTTGGACTACACACACAGAATAATTTTTGTCAACATGAACCATGTTAAACTAACAAGGAAGATCCTGTTAAATTTGCATGAGATAAAGAGGCATATAGTGTTGTTTTAACAGGAATTAATGTTTATTTAACAGGAAGTCATGTTAATTTAACAGGAAGTCATGTTAATTTAACACGAAGAGAAGTTATTCAACATGAGCTTCATGTCTGCTCTACCGCTGAGCACATAAAGTTTTTGTGAGCAGAACTAGTCAGGAAATATCCATTTTACATTAGTATACAACTAGATTTTTCTGGATGGAATCATACCAGTTAAAATATACAAAATTAATTCGTTTCGATTGCTTCTTTTTTCTCTTATAATTCACAGATGCTTTTTCGTTATAGGGTAAACACAAATAGTCGCTGCTTTCTTAAGAATAAACATGAAAATAAAGGCAAATGCTAAAACAAAGGGTAAGTCATGAAAATTCTGTTAGAAATCATACTAAACCAGGTTCAATGCTTTTTGGAATAGTATGGGTCTAGTATATTTCATACTACTTCTTTTTGGACTATGGGGGCTAGTTCCTTTTATGTAAATCATACTAGTCCAGGTTCAATTTGTATGGGACTGGTATTTTACAACTAGTATATAATTCTAGTATATCATGACTAGTAGTATGTTTTGGTCGAAATCTGACAATTGAGATTTCGTAGAACATCAACGCTTAAAAAATACCAGTTGCTTATATGGAAAAAAGACATGACACTGGCTAGTAGGGCCCGAAACAAGGTCGATAGCCAACTATTCACTTCAGCCACTCCGCTTCGTTCACTTACCATTGTTATAAATATGCCAAATTCAGGATTCATCTCAATTGTGTCGCCATCGGTGAATATGAATGTTTTCTTCTTTTCTTTTTTGGCCGTCAATACCACTGCAACTTGTTGCGCAGCCACAGACAATACCGGTAGTTCAATACGATTGAACTCATCGAAGCAGCCCCAAGAGCCAGATTGAGCTAAACCCTTATAGATGCGGCCTAAGCCTCTAAAATGGGATAAAAATGGGAGAGAAACAGGTGTTTTACTTTTAAAAGGCATACAAAATGTACAAATAAATTCATTATCACTTCGCTTAAACGTCTAACTAATAGCTAAGTACTAATAAAATTTATTGCTTAAGCAAAGTATGCGCCTGATTACTGTAAAAACATAATGTGTTATGAGTAATGTTTTTTCCTTTTGCATGTTCTGTGATGCTTGCAAGGCACCTTTAGGCCAGAATAATTTATTATCTATGCTAGAGTAAGGCATAAAATTTTAATACCTGTAATCCATTTGGTCTGAGCAATTAAATACGACCACGTATTTAGCCAATGTCTTGCCCATGTCCTTGACCGTCTCCGTTTTCCCGGTACCCGCTGGACCACAAGGCGCACCACCCATACTCAATGTCAATGCCTGGGCGAGTGTGATGTAGCAACTGCAAAAAAATACAAAAGTAAAGCATGGGAATTCCCCAACATTTTGTACTCAAATGTGGCAATGTTACGACATGTACGGAAATGGAAAAAATGAAAATGAAAATCGAAAAAGCAATAAATTCATACGCGAGTTGTAAAAAAATATTTCGGTTGAAAGCGGACGTACATACGACTGCAACATACAAGGGAAAAATAGTATAAATTGCGTGAAGAATGGCACTGGAAGACAGGACTAATAAAGGTTCGTTTTCTATTGACTGTCTTTGCATTCCTAACATTTTTCAAAATCTTGCCGTTTTACCTTAACAAGCTCCGCATTATTCGAAAATTTAACCTTTCGCAATAACTAGACTCAAAAAGAACTAATAATGTAAAAATTAGCTCAAGGTCCATATATTGCTGGTTTCCGAGAAAGTGTTTGAAAACTTTTGTGAAACGGGTGGTATATTTACTCTTTCCAGTCTCATTTGCATCCGATTTTTTTGAACAGTTCCTAAAAACTTAGTACATACTTTATCTAATCATTCTAGGAAAGGTGAACTTTTTTGAGTCCCCCCTATACGCACCGCAGCAACATTGAAGATTTCAGCATCAGCAGAGCGCGAAATTGTAAAAAAAACAGCAAATTGTATCAAGCTGTCTAGTTTCGGAAAGACGCACGCATTTTCTGCAGGTGTGCTCTTTAAAGATAATTGCAAAATACAACATTAGGTTAAAGTGCATTCAAGAGAAGAATTTGACTCGTTGCCTTCAGTTTAGTTTTTAATGTTTGTCGTTTACAACAAAAAATCACAAATTAGTTTCCGCCTTAGAATTGTTTTCCTCAAAGGATTAAAGTTTTCTTTTTTGTTTGTTATAGAGAACATTCGGATGCTTACAAATCCATTCACACTCGACTTCGGACTTGACAGTTCAGCGGAATTTTCAGAGTACTTAAAGGTATATCTGTAAGAATTCACTTCAGGTGAGTGGATTCTCGAATACGTATAAATAGCGAGTGCGACAATTTATAAAACTAACTTTGAATTACAAGGCTTGTCTTTACATCTGTCAACAACCTGCATTCCAAAAAAAATGACTTATCGTCCTTATTAGTACTCTAAAAATTGAATGCGACTATAAATATCCCAGCCACTCCACGGAGACATAAAAGGCTTAGAAGGAAGCCCTAGACTGGAGCTGTTTATTAGCTCAATTATGAGTCCGAAATGTTTATATGTATATTTGACTTGCCCCGTTCTAAGATTTTCAGCTGGGGTGTTGCCACTTATGGCGGTTTATAGGGTTGCCACCAGACTTGCCAGCGAAGACGTTTTTAAGTTCATTTGCATTTTTTGAATTTCTTTGCCTGTTAAAATCGGATATGTCTCCAAACAGGTAGCAAAAAGTGTCTGAGGTATACCGCGGGTGCTCGGAAAAGCCCGATCTATGTTCCTTCCTTCGGATGTTGGGCTATATTTTGACCGCAGCATTTCATTTCATTTTATCGTTTCAAGCAGCTAACAAAAGTGTTAACTTTTTAAGAAAAATTAAAAATTTGGTAAAACTTTGATGAACTCTCCAGAATTTTAAGAATTTCCTTCTAGACCTTAAACCTTTTTCATAAAACAGAATTCGATGTGGGACGATCGTACACAAAAGTAGTCAAATATATGTTATACCCTTCTAATATTGAGCTTACCGATCAGTTAACGGCGTAATAACCAAACGATCCGTACAACCCAAATATTCATTTTGATAAGTAAAAGTAACATCAGTTACCGAAATCCAAGTCTTATCCAAATCCTCTTTAAAATAGAAACGACACTGCTTCAACCACTCAAAATCGTTAGCCGACTTAATATTCATGCGGCACTGCAAAAACATACAAAAATAGAGTACATAAAAATATACTTAGCTTAATTTCAAGCAAAGCAAAATATGTTGATGGAAGCTCCTGCGCATTGTTTTGAAGTCTCACCAAAATATCGAATATGTCGCGCTGATGGACGTGAATGGTGATCAAAGTCTCAAAGTTGGTACGCTCCATTTTTGTCAAATTTCTCGTCGTTTGATCGATCAAGGTATTTAGTATTTCAAGGAATTTATTATTCGTCTCTGACATGACTTTCCTCTCATGTCTGGCCTGCATCAGCGCCATTTCCGCGTCTCGCGTCCAAATCATTTGTATACCCAAAAGGCCAATTTGCGCTGGGACTTTTTCTAAAAATCCCAACAAAGTGAAATTTGGATCATTTATGGTTGCGTAAGCGGTGCGGATAATCGAATGCAATGACTGCTGTGCTGTGACCAGCAACTGAGTTAGCCATGTCTCAACGGAACCCTCGGCACGTATCGCGCGATCTAACTGTATCATCTCACCTTCACTCGATATTATTGCCATCATTTTATTATATTCAATATCGTGAAATTTCACTTTGCGCGTATTATCAAATATCGAGAGTAAATGATTTTGTATAGTGTGCGAGTCCGAAGCTTGTCCGAGAATCTCCAATAGTGCGGGATCTGAGACGAAAAAGAAACGTGGAAACATCATGCGCTTGCGCTCCAAATAGCCGCTAAGTGACTTCTGACAAATCTCCAGTTGTTCCTGCAAATGTGGTAAAAGTTGTTTCAAGAGATCATCGCCAACACAACAGGCCACCACGCCTGGTGTTTCATGAGCGCGTTGCATTATCTTTTGCCATGATTTATCGATTTTTGAAAAACGTTTTGCCTCCTTCGGCAACTGCTTGGCTATATCACCACCGACAAAGACCGCTTCCAAGTAAACCCACATGTTTTGCACCAGCAACCAACGCTCCAAAATCTCATTCGAGTTGGAAAGATCGTAAACCCACCTAGAAGTGAGTAAAAAGTTAGTTACATCTAGGGTTCATAAAATTTATTTTGTAACTCACTGTTGAATTTGTTTGCGAAACGGCGCATTGTAGCGATTGGACAGCAGCGAACCCAACACCATCAAACTGTCCTCGAGCTGCCCGATGGTCTCTGCAGTTGTATCGCCACGCAGCAATAGCTCACCGCGATTGTTGAAACTCATGAACTGCAGCTCGTGCACGGACCACTCATTCGTGACTTGCTTCAGCTTAGCCTCGATATCTTTCTCTTTCATTGCGCTAATGCAAATATCTTCAATGTCCTCTTTGTGCTTCAACAAAGGCGCTTCTAAGATATTCTTCAACGAGAAACCCTCCGAATCAAACTCGAAAATGTATTGCGTAACATCCATTATACGCTGCCAGTGACGTGGCTTCATTGCTTTGTTGGCCATCAACTCCAAGAGTGGACACATATCATTGAAGTCGTCGATGGTCTTTTTGAGTGCGTGGAAGGCTGGCCATTCCTTCAAACCTTTCGGTAGCTTACGACAACGATTTTGGAATTCCATCAGCTCATTGTTTATCTCTTCTATGTCCACCTCATTCCACGGTATATCATAGTAGCTGCTAACGCGATCGATTACATCGTTGTAGAGTTTGTAGAGTTTCTGCAGCAGATTGAGCTCTTTGCGTATCTGTCCCAACTCTGGATAATCAGTTTGTGGCAAGCCAAATAACTCTTCACCACTCTGATAGGTTTGCAGACGACGCCACATGCCTTCAAAACGATTTTGGAATAAAATCAAACGGTCCGAGGCTTCGCGTGGTGTTAGTCCAGCTTGCATTGGTCCAGCTGTGCGATACTCGTTAACGTATTGTATCTTGTCCTGCTTAAACTTGTCTAAGTTGTTCTTTAGATCATCTTGGAAGGACGGCTGCATATCGAGTAGCTTGACTTGGGCTTGTAGCGCACAGGCCAAGAGTTTTTGGAAGGTACTACGCAAATTGTCGACTAAATCGAATTGCTCGCGTTCCACCTGTACTTCGTAACGCGTGAGCACGTTGAATGCTTCCTGGAAATTTGTTTAAAATTATATTACAATAGATAAAGCTCTAATAGGGTCTATACACGATGCGTCTGAGTCAAGAGTTAGTTTAGGTGTATTAGTGAAAATGTGTATGTAGTAGTTACACCGACATTGACTCTAGCATGACTCAAGAAAATCAAAATGAGTTTGATATTTTGTGGAATGACGGCGAGTCAACACGTACACAGATGACTCGCGAGTCAGACGCACTGCGTATAGACCCTATTAAAGTTTGAAGAAGTGAGAAATTTTACTTCAATGGGATCAATGCGTAGTTCCATGTCAACCTCTTGCTCTCTGATCTTACTCAAAGTTTCCATAATCATGCGCACATCATCAAGGTCACGTATTGGCCGATCCAATTTACGATCCATTTCATTTATTACCGCATAAACATAGTCCATCTCTTTTTTATATTTCTTTTTCATGGCCTGTCCAATTTTATGATTGCAAGCTGAAAGAGTAATTTAAAATAATCCCTTAGAGTGGAAATAAGATGACAATTATGTGTAAACATGTACATATAGGGTCGGTGTGAGCTGTCGCGGTATGGGGCAGTCCCTGCAAACTTTCGCGTAACAAAATGAATAAAAATAAACGCGTGTATCCAGTACACGTGGAACTTAAGTTGCGTTCTAAACGGATTGACCGATCATAAGGGAAAAGGTGCGAGCACCTCACATACAAATGGGATTTTCCATGTTGCATATCTCTGGAAGTATTCATGCTAGGCCACTAAAATTTATATGAGGATTTTATGAAACCACTCGTATAAGGATTTGAAGAATGGGCATAATTAGTACCAGTTCTATCGACTTTATCGAACTTATCTATATGCTAAGCGCTTGGCCTTGTAGGTTTTTATTGCGAGTTCGAAACTCGCTGGCTGTCAACAACTCATATTTCTCTTTCTTTTTGTGCAATACCTAATCTCATTCCCGACAACGTCTGATCATCAAGCACAAAAGAAGAAGTAGACAAAATTTTACAAAATCAAAGTTTTTGGGGTCGTTCGTTTTGGAAGGCAAAAACGATTTTGTGGTACAATTGCATCGAAGTAATTCAATGCACCATTGAAAAAAAACCACTAAAATTACTCCTTTAACTACCAAAATAATCTGCTACACTTTTCTAGTAATGAGGTGGCCGAGCTTGCTCGGTATTCCTCGAAGTTTTCACCAAATCTTACCCACCAACAGTATAAGCTTTCCAAAAGCGACTTTCAAAAAAACCAAATAGGTGGCAACTCCGTAACACACAGCAAGTGTCAAAACCCAGGTGGAAAAAATTGGAATGAAGCATACTAACACTAATAAAAATGTATCCAAAAGTGTCAACCGAAATAGTGGTCGAGATAAGAAAGAATAAACCGTAAACCGCCCTACTTGACAGCACTCATGTATATAATCTTAGAATGACTCAAGTTGTCTATGTGGCAAATTTTATCCAAATCGGTCAAGCAGTTCCTGAGATATACGAAAGAATAATTAAATTGTGATTAGGTGGCAACCCTCAGTGGCAGCCCTGTTTAAAATTGTCATATTTGGAATACGGTCGAAAATACCTTTCATATGATATCCATATTGGCATATCTAGCTCTATATTTAAAAAAAAATGTGATAGGTGGCAACCCGGTAAACCGCTCTAAGTGACAGCACCCATGTATATAATCTTAGAATGAATCATACCATCTATATGCCAAATTTTATCCAAATCGGTGGAGAGGTTCCCGAGATAGTCCCGGATATACATCTTCTATTACGAAAAGTTAATTTCCGTTGCAAAATTTCCGTTGCATCATCTATTACGCAATACAATTTACTTAAAATTTAGTCTCAATCAAAACTTCATATCGCCGCCTAAGAAGTTAGCTTCAAAAATTTCATCTCACTCTTCGCGGGCGTTCAGCTTTGATGCTGATTACATTTTGAAGCGAAAGCTAAACCCAAACATTTCACTTAGTATCATACCATCTTTTGAGTAATTACTACATAGCTACGTCCAGGCTCCGTAAAATATTCATAATTTCAAAACGAGCACAAATTTACGCTCAAAGGTCTTTAATAGCGCGTGGGCTTAACACTTAATACTATGCCGCAATTTGCTTAAATTTACCAAATTAAAAATCAATAAAAAACTCGATACAAAGTGATGTTTGCGCAATTAAATTCGTTTATCCAAATCCTTCATTGCTTGGGCGCTACGATTTTTTTAAACAAATTATTCCCAATTCAACAATGGGGCTCTGACCACTAGCAACGCATTTTATATATCGTTTTGGAAAGTTCAAGACTTCAACTGTAAGAATGCGTAAAAGATTTTTGATATTTTTGTACAAAATATTTCGGGAAATATCTCTATCAGGTGTTGATATTTTCGCATTTTCGACCTTTGTGCCTCCCTTGTATACAAATACTCACATTTGATTTCGATAGCCAGCCCATACTTGAGCCGCTCATTGTAGACGGCTATACACTGGCCAAAAACTTCCATTTCAGGCTCCACCAAAAGATTAGCGTCCAAATCAGCCAAACAGCGCAATGTCGTCTCAAACTCTTGTAGACCAAACTCCATAAGCTGACGCGTTGTGCGGTCATTCTTCCAAAGGAAATGATAAGGCTTCCAACGTCTTATGTAGGTCTGTATTTCGGGTTTGATGTTCTTAGTGCAATTCGACAACAAATTCAAAGCCTTGGCCACTTCTTTATTGTCCATGATAGCGGCATAAAATGATTTCAACATATGCGGCATTTGTGGACGCTCTTCAGATGTCAGAGTATAGAGCTTGCGACGTCGTGCGCGATTACCCGAGTTATGATTACGCCCAACGCGTGGTTGTGGTGTTGTGGACACTTGCTAAAAAGAAAGTGAAAGTGTCGAGAGATCTCTAAAGCTTGCGCATACACTTACCGGCTCTTTACCGCTATTCCACTGCGCCACGCCCTTTGCAATACCGGTGATATTTTTTCCAGCCGTTATCAGTATCTCTTGCAGCTCATCTAAGTTCGGCTTGATCACAACATGCGGAATGTGCAGCTGTGCGTGTAGTGCGAATATTGGTTTCTTCGGCACGTTTTCATGCTCATCGGCAATAAAGCGACGTCTAATGGTGTCCAATGCACCGCGTATTACTTTAATCAGTACATCAATTACTTTTCGGCTATAATAGCGCCGCATCTCCACCACGGCGTTACACACCATATCCTAATGGCGCAACGCACGACGGCAATGCAATAAAAGTTGTAAGTACTTTCTCATTACCGAATTATGTTGCCACTCACCTGCATGCCCTTGGGCAAACTCTCGGTGGTGGAGAGTAGAGTTAATGGATTCTCAAAGCAAGACCATAAAATGCTCCAATCTTGCTGTTGATTAGCCGCACCACCACCACCTCCGCCATTTCCACTGGCCCCTGCAGCGCCTGCAGCTGCGCCACCGTTCTCCTCTTCCCCTTTGCGTGCCGATGATGGTTGGGTTGGATTTCGTGATGCTGCTATCAAAATAAAGATATCCACATTTAGTGTGTCTATTAATGTGATATGTATTAGGGCGGGTCATAAAGTTTCCCATCGAAGGCGCATCGCGATTCTGGTTAATTGAATTTCAAGCGAGCGCTTTTTGTAAAACGGTTTTTTTTTTTTTTCAAAAAATGGCTCACCTCTTAGGGCCTCTTTTATGGCTTTTTTTTAAATTGGTTTGTATTATATTATCGAAATTTGGTGAATTTTTGGTGAACATAAACGCCCTCTGGTGATTGTCAAAAGTTAAAAAATAGTGGCAGAAATGGATTTCTGGACCCCAAGAACCCCCAAAAAGCGCTTTCTCGAAATTCATTTCAGACTTATGGTTTTATTGGCAAAAATGCTTGAAATGACAAAAATAATTCTAGTCGCTATGAGGCTCTGTGAATTTTTTTTTTTTTGCCCATCCAAATCGACCCACCCTAATATGTATATCTTAACCCAGATATATATAGCTTTAAAATATTCTCACCATCAAATAAAGTAACAACATCATCACCGGCTATTTCCTTAAATGTCTCCGTCGCTTTATCAACCAAATTTAGCACTTCTTCTACGGCCTCCGAAATCATTTGACTTTTGCGGTTCAAGTCAATGGCGGCATATCTGGAAGAGTAAGTCTTATTTTACATACATATCTTGTAGATTGTGTACATAGTAATAATTCTAAAGCATTGTTATTTTTTTATACTCTCCTCCTGAAAGAACTCCCCTCTATTGGACCATTTACCCGTATGAACCGAGTAGGAAATATGTATCAGTTTCTGGAATGTGTGACTTAGCCTACCTCACTTACTTCTATTACAACCTCTTTCCTTATTACAAGTATACATATTTCTTCGTCTAAATCCGTCGCCTTACGAAGGTATTTTCAAAACTCTAATACCAATTCGATCACGGCTGCTCTTGAGATCTTACAAAACTCCATAGTTTTATTGCTAAGAGCTAATCGCCCTCATTCTCATTGTTGAAACAACGCAAATTTCTGTGGTGAAATTTAGCCTTATGATGATAATTTTTTGCATTCTAACCCTTAAATCATCTTATCTTCCTCACCGAATATTAAGAAATAATAGACGATATTGTGGTAATCTTTGCTTATAAACTTTTTTTTAATCGACTATCGTTTCGATGATCAAAATAAGCCTGATTATTTTTGTTTTTGTAAAGGCATAAAGAACTCATTTCACGACTGCGTACAGGCATTTATCAAGTTGTAACAATTAACTAACAATTGTAACAAATACTTTTAGTAAAATCCTGACGAAAAGAAACTTAGCTACTTATGGATAATATTTAAGTTAGACATGCAACCTTTAACATCTATTGGTAGTCTTGGTGTATAAGCTCATAGAGAGATATCATTTAAGAACTACCCTGCAGTAATGTTTCACTATTCAGAAAACATACTAGTATACAACTATAGTTTGCTGGTCGAAACCATACAACTGAGAAAAATCCCAGTCCATATTAGTATACAAGTATAAATTTCTGCAGAAGAATGCAAAAATCATTTGAAAATTTTCGTTTGCTTCTTTTTTCTCTCATAATTCACAGATGCTTTCTCGTGTTTGAGTAAATACAAATAGTCGCTGATTTCTAAAGAATAAATTTGATACACATAAAGCGTAAAATCGGTCGGGTTATTCAGTGCAAGTGCACTGAAGTTTAAACTTGCACTGAATAACCCGACCGATTTTACGCTTTATGTGTATCAAATTTATTCTTTAAATGGTCAATTTGTATGAGATAATCTCTAGTCAACTTTGTCTGTGGTTTAAACTTGCACTGAAAACCCGGACCAGTGATAGTGGTATGGTTAGTTCATTTCGTTCCTTTTTAAACGACCATAAAACTGGTATTTTACAACCATTATCAATCTGGTATTTCATTACTAGTAGATGACTGGTATGTTCTGGTCAATATCTAACAATTGAATAAAGAGTTGCTTATATGGACAGTTGGCTGAATAGTTGGGCTTGGTGGGCATACTAGTTGTAAAGTAGTTTTCAACTAGTTGCTTTGATTGCAGGGTATGAACTTACCGAAGATAACATAAAAGCCAACAACAAGAATACGTATGGATATACACACATACATAGGTATGTACCTACAATTTAGGCTTACTAACTACGTAATCACATGTATCTGTTATAACTCACCTGCACGCATCCTCACTTTTCTCTAAAAATTCATCCACTGACCATATTTCGTCCTCTACAAAAAATAAACAAAATTTCGTTAATACATATTATGTAAAGTATGCCAGAACTCGAGCATTAGGGTGGACCAAATCAAACATTTTAGAAATTTTACTAGCTAATAATATTAGTGTGATTTATTTGTGGTTGATTTTTTGGTGTTCAAGCAAAATATCAATCCAGATGAAGACAACAAAAAGTATCCCTTTTTTTAAAAAGGTTATATACAAACTGCGGTTTAGAAATTCCTAATCTCCTCTCCTTGATTCGATGACCAGTAAAGGTGATGAAAAATTTTTAAGCAACAATTCAAAATGGTTTGACAAAATCCTTCAACAAGATCGAAATCGCCATCATCGTATTGGTATTGTATGTAGCATTTTTCAACTTGTTTTCTCCAAAAAAACAAGAATAATTTGATAAAAATTATTCGACTGGTCAAAAGTCCACAAAATTTTCAAAGTTCGTAAATATAATGACCAATAATAACAATAACTAAACCAAAAATGAAATAAAATCAATAAAATTTTTAAGAAAAAACGATTTTTTTTTTATTTAGCCCAGTCTAATAAATATGTTTCTATTATTAAGCAAATATTTACTTGAACTTTCATCATTTAGTCCAGAACCTACGTTTGTATGGAATAATTAAACGCAACTTACCTCCAGGCAGGACTTGTAATGAGACATCCTGCATCCACATGAGAACATTTAAAATACGATTGGAGTAAATATCATGAACACGTGCAACTAGTACATTAAATGTTTCGATGGCACGTTTGCAACGTTCATAGAACTCCGTCCAGTTTTGATGAGTCCACTTTAGAAGAAAAAAAGAAAAATAATCAAAGCACACAAACTCTACTACATATGTACCTACAACTATCATATACTATATTTAAGTGAAAGTTATTTGATTTTTTTGCTGAAAACCTGACTGTTGTTAGCTTGAATAGTAAACTTTGAACTTTAGGTATTCAATCAAATAATGGCAACTTACATTTATGGTGTGAAGACCGGGCTTTAGCATTGCTGTCAAACGCACCAATTGTGGTAGAAACAATGGACGTACTTCCAATTTAACGGCACGCACAGTTGTCAGAAACATTTTTATCAAACACTGTGAACAACAACAAATACATAAATAAAACTTGAAAAAAAAAATCGGAGTTCTAATGACTTCGCTTAATATATACTCAGTTGCATATTGCCAAAATAATATATTTTATTGATTTTTTCAATACAGAGGCATAATAAAGTTTCTTCGACTTAAATTTTCATGGATAAAAATATAGGCACACATAGCTCTAGGCCTTTTATATAACAACTCCGTTATTACCCGCTCTTCCGTTTTCCAATTTTTGAATACCAGAACACCTACGTTTCCATGGTTAGTCAAACCTTTCAAGCAAAAACTGTTTTTATTTGTGTATATTAGAGTGATTCTTTTTAATTTTCCCATACATTTTGGAAAAATTCCCATACATTTTGGGAAAAAAAACTTTAGATACACGAAGAACAAGAAAATCGAGGAATGATTTTGAAGTTGGAAAGTTTTTTTTTTTTTTGATATTAAGGAAATCCAGGATTTTTAAATTTTCAAATAAATACGAAATTATTTCCTCAAATCTGCCTTGATAAAAACTAAAATAAATAAGAAAATGTTTTCCATCTGGAGTATGAAATTTGAATAATCTTTGTTCAACGTTTTCTTGAAAATTTTCAATCGTGGTTTTGAATAAACTTTCCATATTTTTTCTTGATGAGTAAAGATATTTTCTTAAATTAAGTATATTTTTGAAAATATTTTCTTGTTATTTTTTTTATTTTTTTTTTTACATATTTCTTCTTCTTTTAATAAGAAAATAACATGCTTGTTTAAAGTAAACTTTTTTGTTTAATTTCTTTGAAAATCGAGTATCTAAATTTTTAAAATTTCTCAAATTATTTCAAAATATTTTTCTAGATTTGAGAAACTTAGTTTTCTCCGTGTATTCTTGAGCTTTTGAAAAACTATCGATTATGTGATTATCATGCATAACTAAAAAACTAAAATATTTTCTAAATTTAGTAATTTTCAAATGGGTACTTATAACTCGTTTTGTGGTTATGATAATCGCAGCTTATAAATATATGGTTTTGGAAAGTTCAAAGCTCCAGCTTAAGGAAGAAATGTTTTGTATGAGTATGGAGAAAGACCCGATTTTTATGAAGCGTGTGGCATTTTTTTTTTTTATATGACGAAATGTATCTGAATATTTAACCAAAGCTAATGTATCATCCTAAGCGCAACTGAGTATAAAAAATTACAAAAAGTCATTCCCAAAGGGAGCAATCATCAAAGTGAAGTCATATACCCACATTTAATGAATCTTGTATTGTTGTGAAGTATTTTTGTCGGCTCATCAGTGTAGCGGCGACGATTGGCAGTTCGATGTTCAACTTGGCCAACATCTTCGCTTCCCGTATCAGCAACGGTATCGTAGGATGTAAATTGACAATGAGACGTTCGCCTTGCAGAGCTAGTAGCGGTTGTAATAGACAGGCATCCGCCACGCTAACCTAAATTTAATCAATTGAAAGACCTTAATTGGCAAGTCATAGTTAGCAGCAACCTACATCTTGATCCAACCAAATCGATACAATCTCGTCCTCGTACTCTTTCAATATTGTGGTGACATTGTTGTAACGATTCTCCAAATCCTTTGTCATGGGCAAACCACTAAGCACCTGATGCTCCAACACTGCATCCATTAGTTCCTTCATGTGCTCTTCTAAAGCGCGACTCCAACGTATGCGTCCAGCTATTGGCGGGAAGTTACGGCAAACAGGTGGATCGTCACGTTGCTTCTTAAACATCTTATTTACACGATCGACTTCCTTATCCACATACTTAATGATACGCACATATTTCTCATCCATCTTGCTTAGTGGTATCTTCTCGCTAACACGTTCGAAACGTGTAAGAAATCGTATGCATTGTGGTGTCTCCCACACAGTATCGAAATTTGTCTCAATAAGCGTGGCAATTGTGTCCTTCAGGGTATCGGTTTTATTCATGAAACGTTCAAAATCTTCATTGAACTCACTATTGCGATGATCTAAATAATCGTACTTTTTCGATAAGATCTCTTTCTTCGCTTCTTCGAAGTGATTGCTAGCATCTTGTAGGGTTTCGGCCAGCAACAGGCCCTCCAAGCGACGTTCAAACAGATGATTGTAATCATCTATTAGGTTAAACATGCAGATAATTTTCGATAGACGATCACAGAATGTATCAAATTTTCCAAAAACGAAATTTTCCGAGAAACCGAACGGTGTTTGGTTGGGTAAAAATGGTTGCTCTCTAACGGTGTAATAAGTTTCGTGGTAAATGTGATTTAGCTTAATACAATTGCTTAATTTTGTGCGTATAACATTGCGGTCTTGTGACCAAATAGTTTCTTTGCAACGACAAGTGATGTAGGATTTGCAAGTTTCTATCATTTGATTGGTGATCTGAAGGAAAGAAAAAATGGAGAATATCATTTTAAACGCCATTAAAAGTGGGACCACATGCAGCGATCTCTTATTAATTAATAAGCTAAGAATGGACAACCCAAATTTCAAAATAAATACTATTTCTTAAATAAAAACTCTTTTTGTAATATCCACAACAAATGACTTTCTCAAAACCCTCCACATTTTAGAGTATTTAAAAATTGAAATTGCCAAATTTGATGATTCTCGGAAGAAAGTCCTTGAAATTCATCTGGTGGCCCTCAAAAGATATATAAAAATAGCGCCTCAGATATACATTTCGGCTAGCTTTCAACACAGCATGTCTGTTTCTCCATCTCAAATTGTCAGATAGTTGGAGTAGACCACTTTCGATTTGAATGTATTTTGGGGAGAGTTTCCTTTTTGACAAAAAACCAAGTTCTGCCTAAAAAAAGTTTTTAAATTGTTTTTGCATAAATTATACAAATTGAAAAAATCACTTTCCAATTAGGTAAATTTAGTTTTTTCCATACTTCGGAACATGATTTTTGGCGCTTCTACTGCTATACTTGGAGATATGGATCGATAAATCGAAATTTCGAATTTTAATAAATTTTCAAAATTTGAAAGTCGTAAAAATCAAAATACATAAATATCGACGTGCCATACGAAAACTAACACTTTTTCAATTTTTTACGAAAACTAACACTTTCAATTTGTGTCTTACGAAAACTTACACTTTTAGCTAGTACATTTTTTTTTTTCATTAGTTTTGGTCAGACAAAATTTTTTTTGATGTTTTCGTATGGCTCGCCGATATATGTACATATGTATGTATAAATTTTGGACTAAAATTTGTTTGTCGTACATTTGATACCTATGTCTAGAGATATCCTTAAATTTTCGGCAGAGTGGTTTTTCATTCAACAAAAAAAGTTTTAAATTTTAAAGTAAAATAAATTTTTAGTTACACAAAATTACCTTTTTTCTGCTCGAAAAATAAAAAATAATTTAAAAATTCTTATTTTTGAGAAATTAAAAAACATCGTCCTGAAAATTTCCGGATATCTCTAGACAGATCAGGCAAAAAATTGCGTTAAAAAAAATTATAAATTAAAATTTTTTTAAAACATATCTATATTCTGTAAAGGGACAAAGATTTTTTAAATGTTTTTTTTTTAGGTAGAACTTTGTTTCTTTTTTTATAAAAGGAGACTTCCCACCTAAATGTATTCAAATCGGAAAAGTTGGGAGTATACTTGATAAACCCTGTACGCTTCGGTACTCCCGACTGTGGCGGGAGCGATTTGGTATGACCAATGGAACCTTCTAGAAAAAAGAAGATGGATAATGAGAGGTGAGAGGCATCATATCCGTAGATCAACCATAGAGTTAGCACGTCATTACCTATGTGCCTCTTACGACCGGTATGTCTACCTCGGGCATATTCTAAACCCCTAACCTGCAGGGTAATCGGATAAAATCGCCATCCAACCCTACGCACTTGACACAATTTGGTAACGGAAATGGCTAAAATGATATCATTTTATAGGTGAATCCTCCTGGTCTTATATAATGATTTTTTGATCATTTTTTTAAGGTGGGCGTGGCACCGCCCACTTTAAAGGATGCATTTTTGACTGGTCGTAACTTCTAAATTGAATACGATGGAACGATGAAATTTAGCACAAAGCATACTAGTACCGTTGGGAGTATACCTGATGAAATTGGACAAAACTGACCCCCAACCACTTTCGATATCGAAAATCACCTAAATTGACACAATTCCGTAAAGGAAATGGCTAAAATGATATAGTTTGGTAGGATGAACCCCCTAGTCATTTTGTTATGATTTTTTGATAAATTTTTCAAAGTAGGCGTGGCACCGCCCACTTTTCAGGGAGACATATTTGAAAATTTCACGGGTCATAACTTTTAAACTGATAACGGTAGAACGGATTTGGTACATAATAGGGAGTATACCTGATGTAATTGGACGACATCGCTTCCCAACCACGCCCACTTCCGAAATGGAAAATTTCGGAAATCATATGATAACTACCGCTGGTTATTTAATGTTCGGTTTACCCAAACTTAGACTTCCTTACTTGTTTTTTTTTTTTATAAAAGGGGACTCCCCACCTAAAGCATTAAAATCAGAAAGGTTTGTTCCAACTGTCTAACGACTTCACATGAAAAGACCACAGCCTGCGCCTTTCGTATAGTGGCCGTGTGTAAGAAGCGTGTCAAACATTATTATATGAATCAGTGCAAATGTGAGTTCTGCGCATGCGCAAGTTTTGTTTGTGTTAGTGAATTGTAGTAGCGCTTTTAAAAAAAAATATCAAAGGGCTCAAAAAGGGTCACTATCCCCATTGCACAAATTGTGCATAGTTTTAGTTATAAAATCTTTGATTAGTCGATTAAATAATGAAAATACCAAAATATAATGCATAAGTGGATGTATTTACTATTTAAACATATTGAATTACGAAAATAAAAGCATTAAAATTCATGTTTTTGAAGTGAAAAAAAAAATCAAACATACTTGTACATAAATATATACATATATATTTTTGGCATGGTTTAATGTTAATGTATTACATATATGGAAAAGACCCATTTGCTGTTCATATGCATATGCACGTAAATACATTCATATGTATGTATATCTGTTAAAAGTAAACCAAAATATCCCAAAAAATATTGGTATAAGAAATTTGTTTCTACTGGCATCACTACTCACAAACAAACCTACGTTTATATATATATATACAAACATACACCCATATATTCACAGAAATAACAGCACCTTGAGTGCCAGCAAACCAAACACGTTATAGCTGTTTCTTGTGCAACAACAATTCGTAGCACTTTTACACAGGCAAGACAAAGATGACTACACATATCGCTCAGTGTTGATTCCGCGCTCTCTTTACGTTTCGTAGGAGAGTTTGTAATTTTGTTGTCGTTGTTATTCGGTTTTTATTACTTTGTGTACATTCGACAACTGAATAGCAGATTGTGGTGCCAACGTTTTTGCTGTGAGTACAGCTCAGATAAGTTCAGTAATTTTTAAAACGTGTTACTCTAAAAAATTCAATAGATTAAAATCGTCACGGATGAATATTAACAATCGGCGATATGGCGAATGAAAGTGAGTATTAAATATAAGATTGAATTCTGTAAATATTAACTAATTTTTACGTCAGCAAAAAAAATTTATTTATGTATCTGCGTACATATTTATATGCTTTTTACAACCAAAGAATCATTTCATGCGCAGGTCTTAACAACAACTATAGTTGTTAAGCACACACAAACACGTATAGACAGATACAAAAATATACATACAGACATATGAGTATACTTGTTATTCGAAAACAAACAAAAACAAATGATAAGCAATACCTACATATTTTATTTATAGTTTTTTTCTCTGCTCAGCACTCAGCAGAGTGTGCTGTTGTTGTTTGTAGCACATGACTACAATAGAGCTTTTGTTATTATTTCAATAAACAAAAACTTGTATTATGTCAGTGGTTGGGCAGATGTGAGGGGAATGTAGGTAGAGAACGAAATTCATATTCAATTGCTTATGGGGAGTTCTATTTCAAACCAGCAAGCCCGACAGAATTTTAACGCATCTACCCAACATTCTCCATTTCCCTAGGGAATTTAAAAGATTTTTTCGGAGCCATGCTTTCTGACAACCAAGTTCTGTCTTTAGATAAAAAACTTTAATATGGATAGTGTTGGTAAAAGTAAGTAGAGCAAATGTACCGTTTAAAGCACAGGTGGTACAAGTCCTGTTTTCATGTTTTTTTTAGTTAGGCATGACGCTATATAGGGGAAAATGTGTTCTATATAACACCGTAACGGGTAACTCCTAGCTCTCTTAGAAACCGAATAAATAGGAGAACTAACTTATGAAATCAGGCGCGTATTCAGGGGGGGGGGGGTCCGGACACCCCCAAAATGCGCAAGTTAGTGCAATTTTTTTGTCTGTAACTGTAAAAAAGAAAATTTGGAATAGAATCCCAAACTCATGGGATAATATTTTTTGATTTCCGGTCAAATTAGACATTTGAAATAACAAAAATTGCGACAGTGCCAAATTTTTGTAGGTATACTCCCTATTATGCTATTAGGCGGTGCCACGCCTACTTTTAAAAATTGATAAAAAAAATCAAATTGATCAAACTATGTATGTCATTTTAGCCATTTTCGTTACCGAATTATATTGATTTAGATGATTTTCGAAGCTTTCGATATCGAAAGTGGGCATGGTTGGAGGGCGATTTTATCCAATTTCATCAGGTATACTTCCAACGATACTAGTATGCTTTGTGCCAAATTCCATCGTTCTATCGTAATCAGTTTATGACCAGTCAAATTTTCAAAAATGCCTTCCTTAAAAGTGGGCGGTGCCACGCCCACTATAAAAAATTTATGGAAAAATCATAAGAGAATGGCCAGGGAGACTCACCTATAAAATAATATCATTATAGCTATTTCAGCTACCGAGATATGTCATTTTATGTGGTTTTCGAAATTCGAACTCTACATCTGTCTTGAATATTTTAGGCCTTTACGTAGTACCGTTATGTGGACAAAATTATAATACCCCTGTACTAGTACTAGTACGCTGGATATAAAAATAATAAAAAAATATTTATAACAGGTTGGTATAAAGGTAGGTATAGCGAGAAAAAAACACAGGTTGCGATTTAAATTATAACGTAACTTTCTTATCAGGATTAAAATCAGGTTCGCGACAATTTGAGCATCTTTTTGTGTCATGATAAGGGTGCTGAATATGAATATGAAGCCAAGGTCACCCTAGGTTTTCTGCTCAGAGGGCATTTTGTTCAGAGATCGCTAGTTGTAAAAATAAATAAATTTTTTAATTTTTTTAAATGTTTTTCTTAACAACTTACTGAACCCCAATTTTCGCACTATGGAACATCTATGACCCCAGAGAAACATTTAAGGAATTTAAAAAAAAATGGTTCACAACTACCGATCTCTTTACAAACCAACCTCTGAGAAAAAAAGCTAGGGTGACCCGAAAAATCTGACTACAGATTAGATTTCAGCACGCCGAAAACCTTCAGGAACCCTTTAGAAACCCAGTAGTATTTTCAAAAACTTTAATTTTGTTTTGCCGTGTTATTTCTTAATTTATTCTAATGATTACTTTGGTTGATTTCTTGTATGTTAATAGAATCTTGAATCATAATATATGTCTGTTTGTTTTCTTATAGCAAAAGGACCTTTAAAAGAAGCACTCAACTTGCTCATCTCATGGAAACTAGAATGTTTATGCAAAAAATTTGAAGGTAATAACCTTTTTATGATTGAAGTTTCATCCTTTGTCAATTTTGGTTTTGCGACAAACCGGTTTCGGCAATGCGCCATCTTCGAACGAAAATCGACACTGAAGATGGCGCATTGTCGAAACCGATTTGTCTCAAAACCAAAATTGACAAGGGATAACGGAAAATCGTTCCAAAATAATTCAGTAATAACCTAACTCACCTTTACATTGACTTTTTTTTCGAACAAATATTAGTATATATGGATAGTTTAGTTATAGGAAATGTTTAAAATATATATATGTTATAATCCCAACAGAACAAGAAGTATGCACTGAAGCGTTTCGTCATCTCGCAGATGACGACATTAAAGATCTTATACCAAAAATCGGACCCCGTGCCATATTTCGTTCTCATCTAAATGCCTGGCGACAACAGCAAGATTCAAAGAAACAACAACCCATGGTTATGTTAAATAGCGGCATTGCAGACACCACAACCGCACTTTCTGTTAAAACGGAATTACCAGAAGTTACTGCTGAAGAATTAATGGCTAGTCAAAAAGACTTAATAACTAATCCAGAGGAGTTAGTTGTCGAGAATTCGTGGGTCAGTGAATCAGTTATGAGAGAAGATGAGATGCTCGATGAAGGCGATTCGAGAACAGCGTCTGCGATGAGTGGGCCGAAAGGTGATAATGACGAAAGTGATTCTAATACCGATTTGGTACGTTTACTTTTATCTGTAATTGAGCACTCTGGTTAATGTACAGTTTCTCATCCATAGGATTTGCATTCCGTCCTGACTGGATCCTTTGAGGGCATTAGTGCTATTGAATACTACAAAGAGAATAACGCGTTGGACATGCATCATCGAAAAAAAGTGGTGAAACTTGTTATAGCCGCTGCTCTCGAAAAACGATTGGGAATGTCTGCGAATGATTTTCACAATATGACAACGCAGCTGCTAAGAATATTTCCTAAAGAAAATTATGTAAGAAATAAGTGGTTTTGTGGAGGCTGATTTATAATCTTTTTTTTTCAGGATCTTTATTATATACAACGAGTGGGTTGTACACGTGCTCGCGGCATGCTTTACAACAAATATGTAAACCTCGCACGAACTTGGCGTAAAGAAGGGATTCTAGAATACAGAAGAAAATGCGCAAATGCGATACATGGATAAAATAACTCATCTCTTAGTGGCATGCGAAAATGTGAATTCATAAGCCCTTTGTTTTAAGCTTGAGCGAAAGAACGTACCTTGGTTTCGATGAAACAATCTACATACCTACATTCTTTTTTTTTATGAATCAAACCGAAGATAACTGTATATACTGTAAAAGTTGTTTAAATAGTGTTAGAATATTAATTTTTAGTTTCTGAATAAAACGGCATACATATCGTCGTTTAAGTTGAAAATTACCTTGTTTCAAAATATTTTCTAAAAATGCTCTTTCTTAAGATTGAAGAACGCTCTATCTCATTTTTGCACTACCACTAATTATTTAGTGATACTTTTTTCAGTGATAGTTAAAATCAAAAATAACTTATGTCTTAATCTCTTCAAAAAAAAGTTGGTTTGATCCCATACACAGAAAAAAATGTGAATTTGTCATACAGTGTTATAGAAACGGGCTACTTACATAAATGAAGAGACAGAGCTTTTGCAAAATATTTCGAAATAGGGTGATCTTTAACTTACCCGTCGATGTACCTACTATTTTAATAACAATGTAGTCCTAAAAATATAAAAAGCTTTTAAACTATAAGCAGTTTTATTGCCGCAGCTCGTGAATATTGAGAGTGGCTGTAATTCGAAGTAATAGTTTAGATGATTACTGTTATAAACTAACCTTAACCATAAGTGAAGAGGTTCTCTCGGAAGTGTTGTAAAATTGTGAAACGCTGTAGATCAAACGCACGGTTTGGAGCAGCCCAAGTATTGAACGCTTCATGCTCACCTATATGTACAAGTAAATCAAATGACACGCATTCATACATGCACTAATTTTTAACTACATATTAGCTACAACTCACCGGATCATCTAAATATAGCGAGTGACAACATGATTCCATTGCTTGAATAAACTTTGAATTATCACGCGCTTCATTGTAGCAAAATGTTATTTTACGATCAGTTTCCTTCCATATACGCATAATACGCGAGCCGGCCAAAAAGAGGCAATGCAACGTATATTGCACCTCACGATCCTGCAAGTGAGCTAAAAGTTGTGAGAATTGTGCACCACGCTTCTTCCAGTACTCCAATTCATCTTGCGGTCCACTTGAATCGTTCTCCTTGCGTAACTGTTCACTCTCACCAAGTATTTTCATAATACCCTTGATCCAATTGTTGACACGTTCTTCCAATTGTCCACAAAACTCTTGATTTTTTGCCATATCTTTGACCTCTTCGACACGTTCGACCTTTTCGAACATGTCGCATTTATCGTCGAAAATATTTACATGATCGCAAACTTGTTCACAAACACGCAAAGCGCTGCAAAAGGATCTCAAGCCCGGTAACAATTGTCCTTTTATCAAGCCGCAACTGACATCCTCTTCATCGCCTTCCAAGCTGGGATATGCCAAAGCCTGCATGAAAACATACTCAACAATGCGTTCAATGGAGGTAACTAAACCGATGTTTTTGGCATCAATAACGCCACAGTATCTGGAAGGTATTGAAAATAAAATAAATGTATTCTAGAGATGTAAGAACTAAGTGCATTATCTTTTTTTCTGTTTTTTTATTGTTTTATTCATTTTTCTTCATTCTTTATATTATTGTATTTTATTTTTTTGGTTTTGGATTTATATCATTTTGTCTTTTATTTTATTTTATTCTATTTTATTTTATTTATTTTTTTTTGACGTGTGTCTGGGTCATTTTTGTCTAAGCGACTTATTCTGGGACAACTTGTCATCGTGACTACTGACAATTGCTATAGCCCAATTCCGCTTGTTCCTATAATATATCCCCTGAATTCTGTAAGCTGTTTCTAGTCACTTATATAGACATTTCGTGTTTCAATTCCATTTAGTCCATATCAAACCTCAAACGACAAATCTCATATTTTGTGACCTGAGTTGAGACAAAATTACAGGGTTCAGAGGTATAATTGTCATTGCAGCTGTCAGCTTGTTTGAAGATGACAAGCGAGCCGAGAATAGGGGGTACAAGTGTTACCATCTGTCTACACTTTTAATCAAACTTACAAATCCTTTTGAAAGCCTTCTTCGGGTAATTGTTTTGAAGTATTCACGCGAAAAATGTAAATACAAATCCCGGTGAAAGCACAAGTCCAACCATCAGTGAGAAATAATTTTTTCGGCTTGGACGGTGCAGCTCCGCTGGGTGAGGAACCTAAATACGAATGCAGAAAAATGATGTTTAACATGAGAAAATACAGCTGCACAGTATAATGGTGCAAAAACTATGTAGATGGAAAATGGAAGTCTCGAATCAAGTTTTATACCAAAAAATTTAACTGATGTTTTGTTTAGAGAAAATTAATTCGAGTCTTAAGACTAAAAAACTGTGCTCTATAATAAAGGTTGATTTACACGAGTCGATTTCCTAATCTTTTTTTTTTGACGTTCGACTGCGTTCGACCGTGTAATCAGTCAACACTTAGATAAGAGAGTCGAATCAACTAGAATTTTCTGAGTAAATAAAATATACCCTGTGGTGTTTTAGAGCTAGTCGATGCTATTCCACTGCGCGATGATGGTCCTGGTTTGTTGGGATCCTGCACAGGTTGCGGTTCAGGCTCGTCCACCTCTTGATAAAACCACAAAAGCTTGTTTTTCATGTTAGGAAAAAAAAGTTGGTTGATTTCATCCAACTGCGAGATGAAAAAAGTAACTATAGTATGGTATGTATATATATTGTTCAAAAATATTTCTATAATATATTCTAGTTCTAGTACCAAGTTGATTTTACTGAGTTGAGTGTTGGCAAAAAGGTTTTACTAGACCAATTTTTTTTTATTTGATACCTACCATATCGCCCTCGAATATGTAATCCATAAGTTGGTGTCTGGGCAATTGAGTTGCATCGATCAACAACTGGAATGTAAATTCCAAACGTGGATCCATCTCCCCACGTCGCGCTTTGCGTTCGCATTCTTCACGTCGCCGCTGCGCTTCGTCGGCATCGGTAGCCATTGGTGGTTAACCGTTGAATTTTAAGTTTTTTGAGTTATTAAGTTGGTTTTCGCCGACTCGCGTAATGAAATCAAATCATATTAAATTGTGCATGTTTTAGGATTGTTGATTTTCGACAAAAAAGTAATACCATGTTTGGTAATCAAAAATTTGGTATATTTTTTTTATTTTGGCGGCGCAAAAAATATAAAACATCGTTACAAAAATTTATTAGTTTACAAAATTCAAAAAGATTTTTATATATTTAGCATAATATGGTGCATACAATAAAATGTGAGTTAATCAAAACCAAAACCAGACTTGGGTAATCTAAATAACCCTTAAAAAACTGCAGGTAAGAAACAGGAATGAATTGAGACTTAATTAATTAATACAAAAAACATTTTAAGCTCATAATTAATTTTTAAAAAGGTATAGAGGAGTGTATTCAATCCTAATTAATGGGTAAGTTATTATTATTTAACAGGTCTGCTCGAAGTGTCACTAATTTTTAAAACCAAATTCCGTGGCCAAAAAAGCATAAAAATATTTGGCTCTTCCAGAATAGAGCAGTAAAATATAAACTATTAAAAAACTAAGGGCCATTTTATAAAGTAAACTTTAAAATTGATTTCCCCGATAAAAATGTTTTTTTTTACAAAATTTTTGTTTATCGGGCAGATAAATGTTTAAAGAAAACGGCCCTAAATATAAAAAAATATGCCCAAAATACAAAGAAAAAAATAGTAGCATACAAAAATCGGAAATTGAGGAACAAAAAACACACGTATTTTGATGATGCATGAACAAAATTTTGAAAAAAAAATTGTCAGTTTTGGTACTAGTGTGTTTAATTCTTGTGTTTTTTTTTTATTTCGAGAGAATACCCCTATTATTTCTTTTTCGGTTCTAATGGAAACCATATGGAAAAAAGGGATGAAAAAAGTTTCCTACTAATGAAAGCCTTTCACGGTGTCCGACGTATACGTGAGTTCCAACCGAAATGAATGTAGTAAACGCATGTCTTGGACACCTTACTAGGCATGCATTTTTCTAAGTCTCCTTGGAAACTGTGCTCAATATTTATACATCCTATGCTATACATCGAGCCATAACCGCCAAAGAGCCTATTTGCAATAGGCTTTATGATAACCACTTAAAAAGTTAGGACTAAAGCAAAAATTGGTCTACTGTAAAATATTTATTTTGTCGCTGAAGCCCTTTCATCGGAAATGGCTCGATATATTGTGTGTAATCAAATCAATCATGTATGTATATCAAAAACGGGCTTAGTGGGAGAAATGTTTAATCTGTAAGGAAAAGAGTTAGAGTTATATTTCAGTAAGCAATAAAAAGTGTATGGAATTAAATTAATACTATAAAATGCTTATTACATTTTTAAAGGAGAGGAGAGGGAGAGGGAGAGGGAGAGGGAGAGGGAGAGGGAGAGGGAGAGGGAGAGGGAGAGGGAGAGGGAGAGGGAGAGGGAGAGGGAGAGGGAG
>CAXKVI010000001.1:179958736-180112806 GCA_964058755.1 Campiglossa producta | reverse complement strand
AACCTGAGCAATTATGTAACGAATTAGTTATTACATACTAGAATTACATTACAGAATCCAACAGTGTTACCCACTGCTTGTAAACTAACCCCCATATATATAAAAAAAATTGTTTTATAAAGTTTTGTCATTATACATTTTCATAAAAATTTTTATTAATAAAAGCTTATTAAACCTTTTATATTTTTTATGAATCAAGGGGTAAATGTTTATCACTAAACGTTCTAAAGAAAATATAAAAATTTTAAATTTGTATAAATTCCTGTATTACTCTAAAACTGTTACGTAAACTAATTGGATTTCACCTGTAATGCATCGCCACTATCCTCCTCATCCTCCGAACTACTCTCTCCTCGATTGGCAGCCGCATGTTCGGCGAACTGTGCTCGAGTGGTTTTATGTACAAACATTCCGTAAGTACTGCGTTATGCATAAAGCAGACAAAATTCAAAAAATTTACGCACGCACTTAACGGTCACTTCAAATGTTTTTTATTTAAATATTTTCAGCGTTTTTTTTATAAGTACTCGTAAGCTCTATTGTAGAATGTATGGGAATTCAAACGCGAATGCTTAAGCTTTTTGGGTTATATTTTGTGGGTACTGAGTCGCGAATGACAATCCATTGATCAAACGAGCTCGCATCGCATAGGAATTAAACAAACAATCGAAGGACATTAAACCCTGTGGGAAAAATTTATTCATATTTTTTATATTCAAAAATTATTTCAGCTCCCAAGCGCGCTTAAACTAACTAAACTTGTACGTAAAAGTGGGTGTGGTTACTTGTTTTCATCTCATTATCACTCCAGAACCATGATATGGCTTGTACCAGGCTTATCATAAACTGCAGAAGCATCCATTGAACTCACCGAGTGTATTTAACCCTGCAACTAATGCTTTGTGGTGCAGGGTATTTATTTACTCCTGTGGTTGCTTTGGAAACTAATTTAATATAATTTCGCCTTTTACTACCGCTACTAGTTAGTTACTGGTACTGACAATATTGTTTTATAAAATTAAAACAATCATAATAGTTAAATGACTGTGATAATTTTAAGGCCGAGCTATGTACATACAATGTACAATTGCAGCTATTTTTTTTAACATAAGAAATATAGAACTCAAAGTTGTATGCCCCAAACGGAATTCGTGAAATGTTTTTGCATACTGAAGGTAGGTATCCAACACTAGATATCAATCATGAGAGACAAGCACTCTACCTAATATGCGTCATCGCTTGTCGAGTCAATGCATAACTACATTATTGTGTAGAAAATAGCAGGAAAACAGAATTGGGGTTTCCCCTCTAAATTTGTTTCATAAAAAACACAAGAAATTCACACACTTGTGTTATAATAAAACTTATTTAAAAAAAAAAAAAAATTATTTTGACTTCATCGACAATCGAACCAGCAACCCCTAGAACATCAAAACAACAGCTTAACTGTTAAAACAACAGCATATCTGTTAACTCCAGTTGAATCAACATCATTGAATAATGGATAAGAATTGACAGTGATTTTGGTCGCATCAACCCATATTTTGGTTGATATGACCACCTCATTTTTCTCTGTGTAATTTAAACGTGAAAATTGTATCGACCACTTTATCTGCTCTGCTAATTTTCTGCACATTAGTGTACATGAGTTCTCCTCCCACTTCGCGTCTAAGATGGTCGTTGTCAGGTAGGGCGGGGAAACGTTCAGCATGCTCCATCCTCTGAATAAAACAATAATATATCAAGCCTCACTTTTGGATGAAATATTTAACTTGAGCTTAAGAAACTCGGAGCTAAAACTTTTCAACTCAGAAAATATATTAATATACATAACTCCAGCTTTCGTATCGCGATGCAGAGCAGCCCCTTGGCGTAAAGAAGGAGTCATCGGCACGACGTAACATATCTCAGCAGAGGTTAAGAGGTCCAGATCAAAAAGATATAAACAAATTAATTATACAGGTCATAACTTAAGGCAGACATAAATATCTGCAGCGTCCCAAATATGCATACTCTAATAGCGAATCCGACCATCCTCTTACGGTGCAGTATAAAATAATGTCAGCCAAATATTTAACAGAAAATCACACTTAACAACAATTTCTTTAAAAGGGGATGACTGGCTAAATGGAATAGCGTTTAAGCGCCAATAAATGATGGAATTTATGAACCTACCAGAAAAATCACATATATTTTTTTTAAAGGCGAAAGAAATTTATTTCGGATCGAATTACCTGACAAGGCCAATGCAGTCAGAATATTTGAAATTAAATTTTTCTAACCACATATCCCACTATTGCGTTAGCTGGGGCGTATAAGTAACATTTTCAATATCTGTAGGAAAGTATGCTACCTGATACAAGGAGAGTTAGATTAACCAAAAAAATCGTATGGATACACATTACTTCTGCTCTAGGGAGGATCTAAGGTGGTGGTTTTCGGGATCCAAAAAAACATATTTGTCACAGTAATGCAGCAGAAAATATAGAAAAAATTACTAAAAAAATATAGTAAAAGTTACACAAACAGAAAAAATTGAATAAAAATTTAGTAAAAATTACCCAAAAATAAATACAGTAAAAACTACACAAAAAATTGTGAAATTACTCAAAAAATATAGTATTTAAAATACATACATAATTATAAATTACACAAAAATAAAGTAAAAATTGAACAAAAATATATGAAAAGTTACACAAAAATGTTCTAAAAATTATACAAAAATAAAGTAAAAAATTACCCATAAATATAGCAAAAATTACACAAAAAAAATAGTGAAGTGATAAAAATTGAAGAAAAATATAGTAAAAGTTCTACAAAAAAAAGTAAAAAATGGCCATAAATATAGTAAAAATTACACAAAAATATAGTAAAATTACACAAAAAATATATTAAAAAAGTTACACAAAAATATAGTAAATTACGCAAAAAATATAGTAAAAGTTACGTGATACCTTGAACTTGACATTTTTTTTTGAAAAAAACACCCCAAAAGGCTAGTTTTGAGAAACTCTGATTCAAAAATGTCTTCGAAAAAAATGTCTTCCTAAAATCCTATAACTGCCACTACTTCTGCAATTATGTAGTCTATTATCTGTCTTCCTCGCATACGTTTTTACGTTTGGCGGGGCGTATGAGTAACATTCCATACAGATAATGGAAAAGCGCCAATCAGAAGAAACAAACCAGTGTAGTCATCAAACACTTTATTTCTAGCAAAATGATAAAACATCAAAATCTTCATTATTAACATAAAAAGTACAAACCTTAATACTACTAATACAAAAAACATTATAATAATTATCACATCATACAAAATATCTCATTGTATAGCCTCGCGGGTATACAGTTTGCCACGGGATTGAATTGGTTTCTAAATCGTCAGATTTTACGATAGTAAAATTTAAGGCACAAAGAAATACTGAGTATTTTACAAATAGTGACTATGCTGTCGAGCATATATAAATCTCTATGTACAGTAATTAGGTATATACAAAATACGCCAACTGTTTGAATGCATTAGAACAACAATTTAAGGATAAACAACATAAAAACAAGTTTTGATGATCAGCTGACTACCGGCATTTAAAAGTTTGTTTAATAACAAAAAACAAATCCTTGTTGCTAATGGTTTCACGCCAGTTCCAGTAAATGATGAATGAAAAGTAGTGACCTTATTATCTATAAATAAACTTTTCACAAAAGTTCTTTGACTTTTGATGGCGGCACTTGTTGCTAAATATCCGGCACACGCAAAACATTTATATCTATAAATTGGCTTTTGTGGAAATACAGTAGAACCTTAATAATAAGCTCAGCTCATTCAAAGTCTTACAAGTAAAATGTTCAAAAATCTCTTAAAGTACGTGTTATATTGCTGGGCACCATTTTCAACTAGTTTTGCCTGATTTCGTATACGTATACTAACGATCAGTCCTTCGTTTTTGATCTTTTATAAAAGCCTTCTAGTTTATCCAATGATTCGACATAAACATCGTAAAGAGTAAAAAGAGCACCTGCTTGTAGCGATAAGCGGATATAACGTGGAGTCATGCCTTTATAAAGAGCTAAGAATCCTTCTTCACGATAAGTTTTTACCAAGCAGTCCCAACTATTTTTGTATTTAGCAGCTTCAAGGCCTTGCATGCGTGTCTTCATGGTATCGATAGGTGTATTACAAAGCACTGCGCTACCACCTGCAATAAATCCCATCATGCCAGTCATCCATTTCGGTGGTTTTCGATTCGGATCATCAGCTTTATAATAATTCTTGAATGCTTCCATTATAGGAAAACGTATTCCATGATTTGAGCATTGTCGTAGTAGGGTGGGCGTGAGTCCCATGTATATGCCACGAAACCCTAGAATAATAAAAATTGAAAGGCTTAAAAAATTTTAAATAAAAAAAATTAAAAAAAACGAATAAAATTTAATAAAACAAAATTAAAAAATCGAATAAAATTAAATAAAACAAAATTTAAAAAATCGAATAAAATTAAATAAAACAAAATAAAAAAAAATTAATAAAATAAAAATTTAATAAAAATAAAATAAACTACAAAAAAATAAAATAAAATATAATAAAACAGCTGACTTAATAAACACAAGAATAATTGACAAAAACAAAAAAGGAAAAACTAGATATACACTGGAAAGCCTAAGCATTTTACAAAATAGAGAAAAGACAATAAACAAGAAGGAAGATACCGATGACATCGCAGCAGCGTACATGTTATGCCTGTAGTCAACATTACAAGTTTTTAGTTTGACAATGATACCATAAGGGATGGTACTAATAATAATTTAATTTTAAAATAATTTTATAAAATCAAAACTTGTAAGTGTGATAAATGTTGGTTTAGTGTTTTTTACGTGTTGATCTTGTGATACTAGTCATGTATTTATGTGCATATTGCATAGTTTTTCATATCCGTAGATTTTTGCCACCACTTTTTGTAACTTAAAAATTTTATGTTTGTTTTTAATAAACAGATCACCCCTGAGGAAGCTAGGGAGCCTAGCGAAACGTCGGGTTGGAACGATGAGATAAAAGTTTGTTTATATTTCGTATCAACTTACAATGGTCAAAAAAGCCTAACAAAAATCAAAATTTACAAATAAATTGACCGGAAAAATCAATATTAATAAAATTAAGTTAAATTAAATTAAAAAATAAAATAAAATAAAATAAAATAAAATAAAATAAAATAAAATACAATAAAATAAAATAAAATGAAATACAACAATATAAAATAAAATTAAATAAAATAAAATAAAATTAAATTAAATTAAATTAAATTAAATTAAATTAAATTAAACTAAATTAAATAAAATAAAATAAAATAAATAAAATAAAAAAATAAAATTAAAGTAAATTAAATAAAATAAAATAAAATAAAAAATAAAATAAAATAAAATAAAATAAAATAAAAATAAATTAAAATAAATTAAAATTAAAATTAAAATTAAAATTAAAATTAAAATTAAAATTAAAATTAAAATTAAAATTAAAATTAAAATTAAAATTAAAATTAAAATTAAAATTAAAATTAAAATTAAAATTAAAATTAAAATTAAAATTAAAATTAAAATTAAAATTAAAATTAAAATTAAAATTAAAATTAAAATTAAAATTAAAATTAAAATTAAAATTAAAATTAAAATTAAAATTAAAATTAAAATTAAAATTAAAATTAAAATTAAAATTAAAATTAAAATTAAAATTAAAATTAAAATTAAAATTAAAATTAAAATTAAAATTAAAATTAAAATTAAAATTAAAATTAAAATTAAAATTAAAATTAAAATTAAAATTAAAATTAAAATTAAAATTAAAATTAAAATTAAAATTAAAATTAAAATTAAAATTAAAATTAAAATTAAAATTAAAATTAAAATTAAAATTAACATTAACATTAAAAATAAAATACAATAAAATAAATTTTTAAAGATAGCAAGTCATTTACCACATATCTACTCACCTTCCGTTTTGATTATAACACGAATAGCATGAGCTAAACCACGAAACTGCGGTTTCTCACTACGTCGATCATTTATAAGTTTCACTTTTAAAGTTTCCATTGGAGTCGTCACAAGACTGGATTCAGCAACCCCAGAAGCAAAACCGCACAAAAAGCTGTTAAATGTTGAAAGTTTATTCTTTTCGTCAACGAGAAGTGTCTTGAAAAATTCAAATGACCCGAAGCTGAAATATATCCAAAATTATTAGTAACTTTGTACTTCATATGCTAACTTTGGCTAGCGATTAACTTACGTAACGGCATTCTTTGGTATGCTACCATAAACCATTACACTCATTCCACGATATAGGCCAAATGGTCCATATTGTTTAGTAGTTTTCACAACGCAATCAATTATGCCTTTGTACTTCTTATTAGCGCCTACATTGTAAACAAATGTTAGTTGAGAAGGCCAATTTTGTTTTACTTCACGGTCCAATTACCTTTTTCGTCCAATTGCAATTGAGTTTTTACGTATTCGGTTGGGAATGTAATGAAAACCTCGGTACCGCCCGCCAAGCCTCCTGCCAAAATATTTTTCCAGCTTTTATCGCTCATTTTGTTACATTTTTCCTACGAATGCCTCAAATCAATTTGTATCTGACAAATGAAATAATTCTCACACAGATTGCTTTTTCCCAAAGCCTGCGCCTTTCGTATACTGGCCGTGTGTAAGAAGCGTGTCAAACATTATTATATGAATCAGTGCAAATGTGAGTTCTGCGCATGCGCAAGTTTTGTTTGTGTTAGTGAATTGTAGTAGCGCGTTTAAAAAAAAATATCAAAGGGCTCAAAAAGGGTCACTATCCCCATTACACAAATTGTGCATAGTTTTAGTTATAAAATCTTTGATTAGTCGATTAAATAATGAAAATACCAAAATAGTAAATCACAAAATAAATAAATAAAAATGTTCGTATTTGTTGTTTAAAAAATAATAATAAGCTACAGAGAATTTTTTCATTTGGTAAAATAATGTTATATCCGCTACCTTGGGTATTTTTGGCATGGTTTAATGTTAATTAGTGAAAGGAGTGATAAGAAAAACGAAGTAAATTTATTTACATTTTGTTAAAGTATGCATAATGCATTTATTTATGCCCCTTTGTTTACAAAAGTTTAACGACATCCTTGAGATTGTGTCTCCTTCTCTCATGGTATATCTGTACTGTAATGTTTGACACGCTTCACTGTTCGGTATTACTGATATAGAAGTATTACATATATGCTTTTTCCAAAGGAAACAAAGTAAACAAATAACAGCTGATTGTATCAGCTGCTCCCACAGTTTACAGTTGTGACTATATAAAAAGTCTGTAAATTTTTTAAGAAAGTACATGATTCAGGTTACACCGGACCGAGGAGTGTTATTTCACACTGAACCAAAAAAGTTCATGTATCCAATGAAAAAGTACATAGATTTTAAGAATTGTTCGTTAAAACCTCTACAAAGAACTTTTTCGTAGAAATTTACGAACATTTCCTAGAATATAAGTACTTTTTCGTAAAATATGTAAACAAATCCACAGAAAGCATGTATTCATTCATAAATTGTAAGAAAATTTTCTTAGATTCTATGAATTTTTTCTTATATTTTAAGAAAAACCAGCGCGAACTTCTATGAAACTTTGTTCGTAAAAAACATGTACGTTTTTGGTTCAGTGCAGTTTGACCTTTTCAAATTATGATGCTCTGACTTTTCCAACAGAAACCTCTGGACTAATACATATAAACTAGGCACACTCTTTAAGTGCGCCGCTTTGATCAACCTCTTGACTGCAGCACCGAATACGAGCAAGCCTACTTCAACCCTGACATACGTGTCAGTCCTTGACGTAGCTGTGTGACTCCTTGACAGAAAATTCCATCGGCGCCTCTTCGCTTTGTACCGGCTGGGAGAATACTGAAAAACCTTCGTTATTTTCTAGCCAACGCTGTGGGTTTAGAAAGTGATAGGGAAGTGAGATGACTGGTAGGTAGATCAGAATAAACGCACCAAATGGAAGCAGCACATATAGTCCTACTACCTCTGACAATGAGTGCAGGCATGCGCACAAAGGAGTCCGTTTGGAATGTTGTTGTTGTTGTTGTTGTTGTTGTTGGTGGTGGTGGTGTTGTTGTTGTGGTAACGGAGTGTAGCCCTGCCCAACGTGTACTTATCCTTAGCCTAAATTCTCATCAATGTCTTCTAACGGGAGTCCTAGGAAACTAGTTGTTTCTACAGGGTTGGATCACAGGGAGATACATAAGTGTTAGAAGAGTGAGCTCCGCAGAGCAAGCGAATAGGTGATCGGGGACGAGCCGTATGCCGGACATTCATTCGGCACGTCGGGGTTCAGTCTCGATAAGTAGGAGTTTAATCTACTACAATATCCAGAGCGTAATTGAGCCAGAGTGAACCTTGTCTCTCGAGGAAGATGACGCTGCTCTACAGAAATGCGAGGTGTTGAGGTATGCAAAACGGCATTCACCGGACAGAGCGCGACCTTGTGGTGAACAGACGTATCATTGATGTGCTTCAGGGCCCGCTTATGCACCTCTGGATCAAACGGCGTTGTTGCAAGGTGCCGGATCTCATCAAAATGTAAGAAACAATCGTAACTTCCTCTGATGGAGGAGGGAGCTTCGAAATGTAGAAGTTAAACCAAAACAAAAAATTTTCACATGAAATAAAGTAGAAACGTCCAAGTGCCGAAAAATATAAAAAAATACAATCTTTTTCATTTTCTTTTGCAGTTTAGTTTGTATTTCTACATTTTCTTTTTGGTTTTTTTTTAATTAATAGCTTGCGAGCAATCCACGCACACATTTTGCGTTCTTCATTTTTTTTTTTTAAACAAACCAATTACAAAACCATTTTCGAACTTCGAAAGCCCGTAACTAAATTGTTGAGGCTTGCTTCGAAAAACGGGAAACGTCATTTTTTTACTTGTCTTTATATATTATTATAAAAAGTTGTTTTGGTCCCATAATAAGCCGGCTGCTGTACAGTGAAATAGTCCCAAGCAAAGGTAGTTATTATAGGTAGTCCCAAAAAAATAATTTTAGTTTTAAAATATATGGCGGCCGCCGTGGTGTAGCGGTTAAGTGTTCGGCCTTCTACACCAAGTCGTGGCGGTTCGATGCCCGGCAAAAGTTACATCAAAAATTATTTAGAAAAAGAATTTTTCTAAACGGGGTCGCCCCTCGGCAGTAGTTTGGCAAACTCTCCGGGTGTATTTCTGCCATGAGAAGCTTCTCAGCAAAAAATTCATTTGCTTTGCAAGTGCCGTTCGTAGTCGGCAAAAAACTGTAGGTCCCGCCAACTTGTAGGAAAAACTCAAAAAGCAACACACCACAAGTTGAAAAGAGAAGCTCGGCTAAAAATCTCGTTAGAGGTTATGATAACCTGTTGGTATATCGCCGCCATTAGTTTTTTTTTTTTTTTAAATATATATGTATCTACTTACTAAGACAATACAATAAATGCACCTGTTATTTACGATTTCATATAGTTTATTTAATTGCAAAAAGTCAAAAAGATGTGTTCATAGTTGAAATTAAGTGTACTTTTACTTCTTCTACTAGGGTTGCCATACGTTCCGATTATCTTGAAACTAGTTCCAGATTAGGGTAGTTTGGATTTCTATGTAGTTCTCTGTAAGATTGGCCGAGACTAAAGCCTTCGGACATCCGACACTTATGACAGACCTCGGAGTTAGTTGTTGTTGCCAGCTAATAATTTTGATATATGTCAAAAATCTACAACTATCACAAGAGAAAACACTTAATTTCAACAATGAACACGGTTCCTTAACTTAAATTGTGCTTATACATTTATCAACGATACAAATTTAATATCCAAATGCAAATGCAATAAACAAATTTCATTATTTAATTTTTGAATTATTTAAAGCATAGAAACCTGAAGTTTAAAGCGAGTTTATTTAGTACTATAATAAAAAAATTTAATTGCATTTAAGATATAAGCAGTGCTATGCTATGCACTTACCATACGCTTACAAATTTTAAATGCATAGACGATAAAATTTATATCAGAGTATGTTCAGTCTAAAACGAAATTGGAATATTCATATTCAAAATCCAACAAATATTGTATATACTTAGTACAGCATACTATTACTTGTATGTATATAATATGTAAATACATATACGTATATATAGTAGGTTTGTACGTATAATAAATGTTTTCATAAATATAAAGTGCAATGTAAGGTGTAAAAAAATAGTTCACAATTTAAACTTTATTAGCTTATCGCAAGATGTGGCAATTATGTATTAAATTTAAATATATTTATGCTTTTGTTGTCTTTTGAACATTTCATAAAGCGCACAGCGCCACTGTCTAAACAGCCTTGTATACTCTGACGGACTTGATGTTGTTGAGAGTGAGAGTCTGCGAAAGAACATGAAAAAAAGAGATTTATTATAAAAAATTAATTTATTTTAATTTTTTTTTTTTTTCAACTTACAGTGATTAACTCACTATCAGTGAATTCGCGTATGATGGTTGAAGGTTTGTCACCTTTCTGTTCCTGCACCAATTTATTACCATCCAAAGTAATGACGCTCTTCACTTTGCGTCCATCAAGTGTCTCTTCATCGAATTCCTCGCCCAACTTAAAGGTGATTGTTGATGTCTTGAAGGTAGAGGATGTGGTGAAGGTGTAAGTATCGCCATCCTTCTTCAATTCGACGGTGGGACTAATACTATTACCCATTTTACGCAAGACCATACCGACACCTGTTACGAAAATTATAAAAACCAAAAAAATTGTATTGAATAAAGAGTGTTTTTGTATAGAATCTGTATTTATTTATACTCCAATATTTCTATTTACTATTATTTAAGCCCTAAGCGTGAAACAAATAAAAAAAGCTACCCAACAAAATCAACTCAAAATTGATTCTTTAAAGTTCAAAGTGGCCATATGAAATTCAATTATAGGTAATCAACACGAATTAGGACAATAAATCTACAGTATTGTGCAAAACAAATGCATCAAATTCATTTCTATGGGAAAGTCTGCATCCGTCAAGGCTAGGCTGAGTTATTCTCTAAACTCATTTCGAAACACTTATTCTAACATCTAACCTGACTTGCTGTTAAATTAAAAGGACTTCTAGTCTTGGCTTGCGTCATTTATTGACGCTTAACCGCCTAGACGATTTTGGCCGTTTCGTATCAAAGCACGCCAGTCATTGCTTTTTAGCGATAACTGACGCCAATTGGAAACCCCAAGGGCGTTAAAGTCATCCTCCACTTGTTGCTTCCATCTCAGTCGAGGCCTCCCCCTTCCTCTGCTGCCGAATTCGGCTGTCGATAGGAAAACCTTCTGTGCTGGAGCTTCTTTGTCCATTCGCATAACATGACCCAGCCAGCGGAGCCTTTGGCCTTTAATCCGCTGAACTATGGTCAGGTCTGCGTAAAGCTGATGACCCAATGTACGCTTGCTTTGCTTACCTTGCTTTCCTTTTAAAGCTTCTATGGCCCAATAGAAGCTTCAAAAGTTGTCAAAAATACAGGATGAGACAAACAAGACAACAACAAGACAAACAGCGAAGCGTTTGAAGCGTTTCAAGCAAGCAAAGTAAGGCTGCCACTGGGCCAACTTTCATACATTTCAGTAGAGTTCAAAAGAATTTTGACATTTCTCGAGGCAAAGCCAGCAAAGCAAGCGTGGATTGGGCAATCACCTTAAAGCTCGTACAGCTCATCATTAAATTTCCTTCGATACTCGCCGTTGGCATCACGGGAAGGATCATAAATCTTCCGGAGAACTTTTCTCTCAAATACTCCAAGGGCCATCTCATCTTCTCTTCACACTGTCCATGATTCCGAGCCGTACATCAGGACTGGTATGATAAGAGACTTATATAGCGTGGTCTTTGTTTGTAGAGAGAGGAATTTAGGTAACCTAACGGTGACTTGGCTGCCAAGACGCACGTGCGCCTATTCTTTCTTTGATGACAGCAGATACTTCGTCTTGTCCTCGTTGACCGCAATGCCAACATTTTTCGCTTCCTTATCCAGTCCAGAGAAGGCAGCGCTTACGGCGCGGCTGTTGAGGTCAATGATGACAATATCATCGGCATACGCCAGCAATTGCACGCTCTTGTAAAAGATTGTACCATTGCGGTTTGGCTCTGCTGCTCGAATTATCTTCTCCAGCATCAGATTAAAGAAATCGCAAGAAAGGGAGTCGCCCTGTCTGAAGCCTCGTTTGTTTTCAAATGGTTCAGAGAGGTCCTTCCCGATTCTGACGGAGCTGTTGGTATTGCTCAACATCATTTGGCAGCTTTGCAGGGAAGTCAAATGCAGACATGTTGGCATACATGCAACTCCTTTTTGCGCTGTCAAAAGCGGCTTTAAAATCGACAAAGGGATGGTGTGTGACCAGGTCTAAAGCCTCACTGATAAGGTCCAATCAGTTCGTCTACGATGGGCTTCAGTATTTCACACAATACGCTAGAAAGAACTTTATATGCGATATTAAGAAGACTGGCATTAAACTAAGACTATCTTATATTAATTTACCAGAGTCTCTCTTGTTAAATTAACATGTTTCATGTTAAAAAAAAATTCAATTACTCTGTGTAAAGGTATTTCAAGACCATGCCAACTCAGCTGAGTCTGTGAGTCTCATATGGTCAAATATTCCCAGTTTTTTTTTTTTGTATCCAGAATAAACACTCTAATGATATTTTTTTGTGAAATGTTACTGTCGCTTACATATTCACATATAAACTTAGGTATGCAAGTTTTTCGGTACTGCAGTCATATACAACTTACAAGCAGATTATTTATTAATTAAATTAAATTGAACTCTCGTGAAATGAATTTCCCCTTACTTATGACAGTAACATCCATCACAAGCACCTTTAGAAATTGCATGAGAAGATATTTATAAACGGCGAAGTATACATACATACAAGCATTTATAAATACGAATTTATTTATTTGAGGGCGCGGCCTTTATATCATCAAAGCTATACTTGAGCTTAAATTAGGTATATGCAGCTTGATGAAAATGGCTTTGTGCAATGCGAGATAAAAAAATTTTTTTCATTTTCTTTACTTGGATTCGAAGGCTTTCTTTCATTGTTGCTTCTTTTCAGGCTCACTGTTCACATTTTATGAGCAGTGTGAACTTGATTAAAGAAAATTTTTTATATTAGGCTTTTCGGGTATTAGTCTTAGATGGCTAACAATTTTAGTCTAAATTTCAAACCATTCATCGGTTTAACCGCCATCTTCGCTTTTCAGCGATTTCTGGACCCTCGTTTTGCCTATCTAGCCGTAAAAATTAATCGACTATATCAGCACTATGGCAAGGAAATTGCCTTGATAAATTGTTTTACTGCTAATTACCTAACTTTTATTACCCATAACAAGACTACTAAATGTTAAGGCCAATAAAGATATATCGATTAAGGCCCGGTTTTTCAGTGCAAGTTTAAACTTAGTTTAAAAGTTCAATTTGTATGAGATAAACTCTAGTCAACTTTGTCCGTGGTTTAAAATTGTACTGAAAAACCGGCCTAAGTGATAAAATATATACATACATACATTAAAATAATTCTTCCTTGAAAAAAATAAATTCCTTTGTACCACCGAAATGCAAAAAATCATTTTATTTTTTTATTTTTTTTTGTTTTGCCTAATATTATTTTTTATACCCCGCGTACTGGTACTAGTACAAGGGTATTATAATTTTGTCCACATAACGGTACTACGTAACGGCACAAAATAATCGAGATAGATATAGAGTTCCATACATTTAAGATTTTTAGGTTGAAAAAAAAAGTTCATTGAGGCATGTCCGTCCGTCTGTCCGCCCGTCCGTCTGTCCGTGTACACGATAATTTGAGTAAAAATGGAGATATTCTCTTGAAATTTTGTATACAGGTAACTTTCTGGCCAAGGTAGGTTGCTATTGAAAATGGCCAAAATCGGATGATAATCATCGAAAATTTCGAAAATCACATAAATTGACATATCTCGGTAGCTGAAATGGCTACAATGATATAATTTTAAGGGTCATTCTCTTGTGATTTTTCCATAAATGTTTTAAAGTGGGCGTGGCACAGCCCACTTTTAAGGGAGGCATTTTTGAAAATTCGACTGGTCGTAATTTTTAAAATGATTACGGTAGAACGATGAAATTTGGCACAAAGTATACTAGTATCGTTGAGAGTAAACCTGATGAAATTGGATAAAATCGTCCTCCAACCACGCCCACCTTCGATATCGAAAACTTCGAAAATCACCTAAACTGACATAATTCGGTAACGGAAATGACTAAACTGATATAGGTATTTGGTAGGATGAACGCCCTATTCATTCTATTATGATTTTTTGATCAATTTTTTCAAGTAGGCGTGGCACTGCCCACTTTTCAAGGAGGCAGATTTGAAAATTTCATGGGTCATAACTTGTAAACTTATTACGGTAGAACAATGAAATTGGTACAAGGTATACAAGCATAATAGGGAGTATACATATCTGATGAAATTGGACGAAATCGCTTCCCAGCCACGCCCACTTCCGAAATGAAATATTTCGAAAAACATACAAAAACTACCGCTGGGTATTTAATGTTCGGTTTACCCGAACTTAGACTTACTTACTTGTTTTATCAAATTTGTTTCATGATTTTCTATTTAAATTAAATTTTTTGTAATTTTTTTCATTTTATGACTTTTTTTGTTTTATTTGATTTTATTATTTTTGACTCTATTTTATTTTTTATTATTGTAGTTTATTTAATTTATTTTTTTTTTTTTTGTTATTTTATTTTTTATTAATTTCTTTTTTTATTTCAATTAATTCAATTTTTTTTCTTTGTTTTTTTTTTTTTTAAGTTTCATTCCAGAAAAATGCAAAAAAAAATTTGGAGCCACTCTAATGTGCATATACACATATGTATGTATATGTGTATTATCTTATGGCCGATTATACAGGAAAGATCAAGAAGCACTCTTCTACTCTTTCTATATAATAAAGAGCTAATCAGCAAATTTGGGTGTAGTCCGGTGGATGCATACATATTTAAAGAGTATGGACTATGTGACTACAAGTGGGTATAATTTGCACTTTGTTCTTTCCTATAAACAAGATAAACTATATACCAGCCCAATAAATATACCGGCAGACCACTATACAACACACAAGAATAGCACTATAAAAATAAAAGTGCTGAACGAAGTCGAAAAGTCCACTTAATGCAACTGATAAGCGATGAGTTTTAAATTTAAAAACTACACAGCGCAAACACATTTTTTATACATATATTTTTACACGCCAAAAAAAAGTAGTATAACTTTATCAAGTCACTTTAACATTCCCTACAAATATGTGATTACACTGGAATGAATCTGGGATGACCCCCAAGTGTTAATTGGAATAAATCCAGCCTAATCGACGATTCATTTGACAGCTAACCGTACAAAATACGTCAATAAGAGTCATCAACCGGGTTGGACATTTTTATGAAAACGGTCCTAAATGTATCCATTTCTACGTGAATGTGCACCGTCGAAGAGGATCTACTTTTTGCCAAAATTGGTATGCTACACACATGAAAATTTACCAACTATGCTCACAAGGGACTGTAGACAAAAGGGATTAATCGAGCGTCACTCTTTTTAGAGTTTAGTCGCGCCATTTTTTGTAGGGTGTATGGTGATTAAACTTATTTTGCATGTTTTCAAGTAGGTATTTGTTGTGTTTATAGAAAAGTCATTATATAAAAAATATGAAGACAATAAGGCGGTTGTTTCATATAATATAAATAAACAAATAAATTGTTGATGCTCGATTGCATTCGATTGCAGGAAAAGTGGGTTGTAACAAGAGAAAAATAAAATATATAGCAAATAAAAACAGGGCTGCCTTCGGCTGTTCCGAGAACCTTATACCTTTTATGAGTATGATATCGCTTTTAACTTCAATATTAAATAACTTTTGAAAAGTTACTTTATAAAAACTTTCATGTTTATGAAAGGTATGCAAAATTATTTCAGTCTTCTTATGTTTTCATCTATTGAAACTACACATGGTTAAGTCAGTAAATGTCTACACATCTACAAGTGGGAGCAGAAACTCATTTAAAATAGAAAATATGTGCGTACCTACATATGTATGTAGATGGCTTCGTATGTATGCTCAATTAAGTATACATAGGGTAAGTGTACTGTTAACAGAAAACTTCGCAATATTTTTCTGGAAGTCAAAATATATAAAATGAGGATATAGGATTTTTATGAAGGCAGCTTCTTAATTCAAAATTACGCATATTGCCTTAGTAAAGGAAAATTATTAAAACGTCTATCGAAGCTACCTTTTTTACACATACTCCTATTCGTCAGTAGCCTTTGGATTTCAATCCAATAGAAACGTAATTTTTTAACTTTAACCGTGTAGTTACGGTTAAAAATTTGAACCTAAATTTTAAACTTTTTTGGACTACATACATGACCAAACCAAATTTGGTTTCAAATTTAAATTAGAGCAGTTTTCAGAAAAATTGGTTAAATGAATCGGGTTTCAATTTTAAACCACATATGTTTTAAAAGTTTTCTAACGAAAAAATAATTGGACAATTCAAAAGGGGTGTCGTATTCGTCTATCGTTGTATGTTTCCATGGTTTCCAATATAAATTTTTTGAAAAATAGACAAATAGCACGAAATACTAGAGGTTGTGAATTGCGTAAATATTTTGTCTGTTGGCTGGGACTCGAACCAAGACTCCCCGCATCATGCCAGTCTACTCTACCACTAAGCTACATCGCACACATAAATGTTGTTGGCAAAATTCAATCTTGAATAAGCTTTCAAATATAAATGAAAACAAAAGAAAAATTGTAGACCGAAATGGTTTTAATTTATAAACCGTAAAATTTTAATTTCAAACCCAAAAGTTTTCATTTTCAAACCAAAAACTTTTGATTTTAAGCCAAAAAGTTTTAATTTTAAACCGAAAAGTTTATGAATAAAATAGAATTAAAAAAATGTGGCACTTGGCAGGAGAAAATTAAATTCTTTTTTAAACTTTTTTAAGGGTTAAAATATTCCAAAAAAAGTTTAAAAAATCTATTAAAATTTAGGCTCATTTTTTAACCGTGGTGTTTTAACCGGGTACTGCCTTATTTCTAGGCACGCAGAAAGGCTAGGCGTGCCATACCGACGATGCTGTAGGAGATGCAAAGATGATGATGCAACTGCCCTGCCTTAAGCAGCGCGAGAACGCGCTTTTTGGGTATTCCCTTCCTGGATAGCCTAAGCCAGATCGCGGTGCTGGACATAAAGGACTTCTTGGCTCTTCTAAGTGGTTCGAGGGTCCAGGGATTCTGCCATGTGGAGAATCCCAAAAACTAAGAGATTCTCCCGGGACTGACTTTCCTAGTGTTGGTGCTATCACAATGGGCCTTGCAAAACTGGTTTAAGTGTGCCTCTGCGCAGCCACTTGAACCTTACCTAAAATTTTTTAAGAAAAAATGTTTAAATAAAAAAATGTTCGTTGTTTTTTCAGGGATCTATCAGCTGTTGTTGTTCGACTTTATCGGAATTTGGTAGAGGATTTCGATTAAGTCTATGAAATACCTATCCACTTTCACGAATTATTCATAACGGGAAGCTTCGTCGGAATAGCTGATAGATCTTTGATCGCATAATAAATTGAATGTTTGCTTAAATGCTTAGCAGCTTTCCGTTAGCACGTATTTTTTTTTTTTTTTTTTTTTTGAGTCTGACAACTGTTTAAATATCTTCAAACGCAGCTAGAGCTGCGTAAATCTATCCGGGCCGATTTAGGTATGAGTTGGATCATTCTTGCACAGTGCTGTAAATTAAGTGTTGTTACTTATAATACTCAAATCATATATAAGAGAATGGGGCACTGTAAATAAACAAAAGCAGTAAAACAATAACAAAAATCCAATAAATAAGTCGATTACTAACTAATCATAATATAGACACTGTCTATTAGACAGCTTTGAAGGGACATAGGTACTAAATTAATGACAATTCAGTTTCATGAGATAATGAATTCATCAATCTCAGCTTTTTTTTAAGTAGGTATGTGATTTGGACAGACCAATTGCAGCCTTTTATATTTGAGAGCGGTTACGATATGAAGGATTCTCTTTCGCGCAATACAGGCAGGATCTGATTTGCCTTCTCGCCTATAGGTATGCTACAAAAATTTAAATTGACGTATGCCAAAAAGGCCTGGAAACAATTATAGCCCCCTGAAGACGAAAATTATAAACCGAAGGCCAGCCACTTCAAAGATTAGTCACACGATTTTTTGCAGGGCATTTACATACACAAAAAAAGGTGTGACATTTCTTTTTCATTATCGCCTCATAGTTTGTATAGCAAGCAAAAGCCTCTTAATACTTATTTTCTTGTTGTTTTTCGTTTCTTTTTGCCGGCCAAAGAAGATGCAAAAAACCGGTTCATTATTTGTAAAGAAAAAATACGCCTATTTGCAGATGCTGAGACGAGAGAAGCTTGAAAGCAGAAGCAAGATGTAAGAACGCCGAGAAAAAGAAAAATCGATTAACTCCTGTGATATATGTATACCTACATGTATGAACTTTGTATAGCTATGATTGTATGTATGTATTTATATATATTAGACCACTCCAGAAAAAAATCATTTTTTTTTTGTTCGAGTGTTTTTTAAAATCCCTTTACTCTTAATTTCTATAGATACTTTAACACTTCTTCCCCAGCGGCTAAAGGGCTTAGAATAAACCCGCCTCAGGAATGTCTGTAGTAATAGGAGCCTAAAGTCCACGACTAGAAGGCTCGTCAAGGCCAAACCAATAGCTCCCCTAAACCTTCAGAGAGAGTTTCTGCCGTTATCAGCCAAACAAAATCTTGTACACTTCAAAATTCCTAAAACGTCCGGTCAAAATAGAAAAAAATAGTTGTTAAATAACAATAATTCCCACAGACCCAAATTTTCGTAGAGAGCTTAGGTTCGCCATCAAAAAGAAAACTTCAAAAGTCCCCATCGATCCCATTTGTGCTAAGAAATTGATTCGGGGTCAAAAGTCGAGAAAAAACAAAACAAAAAAACCCTCAAATTTGAATTTTTCTTGACTTTTGTTCCCGAATAATTTTTTTTTTTGCCTCAAATGGGATCGATGGGGGCTTTTAAGTCCCAATTACATAAAACTTTTTGAAACTTTGACAGATGCGCATCTCGTTTTTGAGCATTTGCCAAAATCTCGCTTCGTTTTACGCTCCACAAACTTTGTAATTGGGCCTTTACAATTTTCACTTTTACCTTCAAATACAAGGTGTGAATCGACCGAATTGCTATTTACACGGTGGAACAACAAAAAATCTACCCGTGTAAATCAACCTTAATCTGGCTGTGGGAATTTTTGTTATACAAGATAGACTAAATTTATCGGACTATTATTTTTTGATTTATGCATGGAGAAAATGTGTAGCTCGGGGGCTATGTATAGGCTTTACAAAAATAACTATTTTCATTTTCGATGGGGAACTTCGTGACAAATAAACGGTAAAGAAATTTTTCAAAGGTACGCATACTAAAGTTTTCGAGATAAATTCTGAAAAGTCCATACGTGGCATATATTTTCATAAAACTTGGTATCAGGATTTTTTTCGAAAAACTTGCCGTTTTCGAAAAAAGTCCAAAAATCCTAAAATTTTGACCTTTTTTCGAAAATAAAAAAAGAGTAAAATACTAACCCCCCTATTCATAAAAAAATAAAATTGGCTTTTTACAAATTAAGCTTTTTAAAATAACATTTTCATACAAATTTTGAATTATAAGAGCTTATTAAACCTTTTATATTTTTTATGAATAAGGGGGTTAAAAGATAAAATAAAATGAAATAAAATAGAATAAATGAAATAAAAATATAATAAATTAAAATAAAAAATAATATAGAGATGAACCGCCTAACTCGAAGGAAAATCTGTCTTATCTATCTTCTTTTTTACTCCAAAAAGTGAACCGTTGCTAGAACCGTCTAATGTAGATATGTAGGATTGGCATAAATTCCATTGCATCTGCACAAACCCATACACTCATACTTAGAAATGGAGACACCACGCAGCTTACAGAACATCACGCCACCGAAGCTGAATTAATTGGGGTGGTTGAATTACTGATACATAGTTATTTATGTATGTATCTATATGTGTGTATTTATATCAATATTTGCCAACTTTTTAGTTAAAAAATTTCACATATCGAAAATTTTAAAAAAATTTTATTTCCTTTTACTAGTAAAAATTGCACTTTATCATCAAGTAGCAGGTACCTACTTAGATTTTAACGGTTAAAAAAAAAATATGCATAAAAAACACTCGTCAATTTAATGACCTTACCCAATTCCTTCATGTACTCATCGAAGTGTTCACTCTTTTCCAATTTGTATTTTTTTCCTTCCCAGACGGCCATTTTTCCTCAAGTTATAGTTTTTAATTTATGATTTACTTAATTTGGAAGTACGAAAAACTGGAGCACACACGCGATATCGATGAACAGCACTCAATGACAGACGTCAGCGTAATTGGAGCTGCGCTTTTATAACAGACTGCAACAGCTGGTGGAGCAACGACAACAACCAATGCTTCACATTTTTAAATGAAGTGTTGCCACTGAGAAAATAATCTTCCGTTTACGAATATGAGGAATGCTAGAGGCGGTTTGGTTATTAAATATGTACATTAGAGTGCCTCAAACTTGTGCAAATAATAAAAAACAATTATTTTTGAAATGTTTTTATAAAAATGATTCGTCAAAAGCTCCAAAGATAATGGTTAGTTTACAAAATATAATAATAATGTTCAAATAAGCAATCATCCATTAAATTAGGCCTCTTAGGTTATCCAGCAAATACCGAATCGATTCGTTGCACAATATTTTAGAAGAAATTTGTAAAAACAAGGGGTGGCTTTCCGTAATTCGACAGTCAATACTTGATGCCTCGATATTTCAATTTAATATCGTATTCCATATACATAATGTATATTGTATTTTGTGATACGGAAAGCGAAAACAATGATTTTACACTCGTTTGTGCTCGATATGGAGTTACGGAGATCCACCCAAGCTTTAATTTTTAAATCCCGTTTTTCAATTACACTGTACAGCAGCCGGCTGAGTATGGGACCATACCAACTTTTTTTAAGAGATTAAGGCATAGGTAAGTAAACCAAATCGTTTTTCAAAGTTAGCTTCCAAAGTTTAGTTACGGGCTGACGAAGTTCGAAAGTGCGTTTCTATATAACAAAACATTTAAAAACGAATGTTCGAAGGGTCCAACTTGAAACTTCGAAAGCCCGTAACTAAATTTTGGAGCCTAGCTTCGAAAAACGGGAAAGACATTTTTATACCCAGCGTACTCGTACTAGTACAAGGGTATTAAAATTGTGTCCACATAACGGTACTATATAAAGGCACAAAATAATCGAGATAGGTATAGAGTTCCATAGATGAAAGTCCTTCTGTCCGTCTGTCTGTCCGTGTACACGATAACTTGAGCAAAAGTTACAATTTTGTATACCGGTTACTTTCTGGACCAGGTAGGTTGCTATTGAAAGTGGGCGAAATCGGATGATAACCACACCACGCCCCCTTTTTCGATAGAGAAAATTTCGAGAATCACATAAAATGACATATCTCGGTAGCTTAAATGGCTAAAATGATAAAATTTTATCGGTGAATCCCCCTGGTCATTCTCTTATGATTTTTCAATAAATTTTGTATAGTGGCCGTGGCACCGCCCACTTTTCAGGGAGGCATTTTTGAAAATTTTACTGGTCGTAACTTTCAAACTGATTACGATGGAACGACGGAATTTGGCACAAAACATACTAGTATCGTTGGGAGTATACCGGATGAAATTGGATGAAATCGCCCTCCTTTCGATATCGAAGGTTTCGAAAATCACTTAATTGATATAAGTCGGTAACGGAAATGGCTGAAATGATATAATTTTATAGGTCAATGAATCCCCCTGGTCATTATATGACTTTTTGATCAATTTTTTTAAATGGGCGTGGCTCCGCCCACTTTTAAGCTAGTCATTTTAGAAAATTCGACTGGTCGTAACTTTTAAACTGATTAGGGTAGAACGATGAAATTTGGCACAAAGCATACTAGTATCGTTGAGAGTATACCTAATGAAATTGGATAAAATCGCGCTCCAACCACGCCCACTTTCGATATTGAAAGATTCGAAAATCACCTAAATCGATATAATTCGGTAACGGAAATGGCTAAAATTATATAGCTTGGTAGGATGAACCCCTAATCATTCAATTGGCACAAAGCATACTAGTATCGGTGGGGGTATACCTGATGAAATTGGATGAAATCGCCCTCCAACCATGCCCACTTTCGATTTCGAAAATTTCGAAAATCACCTAAATTGACATGATTCGGTAACGGAAATGGCTGAAATGATATAATTTTATAGGTGAATCCCCCTGGTCATCATATGACTTTCTGATAAATTTTTTAGTGGGCGTGCTTCCGACTGGTCGTAACTTTTAAACTGATTAGGGTAGAACGATGAAATTTGGCACAAAGCATACTAGTGTCGTTGGGAGTATACCTGATTAAATTGGATAAAATCGCTCTCAAACCACGCCCACTTCCGAAATGGAATATTTCGAAAATCATATGAAAACTACCGCTGGGTATTTAAGGTTCAGTTGAAGTTTAAAAAATAGTTTTTTTACATTTTCTGTGGGAATCTTTTCCGAAAAAAAATTTACCACAAGTTTGTACCGGATAATTACACAAATTTCGGAAATTCGGAGCACACGTTTAATCTTCCTTTAAATCAAATTTTCTATTAATTTTATTTTATAATATTATGTATGTATAACTACATAAAGAAGGATGAGTGGAATATCACCCTATTTCAAAGTACATATGTATCAAAAACACCATAGTTAAATTTTTTTTTTTTTAAAAACATCCCACCTCAAAATTTTTAGTACACCCCTTTTTTACATTTAGTTCAGAACGCCCCATCTCAAAAAGAGCATCAAAAACGCGCTATCTGAACGAAAATGTAATTAATTTGTAGCTGACATAGGACGTTTTTGTATCAAATTCTCAGACGTTTACAAATCTTATTCTGAAATAGACCCTTAATAAATCGAATTTTGAAGTAATATATTGCCAGAACCTGCCTGAATGCGTTTTTGAAATGTGCTTTTAAGTAGTGTTATCTTCCACTCAGCCGTCGCAATCATTTTCATGGAAATGTACTTATAATTCTAGTCAACAAAAATTTTAGCCACAAATGATTTGTTTAAAGATTTGGCAATGATTAATGCTGATATATAAACTATCTAGGATTTTGTTGAAAATTCACTGAATAAGAACCGGTAGTAGGATCCTGTGTCATTTGAAAATTCTCTGTAGACAAACCAAATGGCTTTAGGAACATATTGCCAAGGTCTTTCAATTTGCCCAACATCTCCGTTTTTAGTTTTTCATTGCGTTCATTGATTTGCTCGGGCAGGCGTGCGACAGCTTCACGCGCTTCCGTTTGGCAAGGGTCCAATTCGCAAACTTTCTGATAATCCACCAAAGCATCGTCCAGCCGATCTTCTAGTTCACAGAGTTTGGCACGCCTTTAAATTATATTTTGGTAAATAACTTGGTACAAATAAGTATCAAATCTCCCGTGACACAACAAAACCAACTAAGTGGATCTCCCGTGACAAATGCAATACCAAGTAAGAAGTTGGGAAAATAACTGGGACTTGCGTTGTTTTGCATTTGTCACGGAAGAGTCACTTAGTTGGTTTTGTTGTCACGAGAAATCTACTTCAACACTAACCTCATTAAAACACGAACATACTCTGGCCATAAATCAATCGCTTTTGTACAATCATCTAATGCTGATTTTTTGGAATCCAGCTTTACTTTGGCCGCCGCTCTATTGCCATATAATATCGCACGTTCTTTGGTGTATGTAGTGGGACAGATACGTAGGGCGTTGGAATAGATTTCCACAGCACTTAATGCTTCACCCGTTTTAAACAGTTCATTTGCTTCCAGCTTCATGCGATCGGATTGTTCTTTATTTTGTTGTAGCTCTTGGTTGCTCATTGCCTTTTCTTGTTCACGCAGCTCCTCCACAGCAACGTCCTCGGTAAAAAGGTTTGCAACTTCATCAATATTTTCTTTAGACTCTTCAAATTTGTCTTCGTCGTCGTCACCGTCGTCGGGCAGTTTTAGGTCAGCTTGTTGGCGTGTTAATTCTTCTATCACATCTTCATTAGCGTTGAGACGTGATGCACTACAGCTGGAGTCATCGTGTACTTTATTGCTGTAAGCTGTGTTTTCGGCACTTTCCACGTATGCAAGTGCATCGTGAAATTCATCTTCACTTTCTTTCGAATTACAATTTATGGACATATCGCTTTTTTTTTTGCTTTTAAATTAATTAAAATGAGTTTTCAATTTTTAATTATTAGCTCTCTGAATAATCCGTGCAAAAATCATAACAAAAACATCTGACAATACAATACAAGCGTTGCCACATAGTTTTTCCTTTTTCCCAGAGCAGGGTTGCATGTGGCTATATGAATAGCATAAAGGCGCAAATATATAAAACTTTGGAAACTTTGACAGCTATTGCTATCCCACAGTCCTGTCAAAAAAAATTGCGGAATGTTAAGCCACAATATAATCAGTAATTGCACTGACCTACAACAACGTCGCTATATTCACCTCCGAAGAGTACTTGGGGTTGCAGTCAACTATTTTCAGGCATTTCAGGGTGTTGTGTTGCAAATTTTATGAGGTGAAAAAAATTATTTTAACAACCACGTATCAACACACAACGTTAGGAGTCCTCACGCAAAAGTTTGCGAAACCAATAACATCTCATTAAAAAAAAACAAAAATCCCAGAAAAACAAAACCGATCACTATAATCCATCACTATAACATCAAAAATAAAAAATTTCACGCAAAACCAGTTTCGGACTTTCGAGTTATTTGTTGTTTCCGAAGTAGAATTGATTATTCTGGCGTAAATTTTAAAGCTTTTGAAGTCTAATTTACGGTCTCTCGAGTACAAATTACAGTTTATAAAGTACAATTTATGGTTTTTGAAGTACAGTTGATTATTCTGAAGTACATTTTACAGTTTCTAAAGTACAATTGACTATTCCGAAATTCATTTCACGGGTTTTGAAGTACCATTGGCTATTCCTAAATGCATTTAACCTTTTCTGACGTATAATTTACTCTTCTGAGGTACATTTTATGGTTTTTTAAGTACAAGTGGAAAAGATGTAGAAAATTATTTTAATTATAAATTTAGCCTTTCGCTTGTTATGTGTGTTACTTGTCAAAACTTACCCAAGCTTATGATGAGGCATTCGTTTTAATGACGTACACTGTACGTCGTATAGTATTCTTTAAGTCGAGAATTCTTTTCTGCGCACAACTGCGATTCACTGGCATCGCTCAGATTTGTACGAAATTTTACAATATGGCCTTTAATATATATTTTTTATACATCTTGTAATGCAGTAAATTCATGATTTTATATTAAAACAAGGAATACATGAACTAATTTAAATCTTTTTGTTAAAATATTTCTTAAGATTTTTATTGTTGCTGAAATGCAACCATGCGTACATGAAATTCCATACTACCACGGATTTCAACTCTGAAAAATTCATCTCCGAAGAGGACTTTCACCACAGTTCGATTACTGATTATACTGTGGTTAAGCGTTAAGTTAAGCTAAAATTTCACGGCCCGCATCGTTTTTGCCCATTTTGCCAAAATTTTGCTTCGCTCCGCGTTTCACTAACTTTGTATGAAAGTGGATCCATCAAAGTTTTATGCAAGGTGTTGAGGTGGTAGCTCTAATCTTATGAGTCAAGCATTAAGCAGAATCAGTCCGTCAATACGTCATGTACGTGACGAACGTCGTGACAAAACGTACGTGCCGCACAGGGATGGCACATAGCGATTGACGTACGTCATGTTGAAGTACACAGATATGTCAACAAAGTAATTAGCGCAAAACGAAAATTATTACAAAAAAACATAACAAATGCAAAATTTCGGTTAAAAACATGGAAAATATACAAGTAATACTTTTTATAGTGATGCTGATAGAAGCAATGGGGCTTTTCAGGCGGCTTTACAACCGCAGATGGTGGGTACGTCCATCTTTACAGGACAGGAACATTCTCGGCTTTTTTGATGTGAATTTTGCGTTCCCTGAGGAGTTCAGAATTAATATTAGAATGGAGAAGCCCAGATTTGATCTACTGCTGAACCTGCTTAGGGAAAAACTAACCAAGCATTCAAACCGCAAATCTATAAAAAAAAAAATCGGCAATTACTTTGCTTAAATTTGCTTTTTCACAAACGCGTTGTCAAATTGGCGGTAAAATTGATTTTGACATTTGTCACGCAGCTGCCGTTCCGTCAAAATAGAAAATTGGCAAAGGATGCCGGATCCGTTGACTGATACTTTGTCAATATAGCGTTTTACATGCAAAATGTACACATCCTACTCGGCTGTCAGTTTCTTCCTTTTCAACAACAACAAGACAAACAGCGAAGCATGTAAAGCGCTGTCAAATAGAAGGTTTGATCCTTTACTTTTCTGACAAAAACTAGTAGAACTGTCAAAATTAGAAAATCCGCTCTCAGTGCGAGAGCAATACCAAGGAGTACGGGATCGCAAAAATTGTAGAACTGTCAAACTTGGTCGCTTGACAGTTCTACAACAAGAAGTCAGAATTTACCAGCAAAAAATCTGCTGACTAAATCCTGCAACTCTCTGACTAAAGAGAACTCAATGTTCTGCTCTCACCAGTCAGAAAAGTGGCGTACGGGGTCACTTTCCTGTAGTTCGTGACTTTCTGACTATTTCTGACTGTCAAATTGGAGTACGGGATCAGAGCTAGAGATTTCGGTTATTCGACACTTTGAAGCGTATCAAGCAAGCAAAGTAAGGCTGCCACTGGACCAACTTTCATACATTTCAGTAGAGTTCAAGAGAATTTTGACATTTCTCCAATGCCAGCAAAGTAAGCGCGCATTGGGCCATCACCTTTACGCATACAAACACCCAGTCTACTTTGCTGTCAGTTGTTTCAACGTACTGACGTACCAACGTACTACTTTGCTGTCAGTTGTTTCAACGTACTGACGTACCAACGTACTGACAACTGACAGCAAAGTAGACTGCGGGTGTTTGTATGCGTAACGCCTGATACGACGGATACGTCAAAGTAGAATTTGCTCTAAAATTGACGCACGTCACGCAACTGACGTATTGGCGGAGTGATTCTGTTTCCCGCTTTATGTTTTATTCACGTGTAGTGATTTGTCGATTTCTCTGTTGCATCGAGTTGTCAGCCGTGTGTTCACAGCTGGAGAAGTAATCCAAAATCTTCTACATTTCATCATGGTGTGTGCGATTGAGTCATCTAATGGCGGTGTTGAAGGTGTTAATATAAAAGACTATATATTGGACAACTTTGTACCTGCAAAGCTCCCAGAGCCTAACTACACAATTGTATTCGTGGATGATTTGGCTGAATCCAGGGTAAGAAAATATATTCCACCGTACATGCTTGTTTTAATATGTGTTGTTCCCCCTCCTCGCAGCCAGACGAACATGCACAGCTTCAATGTTCAAATCTTACCTGGCCATTTAGCAGATGCGGAGATAATCCTACGAAAGTTCCTATTACTGGAGCACAAGGGTTAACGGAAGCTGATGGTGAAGCAAATCTGAAACAGATTGTCGAAGTGACAATAGCAATGGTATACGGAAAATAACTATCTTATTTCATACAGTTTTTATTAATTGCATTTATGTATCTTAGAAATGTGATGCTGATTACTATCAACCTGGAGATACTATTGCCATATTGCCCTCAAATGATAGTAAGGAAGTGAACGAGTTATTGAGACGTCTGCAAATATTAGAGCTATCTGACAGCGTTTTCCAACTGCAAATTTCATCCACGAGCAACAAGAAAGCACCAAAACTACCAGCTTACATTCCCGCACGTTGCACACCGTATCAATTGCTGCGCGATTGCCTTAACTTACAGGCAGCACCGAAAAAGCAATTCCTCAGCGCTCTTGCGAATTGTTGCACAACTGCTGAAGAATGCGCATTCCTGAGTTGTCTATCTTCCAAAGAAGGCAGTGGCTATTATAGCAAACTTGTGTTGGAACTCGGATTCACGTTGAGCGAACTTTTGGTGTTATGTCCATCTTGTAAACCAACATTGGAACTAATTGTAGAACATCTACCACGCCTGCTGCCACGTCCTTATTCCGTTGCCAACCATCCGCATGGCAATGAAATTAAAATAATTTTTTCAACTCGCCCACAAAAGCCTGGTGTTACCACAAAAATGCTGAACACTTTGGTGACACCAATGCTTAATAGAATGCATACAGTTGATTTGCCTGAAGTAATTGCTTATGGACGGCAAACAAACCAATTTCGTTTCACTGCAAGGGAAGCCAATGAGCACAATCATATCTTGATCGGTGTTGGTACTGCAATAGCACCATTTTTAGGTTTCCTGGAACTGAAAAATCGATTGCAAGCCGACGCTACAATCAAATCGCTGGGTAATACGTGGCTCGTTGCTGGCGCTGCGTCTGAAAGTAGTCTACCTCATAGAGATCGTATATTGGCTTATGAAGCATCAAATGCGTTACAACGGTACTTTGAATGCCTGTCTCGCATGCCGGATGCACGTTATCGCTATGTACAAGAACAACTATTAGCATTGGGGCCAGAATTGGTCGAATTTTTGATGCAAGAAAATACCATCTTGTATGTATGTGCGGATGGTGGATTAATATCAAAATCAATTGATAAAGCTATAGCAGAATGTTTGGCGCAAGTGCAACAAATCACGGTCGATGATGCAGGAGAAGTGATAAAAACGTTAAAAAGGATTGGCAGATACCGTGAGGACGTTTGGTTGTGAATCGCTTGAAATTATATTTTTATTTTATTTTAATAATTATGCATAAGAAAACTAGAAAAATGTGATACTGTCCACTATAGAATATTTGATATAGCATGTAAAGGAAGATTGATAACAAAGCAAGTTGTTGAACGATGCCGAGTATCTTATTAAAAATCGCTTAATCGTTTCTCTTAGTGAAACCGATGGCGTTTGAAAAAATGGGTCTAGAATGAAATGCGAAGACAGTAAGATCAAGCTGAAGTCCTTAATTACTTCGAACAATTAGAAGAATCCAATTTGTATTAATTATGAAGCGGCTAACGTAAAAGGACATATCCAAAAATAAAATCAACTTTGAGCTTGAAGGAAACGAAATGTAATGAACCTTTAGCTCAAAATTTGAAAATGAAAATGATCACACTGATCCAAAAATAGTGGAAACACTAAAAAAAGAGTGCAAGCCTAGCTCGAGTGCTTCAGCAGAAAGCGAGTCTCGGATGATAACAAATGGCCATTTAGTTACCAAGAAAAAAGGGTCAAACAACTAAGGTGGATGAGATCGTACAAAAGCTTATTGATCACTATGAAGGACGACAAAGAAACCTATCAGACGTAAACGGAAATGGGCAGAAGTGCAAAGTCAGGCCAATAGACGAATCAATGGAAATAGAAAAAAAAATTGAACAAATTACGCCTGACAAAGAAAATCTAAATCATAGCCATGAAGAATTTGGAGACACTACACAGAAAATAAGATCCGTGCGTTACACTTTTTTTCAATTATGACTCAATAGTCTAATTGAAGGATCTGGTTGAATTGTTCAACAAATAAAAATCTGACAACACTAAATTACGCATAATTTATAGCAATTTATCCACTAGTTAATTTTTTGCCACTAGGAAACAGAAAAATTCAATAGACTTGTTTGAAAATCAATAAAAAATAGTTTAAGTAATTTTGAATATTGCCTTAAATAAAGTATGATCAACCGCCGACCGGACAACATCGATCCAGCAGCATCATCAATCAATATCTCCAAATATACATAAGTATAAAATCTCCCAAATCCCTAAACCTCCCTATTTTCTCTCTCTATCGTAACCTCGGTTACTTAAATCTCTTCATTTTATTAAAGTAAATGAAAGTTCAATTTCTATTTAAATACCTAGCTTGTACACGTGTAAAGTTTAATAAGAAGTTTCATCATACTTAAATGAATAAATAATTTGAATTGTTAGTTGTAATATTAGAGTTAATAAAGATTACTGTAATTTATATTGAAAATCTCTAACTCTAATTCTCTTGGATTGGTTAGTCTCAAAATCTCTATAAATCTCCCTCCTCTCTCATACAGTCCACTAGTTCATCTCATAAAGCCGTAAACTTCCTACCGAAGTTAAACAGATAGAAAAAAGAATTTCACGCATTCAAAGTAACTTCTATTCGCTATTATTAAAATCGACGATATTTATTGCATTCTCCAATTTTTTACTTTTTTTTACTTTTTTCTAAGCTTACATAATTGTGTTTGTTTTCTATTTAATTTTAGTTATTACAAAGTTCGAATTCCTCTTAACACATGGTGCGTTTACATATGTATGCATGTTTTCCGTTGTTGTTATTTTCCAGTTTTATTTTTGTTTCGTTTGTGAGAAAAAACTCTACAATTGCATAATTTAAGTACATACATATGTACGTATGAATATTATACTGGGGCAAAAACAAAAATTATTTTTTTCAAAAATTATATTGATTTTCTTTTTAAGAAAGTGAAAACAAAATTAATTTCATTTTTTCAGATTTTTAAATTAAAGTCTAGAGGTCTATCATTGCTAGTTTAGATTTTACAGACTTAACCTCCAATTTGGTATAAAAACGACAAACCATTATTGTAAAACACCATTTACCTGAACATATTTTTGTAGGAAATTGAATTCCCTACAAAAGCTGCCTAGACTGAAATTTTCTCAGACTAGCAGTTTTCTAGTATTCTAGCCTCAAACATTGGCATGTGTTTTGGATTTCCCGATTTTGGTTTGAAAATTTGCGAAACATCGAATAAAGCTAAATACATATTCTTAAGGGAAATTGGCTGCTGAGTCCGATTTCGATATCAGAATTCAACAACGGGCCCGAAGTTCGGCCCCAACCTTGTAAAAAAGTCCAATATTATTTTGTGATGGTTTTGTTAGGTTGGAGAAGAACTGCGCCCTGTTAGGCTAATTCTGATCACGGATTGGGTTTTAGCTCGCCAAAATACATGAAAATTAATGTATTGAGTTCACAGATACGTCAACTTTTTGTTTTTGCGCCATTTGAAGACTGTAAAACTACACCTTCGCAGAGGAAGCAAATATTAAGCAAAATATGTTTGAACGTATGTATATGAGAAATGTATTTTTTTTTTTTTTTGTGTTATAATATTCATCATATAATGATAATTAACCATGTAGAATATCAATAAACAAAATTTTGTAAAAAAAATTGGATCAAAAACACACAAAAAAGACGGAAGTATGAATTTTTTAATTTAATACTAAATAAGTTTTGAAAAAGTAACTTTACAAAAAAAAGTTGTTTACCCTTTTTTGTAGCCCACTCAATTTACTTTAAGAATCTGTATCTATCTTTGTTGTGCATGGATATTTACAATTTTGACAATTTTTGAAAGAAAAAATGGGAAATCGAGAAAACATGCTAATTTTTGAGGCTAGAATACTAGAAAACGGCTAGTCTGAGAAAATTTTGGTCAATGCAAATTTTGAAGGGAATTCGATTTCCTTGAAAAATATGTTCAGGTAAATGGTGTTTTACAACAATGGTTTGTCGTTTTTATACCAAATATGAGGTAAAGTCTGTAAAATGTAAACTAGCGATGATAGACCTCTAGACTTTTAATTTAAAAATCTGAAAAAATTACAGTAAATTTATTTCGCCTTTCTTAAAAAAAATCAATATATGTTTTGAAAAAAAAAAACGAAATTTTTTATTTTTGGCCCAGTCTAATGAATATGTATGTTTGTATGCACCTACATTTCCTTAATTTTATATCATGTATGCCTTATTTTATTTTTTGGCGATAAACTTGGCTGGCTACAGAAAAATTCTCTATCAATAAACCTTATAATTTTATTCAAAATTTTTATTTTGTAATAATTCCTGCAATAACCTAATAAAAAATAATAAGTTTCCCTATTAATTGCATGATAACCGATTAAAACTGTCCTTCCCAAAAAATGAAAGTTTTCTTTAAAAATGTTCCGGTAAAGGGTTTAAAAAGATCCGCTGCCTAAAAATTTTAAATTAGGACAAGTTGAATGCCGCAATGGGCTGTATCGGAACTAAAATATTTAAACAAAAATAACGGTGTTGTAAATTTGTACAAATAATATATATATTTAAATTTATTGCTGTATTTTAAATTACATTGGTTAATTACGTAAAAGTGCCAGTCTAAAGAATATTAGAATATTGTAAAATTTTATAATGCTTGTATTTATTTTGAATGTTAAATGCATTTGGAATCAATGTTTTTTCTTAGTTTTTTTTTTTTTTTTGTTTTTTAACTACCAATTACTTATATGTTTGCGTTTAACTGCTAAGGAATTTCGCTTTGTGTATAATTACATTTGTATAAGATAATACCGACATAGTACGAACGTTTTGTATGTTGCACGGTGACACGTTTTTCACAAAAAAAAGAACGAATTTCAATTTGTTTTTCTCTAAATAATTTAGTCCTAATGGCACTTTAGCTTACAACAGTATACAAAAATTTATAAAAGACTTATACATATACATTTATGTACATACGTAAACATATGTAAATTTTATTTATGCACGCATTACAGTTATTTCGTTATTAATTAATATTTATATGCACTACTATCTGATTATTGTAAAAAATACAAAATGCAAAAAGTCACAATAATTTGATCAACTATTGCTAGCTTAATGCGCTCTTTTTAAATTATTTTTTCTAATACATTTTTTTATGGTTGGTTTTATTTGTATCTCATAGATATATTTTGTTTTGTAATACATTTTAAAAATTACACTATACAGCAGCAATTTTTCAACCGAGCAATTTTTGGTATTTTTCCGAAAGGTGGGCTTGAATTATACCATATAACGGTTATCAACGCCTGGACCCTTGCTATGTTCCACAAACGTTATCGGTAAAAAGTCTCCTTTCTTAAAATATACCATGTTCACTCTGCTCCAAAAAAAAAAAAATATAGCTAAATTTGTTGTAGTGTTATTTTTTGATTAATATTTCGTAATACTTATCTAAATATTATTTTCTAATTACGCTTTTTTCCTCGCTTTCGGTTAATTACAACAACATTGCGTAAAACAATTATTTTTATTTAACATATTTTTTAAGACATTAAATAGCTTAGATAAAATCGCTTAAATCACATTGATATTAATTGATTATAAGTATTTATGTTTTGTATTTTTCGTACTTGTTTTAACGTAGTATCTTCAACACGAATGGAACATACAGCTATGGCCAAGATAATAGATACAACTCTCCAACTTTAGGTTGGTGCTTACTTGAGTACTTTTTGAACTAATCAACCTTACTTCAACTAGTTCGTTATTTCGTTTAGCAAATTGAACTAAACAATTATCTGGCAACTTTTCAGGGCCCGTATTATGTACTTCAATTCGAAGGGCTGTTCTACTCGAAAGCAAATATCGACTCTAATACATATCGGTACTTAATAATCTCTGCAATTATGTATGAATGTGTTTATAAATGTTTTGTTTTGATTTTGTTTTGTTTTTTGACTGAAAGAAATGTATGTAAATAGTATGCCAATTAGAAGTTGTTAGAGGGGATTTGCAACTGTCAGTGGATTCGAGTGGGAGAATGTAACTTCTGCCTTCCAAAAACTCAATTAAAAGCCCAGTTATTTCTTTCATAGAAAATGAGTCGCAATTCCAAATACTTCAATGTCTTTAAGTTTTTTGCCGCTGCAACATATTTTAGTCATTGTTTTGTGGTTTTTGCGTTATAATTGTGTTTATTTTATGTTAAAAAAATGCCTTTCGTTAAAAAGTGCCTCGCGGTAAATTGTATCGCTACTAGCGCGAACTCTGATTTAAAATTTCACTCGGTCCCATCAAATCCCGAGCTCGCTTCCCGCTGGAAGAAGAATCTTGGGATTCAGGAATTGGCAAAAAGTGGAAATTTTGTGTGCGGATTGCACTTCGAGCCTGCAGACATTGGCGAAGTTGGGCGAGTAAAAAAGAACGCCGTTCCAACTTTAAGATTGGGTAAGTTTTAATTTTTTTAAGTGTTTAAAATGTGTGATCTTCGCATATGTGTAAATCCATCGGTAAAAACAAGTTCAAAATTTATCAAGTGGGATAAATTGTGGGGGATTCAATGGATTTGTTTACCGACAGGTTAAAACATATGTTTTAGTGCTGTGTTATTGGGGTTGGTGGTTACATGTGCATATGTTTGTATATGTTGACGTGTTTTTGTTTAGTGCCATATACGAGGGCTGGCTTATAAGTTTGCAGCCAAGTAATACTTCTTGCCAAGTTTTTGTAAATTTTATACAATTTCACTACCCCCAGTGCATACTACTTGTATGTCAAATATATATAGAGGGTTACCCTATATGTTTGTAACAATGGGATAAAAAGTGTTAACAAAGAGTTAACGATTACTTTTTCATTTTCTGCTTTTAAAGGACATGCAAGTTCAAGCCCACCCCCTCTCCCACCCAAGATAGAGGGTCCGCGGAAGTGCTGTGCACCTGGATGCACTCCGGCCGGTAATATTTTACTGCATGAATTCCCAAAATCAGAAGTCCTTAGGGATTCTTGGGTTCTGGCATGTAATTTGTCAGCTGGCGAAGCTGCCAAACGTCTTTTTCTTTGTGACAAACATTTTTCAACGGACTGTAAAATCAAGACTAGACTAAGAACAGGGGCTATTCCGACCATTTTTGGAGATAGGGTGTCAGACGAAGTGGCAAGCGGTAGTGGTTATTTGCCAGTGACAGATTCACTGGTACAACCCACACAAGAGGCGCCCACCAAGACAATTGGTAGTGCTTTTTTGCCGGTGAAAGCTTCATCACCGGTGATGGCTTCACCGGTATCACGCACAGTGCTCGCACACAAGTGGCGCCCACCAAGGCAGTTGGTAGTGCTCGCACACAAGTGGCGCCCACCAAGGCAATTGGTAGTGCTCGCACACAAGTGGCGCCAACCAAAGTAATTGGTAGTGCTACATCTCCGGTGACAACCACACCGGTGAAACGCACAAAAGCGGCGCGCACTAAATCGCCGGCCACTGATCTGACATTTGCAGAGTTTGAACGGTTCTCTGATTTAGAAGAAAAACGCCAGCGTCTAGATGTTCACTATAGCTGGGAAGGACTAGACACTGGCTTCAAGCTCGTTCGCACTTCTCAGCAAGAGAAGTTTGCTAAACGCGAGCGAGCTTACCAAAAAAATGCCAAGAGACAGCAGGAGACGATCAATCAACTGAGGAGGAATATCACTAGCCTCCGAAAGGCGAACACAGCCGTTAGAGGAGACCTGGCGAAGGTAATGGAGAAGACAATTGTGCCACAAGCCGGATCAACGGAGGAAGCTGTAACATTTGCAAGGATGATAACTAGTAGTAAGAATAGTTGGTACAAGCCCAACGAGAAAAATTTGGCTCAAAACATAAATTATATGTCCACCAAGGCCTATAAGTTCATGAAGGATGAGCTAGGGTTCCACTTACCGAGCGCGAGCACGCTGCTCAGAGAGCGTACCATCCAATTCATCCGTCCAGGCATTGATGAAGTGGTAATAGAGAACCTCAAACATATGATTGCCCCAATGTCTGGGACCCATCGCATATTTCAAATCATGTGGGATGAGGTCACGATGAAGAAAGATCTGACTTACAATGCAAAAAGTGATGTGATCGACGAATTTTGCGACATAGGTGATGACGTTCGCAAGGAGAGGTTAGGGGACAAGTGTCTCTTTTTTATGGTAAAGGGAATTTGCAGTAAGTGGAAGTACGTAATGAGTTACTACATTTCAAAAAATTGAGTATCCGGCCCGGACCTATTGCCGTTGATACAAAAAAATATACACATAGCAAGTAGTATGGGTCTCAACGTAAAAGCTGCTGTCTGCGACCAAGGGCCACAAAACCGGGCTGCCTTCAAACTTCTGAACATAGACAAGGAAAATCAGATTGCAACATATGAAGGAAAAGATGTCTTTTTTATGTATGACTGCCCTCACCTCTTAAAAAACATGAGAAATAACTTTTTGTTTCAAAAGAGTCTCACAACACAGGATGTTATTGTGAATAGGAAGTTAGTCAACATGCTATATGATTTGGACGAAGACAGTGAGAATTACAAAATATGTCCAAAAATAACTGCAGCCCACATCCGCCCGAACAACTTCGAAAAAATGAGTGTTTCGAGGGCTGCTCAGTTACTAAGTAATTCTGTCTACTCCGGATTAGTAATGATGGAGAATCTAAATTTATTTGGACAAGAAAAAGCACTTTTAGATACTGTCAAGCCCACGCAAATGTTTATATAGAGGATGAACGATTTGTTTGATGAGGTTAATTGTAAGAATTTGAGCGATAGAAATCCTATTAAAAGGCCATTGCTAAGGAATAGCAATGAGAAACAACAGAGACTGGAGGATCACATATCGTATCTGGAATCGATAACATTCGAGAAGACTGTGTATTGCGTAGATGGCTTCATATTGACCTTAAGGTCCATGATGAAATTGTCGGCGGATCTTTTCAAAGAGAATTCGGAATTGAACTTAATCATGCTTGGCAAGCTCAACCAGGACGCGCTAGAAAATTTCTTCTATAGCATAAGAGCGAGCCATGGAATCAATATGCATCCCACTGCAAATGAACTCCAGTACATCTTAGCCCGTCTTATCTCGATGAAAATATTAAGACATCCGTTCGCAGGTAAGGGCACCAACTGTGAGGACGACGATGAAGCATTTATAGATTGGTATGACCCAGCCGATCCGAACAGTTGCGTGGAAGACCGGTTGCTATTCCATCCTCCACCATAACATCCGATGACCCACACAAAAATACTTCGGACGAACCAGCACGCGACTCGATTGACCAAACCATAGACGACGTAGTTAGGCAATCAGCGCAGGAGGAAATACCTATTTCTGCAATTCCTGGCGAGCTCTCAGGTGGACAATGCCCAAGGAGGCACGCTGAAGAGCAGATACAAAGATATTACACTGGCTATGCCATATATCAAAAAGTACTGCGGAAGGTTAAATGTGATGAATGCGCGGACGTTATGTGTAAATCTAGTGTCGAGCCAGGAAAAGACTCAGAAGCCTCCATACGTGAAGAGATCTTGACAAACATAATAGGAAAGACGGACGAGAAATACCCGGACTTGTTCGAAGGGGAGTGCGCAGATCACCGGCTAGATTTACTTCTATTCATGGTCACGGTACTTCTGTATAAGAATGCCAAATGGGTTGCTTACCAAAAAAATGCCAAGAGACAGCAGGAGACGATTAATCAACTGAGGAGGAATATCACTAGCCTCCGAAAGGCGAACACCGCAGTTAGAGGAGACCTGGCGAAGTTAATGGAGAAGACAATTGTGCCACAAGCCGGATCAACGGAGGAAGCTGTAACATTTGCAAGGATGATAACTAGTAGTAAGAATAGTTGGTACAAGCCCAACGAGAAAAATTTGGCTCAAAACATAAATTATATGTCCACCAAGGCCTATAAGTTCATGAAGGATGAGCTAGGGTTCCACTTACCGAGCGCGAGCACGCTGCTCAGAGAGCGTACCATCCAATTCATCCGTCCAGGCATTGATGAAGTGGTAATAGAGAACCTCAAACATATGATTGCCCCAATGTCTGGGACCCATCGCATATTTCAAATCATGTGGGATGAGGTCACGATGAAGAAAGATCTGACTTACAATGCAAAAAGTGATGTGATCGACGAATTTTGCGACATAGGTGATGACGTTCGCAAGGAGAGGTTAGGGGACAAGTGTCTCTTTTTTATGGTAAAGGGAATTTGCAGTAAGTGGAAGTACGTAATGAGTTACTACATTTCAAAAAATTGAGTATCCGGCCCGGACCTATTGCCGTTGATACAAAAAAATATACACATAGCAAGTAGTATGGGTCTCAACGTAAAAGCTGCTGTCTGCGACCAAGGGCCAAAAAACCGGGCTGCCTTCAAACTTCTGAACATAGACAAGGAAAATCAGATAGCAACATATGAAGGAAAAGATGTCTTTTTTATGTATGACTGCCCTCACCTCTTAAAAAACATGAGAAATAACTTTTTGTTTCAAAAGAGTCTCACAACACAGGATGGTATTGTGAATAGGAAGTTAGTCAAAATGCTATATGATTTGGACGAAGACAGTGAGAATTACAAAATATGTCCAAAAATAACTGCAGCCCACATCCGCCCGAACAACTTCGAAAAAATGAGTGTTTCGAGGGCTGCTCAGTTACTAAGTAATTCTGTCTACTCCGGATTAGTAATGATGGAGGATCTAAATTTGTTTGGACAAGAAAAAGCACTTTTAGATACTGTCAAGCCCACGCAAATGTGTATAAAGAGGATGAACGATTTGTTTGATGAGGTTAATTGTAAGAATTTGAGCGATAGAAATCCTATTAAAAGGCCACTGCTAAGGAATAGCAATGAGAAACAACAGGACTGGAGGATCACATATCGTATCTGGAATCGATAACATTCGAGAAGACTGTGTATTGCGTGGATGGCTTCATATTGACCTTAAGGTCCATGATGAAATTGTCGGCGGATCTTTTCAAAGAGAATTCGGAATTGAACTTCATCATGCTTGGCAAGCTCAACCAGGACGCGCTAGAAAATTTCTTCTATAGAATAAGAGCGAGCCAAGGAATCAATATGCATCCCACTGCAAATGAACTCCAGTACATCTTAGCCCGTCTTATCTCGATGAAAATATTAAGACTTCCGTTCGCAGGTAAGGGCACCAACTGTGAGGACGACGATGAAGCATTTATAGATTGGTATGACCCAGCCGATCCGAACAGTTGTGTGGAAGACCGGTTGCTATTCCATCCTCCGGCGCAGATAGCCGGGGATGTGACCATAACATCCGATGACCCACACAAAAATACGTCGGACGAACCAGCACGCGACTCGATTGACCAAGCCATAGACGACGTAGTTAGGCCATCAGCGCAGGAGGAAATACCTATTTCTGCAATTCCTGGCGAGCTCTCAGGTGGACAATGCCCAAGGAGGCACGCTGAAGAGCAGATACAAAGATATTACACTGGCTATGCCATATATCAAAAAGTACTGCGGAAGGTTAAATGTGATGAATGCGCGGACGTTATGTGTAAATCTAGTGTCGAGCCAGGAAAAGACTCAGAAGCCTCCATACGTGAAGAGATCTTGACAAACATAATAGGAAAGACGGACGAGAAATACCCGGACTGGTTCGAAGGGGAGTGCGCAGATCACCGGCTAGATTTACTGCTATTCATGGTCACGGTACTTCTGTATAAGAATGCCAAATGGGTTGCTTACCAAAAAAATGCCAAGAGACAGCAGGAGACGATTAATGAACTGAGGAGGAATATCACTAGCCTCCGAAAGGCGAACACAGCCGTTAGAGGAGACCTGGCGAAGGTAATGGAGAAGACAATTGTGCCACAAGCCGGATCAACGGAGGAAGCTGTAACATTTGCAAGGATGATAACTAGTAGTAAGAATAGTTGGTACAAGCCCAACGAGAAAAATTTGGCTCAAAACATAAATTATATGTCCACCAAGGCCTATAAGTTCATGAAGGATGAGCTAGGGTTCCACTTACCGAGCGCGAGCACGCTGCTCAGAGAGCGTACCATCCAATTCATCCGTCCAGGCATTGATGAAGTGGTAATAGAGAACCTCAAACATATGATTGCCCCAATGTCTGGGACCCATCGCATATGTCAGATCATGTGGGATGAGGTCTCGATCAAGAAAGATCTGACGTATAACGCCAAAAGTGACGTCATAGACGGATTTTGCGACATTGGTGAAGGATATCGCAGCAAGAAGATCGGGGACAAATGCCTCTTCTTTATGGTCAAAGGAATCTGCAGCAACTGGAACTATGTGATGAGCTATTACATCGCAGAAAATGAAGTATCCGGTGCTGATCTTTTGCCGTTGATCAAAAAGAACATTGAGACAGCAACTAGTATGGGTATCAAGGTTAAATCTGCTGTATGCGACCAAGGCCCACAAAACCAGACCGCCTTCAAACTTCTAAACATAAGCAGGAATAATGAAATAGTCATTTATAACAGAGTAGATGTCCATTTTATGTGCGATCCCCCTCACCTGGTCAAAAATATTAGAAACAACTTCTTAGGCCAGGGGGATATAACTACACGAGATCGTGTTATTATCAAGGCATCAGTCGTTAAGCTATTTGATTTGGACGGGGCCAATGACAATTACAAAGAATGTCAAAAATTGACTGAAACCCACATCCGCCCGAACAACTTCGAAAAAATGAGTGTTTCGATGAGTCAGAAACGCTGATTTTGGCCAAGAACTACAAACCATACGACGATTTAGTTTAGTTTTTATCTTATCAAGTTAGTACGGACCATATGAGGTGGTACCTAGAAGAGTTCCAGATCTGCGCACACAAATCCTCAGTACGCGAACAGATTTTAACCTACATAGTATAAAAGACGGACGAAACAATAAACTGTGATAACTGCGCGGACGTCATGTGTAAGTCTATTATTATTTTGGACATAGCTGTAGGCTTGCACTAAAGATATTACACTTTAAAATTTAAATTTAAATTTATAAATTATTACAAAAATGTGCATAAACCCAACAAACACAGTCCCTAACGTCAGAGAAATGCCCATTGATATATTAGATAACTAGTGCAATTATTGAGTTGAGAAAGATACTAATGAACTACATTAGAAAAAATACAAATTCAATTCACATTATAATACCATTAGAGAATTACATCAGAACTCGATTTGAGAATTATGTTTCATTTTGTTGGAAAACACTATAGTTCTCAAGCGTTTCTCGAGGCGTCCTCGTGTGTTTGTTGGGAGATCGCAAATATAAGACATTCCATAAAGTCAATACATAGTACGTTGGAATATTGAACCCCACTGTATCGAGCAATAACAACAATTTTAGCGTAACGAAAAAATAAATTTACGGTAAAGGAAGGAAGGACTACAAAGTTGAATAATTTTAATACAAAATTCCGCTTTGGTTTATGTTTGTAGTGGTCTAACAGAATTACTGATATCTGCGAAAAAAAAAACGGATTTTCATAATTTTATTAGTTACGCCAAAATTTCGGTTACGGCTCGGTATGTAAATAACTTTATGCCTACATACATAAATAAGTAATTTAAAAATTATAAACGACATACAAGAATTAATTAAAATATAATATAATATACATTTAATAACAATAATTTTGGCAATGAAAATATCGATATATTATTTGTGCTTGTAACTATTTAAAAATGCGACTAACTTTTACTAAAATTTTAGTTTTTATGCTTTATAAAATATTTACTTTTAAATTTATTAAATTAAAATCGCCATAAATATTGGCATTTATGTACGTGCAAAATAAGAAAGCAATATATTGCAAGTAACTACGTAAGTAAAAAGACAATAGAACAAATCACTTGAGTTAAATAAACTTTAGAATCGTATCTAAATCATGTCCACTTACCCTATGCATGTGTACGAGTGTGTTACGTAAACTACGTAGTGCTTTTTTGCTTTGTTTGTAATGATTATTTTTGTGCTAATAGTTACGCTCGTTTTTGACAATATTTAAATTAGCCATAGTTATCTAGTATTGTAAATATGTATGTAGGTATGTTAAAACTACTATTAATTTATGTGCGTATTTTTTTGTTATTGTAATACAATACATATATGGAAGTCAGACGTTGCTGATATTTTTCGTAGTTTGTTGTTTTCAATTTAGTAGTGTATTTGTTGTATTAGTAGATTATAAAGAGAGTAGTAGTAGCTGCCGTTGTTCTTGTGGCTGTATTCTGTACGATCTGGATGTAGGTTTCATTCAACATTGGTCCACACGATATTGTAATTTCATTATCTGAAAATAATTAGAAAACTAATTAGCAAAAACGCAATAATAGCTACAAACAATTACATAAATTATACTACATGGATTAAAATGGTGTAGGATATTGAAATTATTTGAAATTTGGAGAAATCGGCTAATACGGCTGATACGACTCGAGAATCATAGCGTTCTCCAAAAAATGGGACATAATTCTCAAATCGAGAAAACTATAGTTTTCGAGTTGAATTCCATTGTCATAATGGGATTGTAATGTGAATTTGCGAATTAAGCAAAATGCTCGCCTTTTGGCTAGTTTTCTAACCTATCTCGAATCGAGTTCCAGTGTAGTCCTCTACTGTTGCCTTCGAACCTTTACTAAGAAATATTAGGAAAAGACCTCCGAAAGTCCATTTAAACTTCAATTGATAATCCTATTTCTCAGAATTTGTTTTTAAAAACCCCATTTAAATTTTTTTTCCACAAGCCTTAAAAGTTTGGTTTAGGCACATCCTCTCTCAGAATGAATTTCAAAAACTCCCTTTCTGCTCAAAAATTCGGTCGGTTTTGAAATATATTCTCAGATAGGGCGTTTTTGAAAAACACAGAGAATCTAACGTTAGTGAAATATTAGTTTTACACATTAGAAACTGGTGTAATTTTCTAATCGAGAAAAATGTTAGTAAACTACAGTAGAATTCGATTAGAAATCTAACATTTTTCTCGATATGGAGAACTAAGTTCCCTTTTTGTCGATAATGATATACTTAGTTAGTTTTCGTCATTTTTTCAAATCGTTTTCTAGCCTTCTACCCTAGAGAAGGTCATTAGAACTCGAATCGCCTTTTAACCGTTCTCTTGCCTTAATGTTTGCTGGGAGGGTGATCTTCCACTCAGGCACAATATGTAGAACCTGTATCATTCCAATAAAATTTACTACGTAAACTTTTTTTCTTGCGTTGCTTTCTTCCATTTTTTACCGCTACCTGTGCCGGATAACAAAACTGTTTATGTCATTAATTCGCTGAAGCTACATCTGTATGAATAGTGAAATGCATTCAACTACCTAAATACTTCAAAAAAAGTACTACCTTCCTATGTAACATTTGCGAAAAATCCAGCTCAAACGTGTAGTCTATCTTGATAATTTTAACAATAACTAACGACAAAATATTTCTTCTTCTTCAAGTTGTTATTGTTATTATTGTTTGTTAATTATTTGCACAAACGGAATTCATAAAGCATTCACGAACAAGCATACCTACGTAATCTATATTAGGGTGTCCTTTACTTTGAACAAAAAAAAAGATGAATGCTGAATAGGAGGAAAATGTAAAAATTTATTAAATTTCCAAACTTTCGAAAACTTCTAAAAATCAAAAACTTTACAAAAGTTTTAAAAAACAATTGGTATAGAGCAGGGTTTTCTATAAATATATGGATTAATTACCCACCAAACCAAGACTTCCGAAATAGTCGGATATCAGACTTTTCTGAAGAAAATTTAAAGAATTTCGACTTTACTTAAATAATTCGTAAAATAAAAGTGTAACAAAAATTTGTTTATCAGATAAAAAAGAAGTTATGAAATGAAAGCTATTGACTATTGCCCAAAGAATTTCATTGTACTCTCGGTTCGATACCTGCCGAAACCTTTTCAAATTTTAAATTTTTTATTTTTAACTTCCGATTTGGTTTCGGAAAATTCGTAACGAAGTCGCGTCAACCCTCCTATAGAAATTTCTCAGCAACTCAAAAGGAAATCGGTTGCGATTTCGGAAAAATCTTTTGACGCAACGTAAAGACTTCGGAAAAAATTCGAAATTAATTGTTTAGTGGGTAGTTTCCCCACCAAAAAATATTCACTTTATATCAGGCTTATTTCATTTGTTGAAAAGGCTCATAACAAGACGACAGATAGGCCATGAAAATTAACTTTCCGTTAGGTTTTGTTAAAAGGCATTCTTTATAGACGAGGCGAATTTACGTTTAAGGCTGATAGCGCAGCAGCGACTAGCTATTGCCTTTTGTTGTAATCGTTTGCAACATTTTTTGTTGGCTAAAACTAACATGGCCCCAACTCAAGCGCCCAATGCTTTGTAGTCGCATCGCTGATAAATATAATTATAATGCTGATAATTGACGTTGGTGACGCCGAGGCCGTTGTTGTATTCACGAAAGAGAAGAATTGATTTGTGCATTCATTTGGTTTGCGCTTAAAATTGTATATCATCTGTATATATCCATGTGAAAAAAGCTTGTGTTTTTCCAGCTCATATTACTCAATAAATTTAAATTTAAGACTCATTTACGTTAGACTTTGTCGATCAAGATTCAACTTTCTATTTTTTTTTTTATTTTTTTTTTTATTGAAAACGTTCGCTCAAATTTTGTTTTTGGTCTAACATAAGAACCACAAAAAATAATAGGAATTTGAAAAAAGGGGATTGGTCATCATGACCACTTTCTAGCTGTAACTTTGGTAGCTGTAACTCGAGCAGTATTTCACATCTTTTATCGGCAAATTCTTTGTTTATAAAAATATAATAATTCCATTTGACAGCTCTTATCTATTTCTATTCCAAAGTAATCTTAAAAAATACTATTTATTTTGAGTTTGTACATACATACATACTTGCTTATCGGTTTCGGGGCAGGCATTTGACATATTTACTCCTCAGTTTTTACCAATGACTGCAAATAAGTGTTACATATACATATACTTATTTACAAATTTGAAACACTCGTTATTAACTTTTTTATCAGTTCTATGTATTAAAGATATTTACTATCGATTAAAAACGCTTTTTGGCTTGAATTCTTTGAATAAGAATGAGTACCGATAGTAACTATCCATATCAATGAGATTGGTAAGCTTAATAAAGTCAACATGAATTATTAACTATAGAGTGTATGGGCAGTCCCGGCATAGTGGGTAGTGTGCTTGCATCAGGATCAGTATAATAACAAGCTTATATCCACTCAAAAAAGAGTTTCCTTATTTCAAGGAAAAATTTCCCTTATTTGGCTCCAAAGACATGGCTTTCTTAAAGACTTTTTTCCTCAATTTAAGGAAACAAGTCTTTAAATTGAGGAAAAAAAGTCTTTAAATTAAGGAATATTTTACTTAGTTTAAGGAAGCCATGTCTTTGGAACCAAAATAAGGAACTTTTCAGAGTGTAGAAAGATAACATAGAATATTAAATTATCTTTACAATTCTTTTTTACCCAGAAGAATTAATACGAAAGCTATCTACCTGGTAAATTTTCTCTATGTAGACCTGAATACTAAGCTTAAATGTGAATGTAGTACAAATAAGACTTTTACTCTTGCGCTACTTCAAATGAAATGAATTTGTACAAAACGAAACGCGCGAAAGTCTATGCATGTGCAAAGTGCTAACCAACAGTGAGGCTGAATAATTCACACTCAAACAACAAAAACAAATGTACCAGCAATGAAAACAAACAATAAAAAAAAACGACATCACTGTGAAGATTACAGTCAACAGCAACAGAACCAACAACACTACTATAATATTGTACGACAAAAAAACAGCAGCAATAAGAACTGCCCCAAAGCAGGCTCGGTCAATGTCAACTAGTGATGCGCAGACTCGAGGAATCATACCTGGAGAAAAGGGCACTTTCAAGAGACTACAAGGTAGAATACAAAACATTCGAAAACAGGTGCAAAGGTGTGGCAATTCCATTAAAAATTCGTCAATAATAATTCAGAATGGTCAAAGAACAGTTCTCGAATGTTCCCTGCAAAAATCGTTGGATTATGTGTTCCAATTTTTTGATATTTCGGACCACCTTCAGCATTTGAAAGCGATCGGCTTGCTCGTGCCTTATCGACGAAAATCACGACACTATCGCTCTGACAGTATATACTCCAAAAAGTAAAAACATTGGAGTACTCTATGGAGTAGCAGAAACAAAGCGAAGGTTGGCATAGGTGGTCCAGTCCTAGGACATCGCAATGTTAATTGGAGCACAATTTTTATATGAAAAAGGATTACATTTGGAAAACTCTGATGCTCCAATTGGAGTACTCTTTGGATAGGAAATAGAGTACTCTCGATTTTTTGCAGGGTTTTTAAAGAACGTCCAATCTCAAAATTTTATTCAACAATTTCAAACCTTGGTTGAAGAACGCCCGGTCCAGGTTGAAATATCCGGATCGCGTGCAAAACACACTGAAGAACATCGGGTTTTAAATTATTTGAGGCCACTCATCACCAATGGAAACAGACACAACAACAACCAAGAAGAAACAACAACTCATTACGGAACTTAAACAAAACAAAATAAAAATAAAACGATAAAAAATGAATACGTATGAAAATATGTTGTCTACATTGAAAGCAGCAGCACCATTGAACAGCAGACATCCGATCAGCCCGCCAACTCAATATACTATGCACATAACTACCTACTTACGACTTAAATAGTTCGAGGCAGGGACGGCTGAGGAACAATTTAATGCAAATAAAACAACTATTTTAGTGAAAACAATAATATCGACGGGACGATAGGAATAATATTTAAATATTAGAAATTCTACAATATGGCATTTCACACTGACTAAGCCACTAATTGGCGAATTACAATAACGACCAAAGAATGAAACCGAAACCATTTCAAATCGAAATTTTAGCTAAACACTAGCCATGCCAGAAAAGTATCAAGCACAGATTCAAATCTAGTTTAAGAAAAGTGGCCCAATTCTGGGCGTCCTAAATTGACAGGGCAATTTTAAATATTCCCCCGCGATTTTTCTCCCTCACTCAGAAAATATTTTCCTTATTTTGGCTCCAAAAACATAAGTAAAATATTCCTTAATTTAAAGACTTTTTTCCTCAATTTAAAGAGCCAAATTAGGGAAATTTTTCCTTGGAATGAGGAAACTCTTTTCTGAGTGTAAGAATTTTGCATTTTTTCGAAAATCTCCTTCATCTCCTTTCTCTAGGGAAAATTTTAAATATTGGAAATCATCTGTTTTGGCAATTGACATGATATTGAAATTTTTAAATTTTCTTAAGTCATTACATTAGTGGATAATTTTTGGGAAAAAATTCGTGCGGAATTTTATTTAGAATTGACCTGTGTATGTTTATGTCGATTATAGTTTTAGAGTTCTCACTCTTTCTTACTTGTTTTATTGTTGGTTTTCCACGCTATGTGGAATGTTAATACATATGTATGAAAGTAAAAATATGTAGATGTTTGATTTATTGTATGACTCAGACTCTTGAATTATTCAAAATTGTATAGCTGTGGATCGGGGTTGGAATGACACATACAATTTTTGTTTTGTTTTTGAAATTTGATACTAAACTACCCCTAATTAATGTGCAGCGTTTTCAAATGTACATGCATTAAAATACAAATATGAATCAGATACACTTTGGGAGTGGAGCAGTCATATCTTAAATAATAATTACAAACAAAGGTATACGTAAGTTTTACGAAAGTTTAATAGCTTCATTGATAAGTACTAAAATTCATGGGTACAAACTTTCAGGGTAATTTTCAATGCAAGGGAATTAAAACTCTTACTTTTAATCCATTCGAGGACCATTTAGATGTATAAAAAGTTTCAAAAGCTGAAAACCAAACTACATATCGAAAGCTGAATGAAGATCGCCCTAACTATAATAACAAACCACCTTTTCCTGTTCATACAACTGCATCGAAACTGTTAACGTTAACTTAACTTAACTGTTGTTTTAACAGAAAATTGTGTTGCTTACAGTGTTTCTCTATATTAAAACTAAAATACATAAGTGTTATTTTAACACCAAAAGGTAAACTATACTTCATTTCGCAGATGCATACAAAGTAAGCAATAAGGGACAGTGGGGTATGTTTTCACGAATATGCCTCACTCACTGTACATTTGCTTTGTTAGTTGGGCAGCAACCATATGATTCATTATTTTTTTTTACAGCTAAAGAGAATTGGGTACATCCAGTAATTTTTGGTAAATTAACCAAAATATTTTAAGTACATAGTTATACATATTTTATAAATTAGCGAATGTTTGGTTTGTTATGCTTACACTCATTTTAGTCGCCTCATTGTGAGCATTAGACCATGAGTTTTCATAAGTATTTTCATAAGTATGATTAAGTAGTGAAGATATCTTTGTTGACTATTCCGGCCCGGTTTTTCAGTGCAAGTTTAAAGTACAGCCAAACTGTAGGGCAAACTCTACTCAACTTTGTCTGTGGTTTAAATTTGACTAGCGAATTCGGCGCAGAAAACAACAAACAATTTCTCAATAAGTAAATGTGGTCCAGCTGATATTTGCAAATAAACTTCGAGAAATTTCTGTGCTTCTGTGCACAAGCTTTAGCTTTGGTAAATATACATACAGAATGCAAATGGAAACAAAATAAAAAAATATATATCTTAGGATGATCCCAAAAATTGTCAGCTATGTCTTACCCCCTCAAAGGTTAGTAATTGATAAGAAAATAATAATACATACAGTTTTTTTTCCACAAATTTTGTATGGTCATTCTAGGGTTTCTCTGCAGATAATGGTTCGTAAAGAGATCGAGTTGAGTTGATTTAACCATGTCCGTCTGTCTGTCTGACTGTCTGTTTGAACGCAAACTAGTCCCTCAGTTTTTGAGGTATTTGGCTGAAATTTTGCATAATTTCTAATATAGAAATCATTTTTCGAATCAGCAAGATCGATTTTTCCGATAAACGGATTGCTATAACTTCTGTAATTAAACAGATAGGAGCGAGAAATACATACATTTGTGCAATATCGCTGTTGAAAATCATTAAGATGAGATTCATTTTTTTTTTCACATAGCCCCCATACAATCGGTTGTTCAGATGAACGGATTTTGATATATAACTCCTGTAATTAGACAGGTAGCAACGTGAAATTGTGTAGCTATTGCTCTTTTAGAATGGGGAATGTCAATGGTAAAAAACAATGAGATTTGACAAATATAACACATCGCCCCCATATAATCGATTGTTCTGGGCTTCGAGGTATAGCACCTTCAATTAAATAAACAAAAAAACTAAAATATAAAAGCTAAATGGGAAATAAACGAAAGAAAATACTACCAACAAAACAAATAAACAAATAAACAACAGAAAAAGAAAAAACAGCAGTCAGAACGGAATACCGGCAGTCATGGCCAACTCAAGCGCCACGCCATAGCCACCCATTCTGCAAACGTGTTTCCATCTACGTATTATGCATATAAAAACATATGCATTAGGGTGTGTCATGATTGGAACATTTTATTGTAAGTCCTTGGAGTGGTTGTTTAAAAAATACTTAACTTGTTATTTTATATATTGATGTTGGAATAGTTAAGGACGTATGAGTTGTCGTTAATCTATAAAGCCAGTCTCTGCAACTGATAAATTGGAACTTATGATTTTAGCATCAATAAAATTATATCGTTTACTATCGAAAGCTTGGGATATGGAATGGTATTGAAATGAAAACAACAAGACGAGAAGGAAAAAATAACGATAAACAAAAAAATTACTAAATAAATTTAATATAAACATTCAAAGAATTATATAAAACAAACATAACATACCTACATGAATAGCTATTAATGTCTACAACTAATGCCGTTTCACTGTGAAACCAGCTCTGGCATATGAGTAATCGAAATGCGCTAAGCATTAGTTAGCTAATAATTATAAAACTTCAAAACTCACACACGCGAACATCACTTGACGATCGTGAATGTTATAAAAATTATCAACATTGCATACCAATGAACTTCGCTTACCAAATACATATATGTATGTATAAGGGGAAACACTTTCGTTATCGCTGCGCATTTTGATAAAATTTAGTGAACGACAAACAAAAAAAAATAAAAACAATAAAGAAGCTTTTTATAGCGACCACTTTGTGCATTTATAATAGTCTAGAAATATTTTGAGCGATGGCTCCAAAGTTTGGTTAATAACTTGCAAGTAAATATATTTAGGTATTTACATACATACATTAGAGGGTATCATGGAAAAATGAATGATATTTCACCCTGGTTCAAATGCTTACTTTCGGCGATGTCAAAAATATTTTTTTTTAGTACCCAGTAAAAAAAGACAAAATTGTTTAACTCTCATTTTCCTGACTTGTTTGTCCGCTTACTTCGATTTTAGGCTACTTCCCGCAAAACTATGTAGACCCTTGAAACTTGGCCGTCCTTGGCCGGATATTAACCCGCTAAGCTCCGGTACTCCCTGGGGGTACTGCCCGACTGTCTCAGAAGCGATTTGGTATGACTAGTGGAACCTTCTAGGTCATGTCATCCCTTCAGGTCCCTTAACCTAGCACACACATTATAGCACACTCCAAAAAGGAACTCGTACTAAATTGCACACTATTTAATGCTAATTTAATACGGGTTCATTTAATTTATTACAGTTGTTTTTTAAAAATTATCGATGTGTGTGCCAGCTTAAGGTTAAGCTAGCACACTCATTATAGCACACTCCAAAAACGAAAACGTTTTTGACTGACCACTATTTAATGCTAATTTAATACGGGTTCATTTAATTTATTACAGTTGTTTTTTAAAAATTATCGATGTGTGTGCCAGCTTAAGGTTAAGCTAGCACACTCATTATAGCACACTCCAAAAACGAAAACGTTTTTGACTGACCACTATTTAATGCTAATTTAATACGGGTTCATTTAATTTATTACAGTTGTTTTTTAAAAATTATCGATGTGTGTGCCAGCTTAAGGTTAAGCTAGCACACTCATTATAGCACACTCCAAAAACGAAAACGTTTTTGACTGACCACCATTTAATGCTAATTTAATACGGGTTCATTTAATTTATTACATTTGTTTTTAAAAAATTATCGGTGTGTGTGTGTCAGCTTAGGGTTAAGCCAGCACACTTACTGTATATAGCACACTCCAAAAACGAAAACGTTTTTGACTGACCACCATTTAATGCTAATTTAATACGGGTTCATTTAATTTATTACAGTTGTTTTTAAAAAATTATCGGTGTGTGTGTGCCAGCTTAGGGTTAAGTCAGCACACTTACTGTATATAGCACACTCCAAAAACGAAAACGTTTTTGACTGACCACCATTTAATGCTAATTTAGTACGGGTTCATTTAATTTATTACAGTTGTTTTTTAAAAATTATCGGTGTGTGTGTGCCAGCTTAGGGTTAAGCCAGCACACTTACTGTATATAGCACACTCCAAAAACGAAAACGTTTTTGACTGACCACCATTTAATGCTAATTTAATACGGGTTCATTTAATTTATTACAGTTGTTTTTAAAAAATTATCGGTGTGTGTGTGCCAGCTTAGGGTTAAGTCAGCACACTTACTGTATATAGCACACTCCAAAAACGAAAACGTTTTTGACTGACCACCATTTAATGCTAATTTAGTACGGGTTCATTTAATTTATTACAGTTGTTTTTTAAAAATTATCGGTGTGTGTGTGCCAGCTTAGGGTTAAGTCAGCACACTTACTGTATATAGCACACTCCAAAAACGAAAACGTTTTTGACTGACCACCATTTAATGCTAATTTAGTACGGGTTCATTTAATTTATTACAGTTGTTTTTTAAAAATTATCGGTGTGTGTGTGCCAGCTTAGGGTTAAGCCAGCACACTTACTGTATATAGCACACTCCAAAAACGAAAACGTTTTTGACTGACCACTATTTAATGCTAATTTAGTACGGGTTCATTTAATTTATTACAGTTGTTTTTTAAAAATTATCGATGTGTGTGTGCCAGCTTAGGGTTAAGCCAGCACACTTACTGTATATAGCACACTCCAAAAACGAAAACGTTTTTGACTGACCACTATTTAATGCTAATTTAGTACGGGTTCATTTAATTTATTACAGTTGTTTTTTAAAAATTATCGATGTGTGTGCCAGCTTAAGGTTAAGCTAGCACACTCATTATAGCACACTCCAAAAACGAAAACGTTTTTGACTGACCACTATTTAATGCTAATTTAGTACGGGTTCATTTAATTTATTACAGTTGTTTTTTAAAAATTATCGATGTGTGTGTGCCAGCTTAGGGTTAAGCCAGCACACTTACTGTATATAGCACACTCCAAAAACGAAAACGTTTTTGACTGACCACTATTTAATGCTAATTTAATACGGGTTCATTTAATTTATTACAGTTGTTTTTAAAAAATTATCGGTGTGTGTGTGTCAGCTTAGGGTTAAGCCAGCACACTTACTGTATATAGCACACTCCAAAAACGAAAACGTTTTTGACTGACCACCATTTAAAGCTAATTTAGTACGGGTTCATTTAATTTATTACAGTGGTTTTTTAAAAATTATCCATGTGTGTGCCAGCTTAAGGTTAAGCTAGCACACTCACTATAGCACACTCCAAAAACGAAAACGTTTTTGACTGACCACTATTTAATGCTAATTTAATACGGGTTCATTTAATTTATTACAGTTGTTTTTAAAAAATTATCGGTGTGTGTGTGTCAGCTTAGGGTTAAGCCAGCACACTTACTGTATATAGCACACTCCAAAAACGAAAACGTTTTTGACTGACCACTATTTAATGCTAATTTAATACGGGTTCATTTAATTTATTACAGTTGTTTTTTAAAAATTATCGATGTGTGTGTGCCAGCTTAGGGTTAAGCCAGCACACTTACTGTATATAGCACACTCCAAAAACGAAAACGTTTTTGGCTGACCACTATTTAATGCTAATTTAGTACGGGTTCATTTAATTTATTACAGTTGTTTTTTAAAAATTATCGATGTGTGTGTGCCAGCTTAGGGTTAAGCCAGCACACTTACTGTATATAGCACACTCCAAAAACGAAAACGTTTTTGGCTGACCACTATTTAATGCTAATTTAGTACGGGTTCATTTAATTTATTACAGTTGTTTTTTAAAAATTATCGATGTGTGTGTGCCAGCTTAGGGTTAAGCCAGCACACTTACTGTATATAGCACACTCCAAAAACGAAAACGTTTTTGACTGACCACTATTTAATGCTAATTTAATACGGGTTCATTTAATTTATTACAGTTGTTTTTAAAAAATTATCGGTGTGTGTGTGCCAGCTTAGGGTTAAGTCAGCACACTTACTGTATATAGCACACTCCAAAAACGAAAACGTTTTTGACTGACCACCATTTAATGCTAATTTAATACGGGTTCATTTAATTTATTACATTTGTTTTTAAAAAATTATCGGTGTGTGTGTGTCAGCTTAGGGTTAAGCCAGCACACTTACTGTATATAGCACACTCCAAAAACGAAAACGTTTTTGACTGACCACCATTTAAAGCTAATTTAGTACGGGTTCATTTAATTTATTACAGTGGTTTTTTAAAAATTATCCATGTGTGTGCCAGCTTAAGGTTAAGCTAGCACACTCACTATAGCACACTCCAAAAACGAAAACGTTTTTGACTGACCACTATTTAATGCTAATTTAATACGGGTTCATTTAATTTATTACAGTTGTTTTTTAAAAATTATCGATGTGTGTGTGCCAGCTTAGGGTTAAGCCAGCACACTTACTGTATATAGCACACTCCAAAAACGAAAACGTTTTTGGCTGACCACTATTTAATGCTAATTTAATACGGGTTCATTTAATTTATTACAGTTGTTTTTAAAAAATTATCGGTGTGTGTGTGTCAGCTTAGGGTTAAGCCAGCACACTTACTGTATATAGCACACTCCAAAAACGAAAACGTTTTTGACTGACCACCATTTAATGCTAATTTAGTACGGGTTCATTTAATTTATTACAGTTGTTTTTTAAAAATTATCGGTGTGTGTGTGTCAGCTTAGGGTTAAGCCAGCACACTTACTGTATATAGCACACTCCAAAAACGAAAACGTTTTTGACTGACCACCATTTAATGCTAATTTAATACGGGTTCATTTAATTTATTACAGTTGTTTTTAAAAAATTATCGGTGTGTGTGTGCCAGCTTAGGGTTAAGTCAGCACACTTACTGTATATAGCACACTCCAAAAACGAAAACGTTTTTGACTGACCACTATTTAATGCTAATTTAGTACGGGTTCATTTAATTTATTACAGTTGTTTTTTAAAAATTATCGATGTGTGTGTGCCAGCTTAGGGTTAAGCCAGCACACTTACTGTATATAGCACACTCCAAAAACGAAAACGTTTTTGACTGACCACTATTTAATGCTAATTTAGTACGGGTTCATTTAATTTATTACAGTTGTTTTTTAAAAATTATCGATGTGTGTGCCAGCTTAAGGTTAAGCTAGCACACTCATTATAGCACACTCCAAAAACGAAAACGTTTTTGACTGACCACTATTTAATGCTAATTTAGTACGGGTTCATTTAATTTATTACAGTTGTTTTTTAAAAATTATCGATGTGTGTGTGCCAGCTTAGGGTTAAGCCAGCACACTTACTGTATATAGCACACTCCAAAAACGAAAACGTTTTTGACTGACCACTATTTAATGCTAATTTAATACGGGTTCATTTAATTTATTACAGTTGTTTTTAAAAAATTATCGGTGTGTGTGTGTCAGCTTAGGGTTAAGCCAGCACACTTACTGTATATAGCACACTCCAAAAACGAAAACGTTTTTGACTGACCACCATTTAAAGCTAATTTAGTACGGGTTCATTTAATTTATTACAGTGGTTTTTTAAAAATTATCCATGTGTGTGCCAGCTTAAGGTTAAGCTAGCACACTCACTATAGCACACTCCAAAAACGAAAACGTTTTTGACTGACCACTATTTAATGCTAATTTAGTACGGGTTCATTTAATTTATTACAGTTGTTTTTTAAAAATTATCGATGTGTGTGTGCCAGCTTAGGGTTAAGCCAGCACACTTACTGTATATAGCACACTCCAAAAACGAAAACGTTTTTGACTGACCACCATTTAAAGCTAATTTAGTACGGGTTCATTTAATTTATTACAGTGGTTTTTTAAAAATTATCCATGTGTGTGCCAGCTTAAGGTTAAGCTAGCACACTCACTATAGCACACTCCAAAAACGAAAACGTTTTTGACTGACCACTATTTAATGCTAATTTAGTACGGGTTCATTTAATTTATTACAGTTGTTTTTTAAAAATTATCGATGTGTGTGTGCCAGCTTAGGGTTAAGCCAGCACACTTACTGTATATAGCACACTCCAAAAACGAAAACGTTTTTGGCTGACCACTATTTAATGCTAATTTAGTACGGGTTCATTTAATTTATTACAGTTGTTTTTAAAAAATTATCGGTGTGTGTGTGTCAGCTTAGGGTTAAGCCAGCACACTTACTGTATATAGCACACTCCAAAAACGAAAACGTTTTTGACTGACCACCATTTAAAGCTAATTTAGTACGGGTTCATTTAATTTATTACAGTTGTTTTTTAAAAATTATCCATGTGTGTGCCAGCTTAAGGTTAAGCTACTGCGTTTGCAATAGTTAATCCTCCAAAGAGGATGATAAAAGATAGAATATAAATTTTCACACAACACATTTTCCCGAAACTACGCACTGCACTTCACCGTTTGATTTAATTTGAATTTGTTTGACAATTCGACAAAATTTGAGTATGCAGCAACAGCGATTTGAGCCCTATGGCTCAATTTTTGCTTAGTTTGGATGCTCCTCAAATGCAGATGTCGCGTTTTGAAATTCAAATCGCATGTTATGATACATTTACACTGCACCAAATGCGTCGCATTTGGCGAAGTTATTTCGAGAATGTTTGTCCGCAGAATGAATTTGTTTGCCAAATTAGATGAATTTGATTTAATTTGACATAATTCAAAGGTATTACCCTGACAAAAAATTTTTTTTGTAATAGTTCGTAACCCTATGAATGTGTAAGAATAATTGAGTAAGTCTGGATCAATTGAATGAATGGTTTTTGTAATTTATACATTATTAATAACACTTTTGCAATATAACAGGCTAAGTTATTAATAAATATATATTAAATAAATGCATATGTTGGAAAAACCTGTTTAATATTTGTTTTCTTAAATAATAGCTTTTGTATAAAATTAACATAATAAATTAAATTATTTTCTTATTTCGAGCTCAAGGCCAAATATAATAAAAGAAGTTTCAAGTTTTTCTTTTATATTTATATTTATTCGTCGATATTTCGATTTCAGATAGAAATCATCATCAGGAACTTTTGACAATGCCGGGTCGAAGTTAAGCTCATGGTCGAAAGTTCCTGATGATGATTTCATGAAATCGAAATATCGACGAATACATATAAATATAAAAGAAAAACTTAAAACTTCTTTTAATTAAATGTGGTCTTGACCTCGAAATAAGAAAATAATTACATTTTAAAGGCCGCAATAACACTTTTAACTAAATAATAAATTAAATGAATCAGTACGAAATAGTATGCTTTATATCATTCAATAAATACAGTTTAAAAAAACTAAAACTCACCCTTTTAGAGAGTATTGAACTAAAAAGTTGAAAATAATTTTAAAAACCCTACACAGTAGTATTGTGGAAAAAGCGTGGTCCGCTTTCCTCCATAATCTTCGTTTTTTATATAAATTATGTTTACCTTTTTAGTGCAATATTCTTTAAAAGCGCGTGTTTTCGCATTTTAAACTATATTTATTTTTTTACTTTTATTTAAATGTGTTATGAAGTAATCGATAAATATATCGAAATATACCGCAGTGCAAACGAAACCTCTGGGCCTCCACTTTCGTTTGATACCCATATTGTAGGCAATGTTGAATATTATTGGACAACCTCATTTTGACCGATAACTCAGTTGTCGATAAATATATCGAAGTCCAAATACAATCTCCTATCGTTTGACAACACCCATATTAAAGGCACATTTCAAGGTTTTTGCGACAGTCATGTGCCACTATCGGGTAGACTGAAGTAGAGTTACATACAAACAAGCAAACATACATATGAATGTATGTACAAGTAAAGCTAATGAAAGCGTAGTAAAGTAACTAGCATTACTTTTTAGTCAAATGTCCTATGAAATTATCAATTGATATATCGAAAAATACAGCAGTCCAAACGAAAGCTCTGGCCTTCCACTTTCATTTTGTACCCATATTGTTAGGAAATTTTAAGATATTTGGCCTCACATTTTGACAATAACTCAGTTATCGATAAATTTATCGAAATATATCGAAGTTCAAATGAAACCTGGGGCCTTCACCTTTCGTTTGATACCCATATTGTAGGGACATTTTACGGTTTTTGGGCCACTGGGACTTAGACCGAATGAGAGTCACATACATACATACGAGCAAGCAAACAAACAAACAAACTAGCAAACATACAAGTGAACCTAATAAAAGCGTGATAAAAAATGTATGTATATGGCTCTTTGCTAAAGTTAGCGTTTTACATAATAGAGCTATTAACCAGGTGATAATATAGCGACATCTACGTCTCGGGTTATCAATCTGAAAACGTGCCCAAGCTAAAATTGAGTAGATGAAACAAAACTACATATTTCGCTCAAGATTTCGTTGCTCCACTCACACTGGTGGCAGAAAAAAGTGAATTGTACATTGCGTGGTACTTACTAAGTGTACCCCATGCAATATTGTAGTGAAATCATGAAAAACGATGTTTTGTTTAATATTAAAAAAACAACTGTAATAAATTAAATGAACCCGTACTAAATTAGCATTAAATGGTGGTCAGTCAAAAACGTTTTCGTTTTTGGAGTGTGCTATAGTGAGTGTGCTAGCTTAACCTTAAGCTGGCACACACATGGATAATTTTTAAAAAACAACTGTAATAAATTAAATGAACCCGTACTAAATTAGCATTAAATAGTGGTCAGCCAAAAACGTTTTCGTTTTTGGAGTGTGCTATATACAGTAAGTGTGCTGGCTTAACCCTAAGCTGGCACACACACATCGATAATTTTTAAAAAACAACTGTAATAAATTAAATGAACCCGTACTAAATTAGCATTAAATAGTGGTCAGCCAAAAACGTTTTCGTTTTTGGAGTGTGCTATATACAGTAAGTGTGCTGGCTTAACCCTAAGCTGACACACACACACCGATAATTTTTTAAAAACAACTGTAATAAATTAAATGAACCCGTATTAAATTAGCATTAAATGGTGGTCAGTCAAAAACGTTTTCGTTTTTGGAGTGTGCTATATACAGTAAGTGTGCTGACTTAACCCTAAGCTGGCACACACACACCGATAATTTTTAAAAAACAACTGTAATAAATTAAATGAACCCGTACTAAATTAGCATTAAATGGTGGTCAGTCAAAAACGTTTTCGTTTTTGGAGTGTGCTATATACAGTAAGTGTGCTGACTTAACCCTAAGCTGGCACACACACACCGATAATTTTTTAAAAACAACTGTAATAAATTAAATGAACCCGTATTAAATTAGCATTAAATGGTGGTCAGTCAAAAACGTTTTCGTTTTTGGAGTGTGCTATATACAGTAAGTGTGCTGGCTTAACCCTAAGCTGACACACACACACCGATAATTTTTTAAAAACAAATGTAATAAATTAAATGAACCCGTATTAAATTAGCATTAAATGGTGGTCAGTCAAAAACGTTTTCGTTTTTGGAGTGTGCTATATACAGTAAGTGTGCTGACTTAACCCTAAGCTGGCACACACACACCGATAATTTTTTAAAAACAACTGTAATAAATTAAATGAACCCGTATTAAATTAGCATTAAATGGTGGTCAGTCAAAAACGTTTTCGTTTTTGGAGTGTGCTATATACAGTAAGTGTGCTGGCTTAACCCTAAGCTGACACACACACACCGATAATTTTTAAAAAACAACTGTAATAAATTAAATGAACCCGTACTAAATTAGCATTAAATAGTGGTCGGCCAAAAACGTTTTCGTTTTTGGAGTGTGCTATATACAGTAAGTGTGCTGGCTTAACCCTAAGCTGGCACACACACATCGATAATTTTTAAAAAACAACTGTAATAAATTAAATGAACCCGTACTAAATTAGCATTAAATAGTGGTCAGTCAAAAACGTTTTCGTTTTTGGAGTGTGCTATATACAGTAAGTGTGCTGCCTTAACCCTAAGCTGGCACACACACATCGATAATTTTTAAAAAACAACTGTAATAAATTAAATGAACCCGTACTAAATTAGCATTAAATAGTGGTCAGTCAAAAACGTTTTCGTTTTTGGAGTGTGCTATATACAGTAAGTGTGCTGGCTTAACCCTAAGCTGGCACACACACATCGATAATTTTTAAAAAACAACTGTAATAAATTAAATGAACCCGTACTAAATTAGCATTAAATAGTGGTCAGTCAAAAACGTTTTCGTTTTTGGAGTGTGCTATAATGAGTGTGCTAGCTTAACCTTAAGCTGGCACACACATGGATAATTTTTAAAAAACAACTGTAATAAATTAAATGAACCCGTACTAAATTAGCATTAAATAGTGGTCAGTCAAAAACGTTTTCGTTTTTGGAGTGTGCTATATACAGTAAGTGTGCTGGCTTAACCCTAAGCTGGCACACACACACCGATAATTTTTAAAAAACAACTGTAATAAATTAAATGAACCCGTACTAAATTAGCATTAAATAGTGGTCAGTCAAAAACGTTTTCGTTTTTGGAGTGTGCTATATACAGTAAGTGTGCTGACTTAACCCTAAGCTGACACACACACACCGATAATTTTTTAAAAACAACTGTAATAAATTAAATGAACCCGTATTAAATTAGCATTAAATAGTGGTCAGTCAAAAACGTTTTCGTTTTTGGAGTGTGCTATAGTGAGTGTGCTAGCTTAACCTTAAGCTGGCACACACATGGATAATTTTTAAAAAACAACTGTAATAAATTAAATGAACCCGTACTAAATTAGCTTTAAATGGTGGTCAGTCAAAAACGTTTTCGTTTTTGGAGTGTGCTATATACAGTAAGTGTGCTGGCTTAACCCTAAGCTGACACACACACACCGATAATTTTTTAAAAACAACTGTAATAAATTAAATGAACCCGTACTAAATTAGCATTAAATAGTGGTCAGCCAAAAACGTTTTCGTTTTTGGAGTGTGCTATATACAGTAAGTGTGCTGGCTTAACCCTAAGCTGGCACACACACATCGATAATTTTTAAAAAACAACTGTAATAAATTAAATGAACCCGTATTAAATTAGCATTAAATAGTGGTCAGTCAAAAACGTTTTCGTTTTTGGAGTGTGCTATATACAGTAAGTGTGCTGGCTTAACCCTAAGCTGACACACACACACCGATAATTTTTTAAAAACAACTGTAATAAATTAAATGAACCCGTATTAAATTAGCATTAAATAGTGGTCAGTCAAAAACGTTTTCGTTTTTGGAGTGTGCTATAGTGAGTGTGCTAGCTTAACCTTAAGCTGGCACACACATGGATAATTTTTAAAAAACCACTGTAATAAATTAAATGAACCCGTACTAAATTAGCTTTAAATGGTGGTCAGTCAAAAACGTTTTCGTTTTTGGAGTGTGCTATATACAGTAAGTGTGCTGGCTTAACCCTAAGCTGACACACACACACCGATAATTTTTTAAAAACAACTGTAATAAATTAAATGAACCCGTATTAAATTAGCATTAAATAGTGGTCAGTCAAAAACGTTTTCGTTTTTGGAGTGTGCTATATACAGTAAGTGTGCTGGCTTAACCCTAAGCTGGCACACACACATCGATAATTTTTAAAAAACAACTGTAATAAATTAAATGAACCCGTACTAAATTAGCATTAAATAGTGGTCAGTCAAAAACGTTTTCGTTTTTGGAGTGTGCTATAATGAGTGTGCTAGCTTAACCTTAAGCTGGCACACACATCGATAATTTTTAAAAAACAACTGTAATAAATTAAATGAACCCGTACTAAATTAGCATTAAATAGTGGTCAGTCAAAAACGTTTTCGTTTTTGGAGTGTGCTATATACAGTAAGTGTGCTGGCTTAACCCTAAGCTGGCACACACACATCGATAATTTTTAAAAAACAACTGTAATAAATTAAATGAACCCGTACTAAATTAGCATTAAATAGTGGTCAGTCAAAAACGTTTTCGTTTTTGGAGTGTGCTATATACAGTAAGTGTGCTGGCTTAACCCTAAGCTGGCACACACACACCGATAATTTTTAAAAAACAACTGTAATAAATTAAATGAACCCGTACTAAATTAGCATTAAATGGTGGTCAGTCAAAAACGTTTTCGTTTTTGGAGTGTGCTATATACAGTAAGTGTGCTGACTTAACCCTAAGCTGGCACACACACACCGATAATTTTTTAAAAACAACTGTAATAAATTAAATGAACCCGTATTAAATTAGCATTAAATGGTGGTCAGTCAAAAACGTTTTCGTTTTTGGAGTGTGCTATATACAGTAAGTGTGCTGGCTTAACCCTAAGCTGACACACACACACCGATAATTTTTTAAAAACAAATGTAATAAATTAAATGAACCCGTATTAAATTAGCATTAAATGGTGGTCAGTCAAAAACGTTTTCGTTTTTGGAGTGTGCTATATACAGTAAGTGTGCTGACTTAACCCTAAGCTGGCACACACACACCGATAATTTTTTAAAAACAACTGTAATAAATTAAATGAACCCGTATTAAATTAGCATTAAATAGTGGTCAGTCAAAAACGTTTTCGTTTTTGGAGTGTGCTATAATGAGTGTGCTAGCTTAACCTTAAGCTGGCACACACATCGATAATTTTTAAAAAACAACTGTAATAAATTAAATGAACCCGTATTAAATTAGCATTAAATAGTGGTCAGTCAAAAACGTTTTCGTTTTTGGAGTGTGCTATAATGAGTGTGCTAGCTTAACCTTAAGCTGGCACACACATCGATAATTTTTAAAAAACAACTGTAATAAATTAAATGAACCCGTATTAAATTAGCATTAAATAGTGGTCAGTCAAAAACGTTTTCGTTTTTGGAGTGTGCTATAATGAGTGTGCTAGCTTAACCTTAAGCTGGCACACACATCGATAATTTTTAAAAAACAACTGTAATAAATTAAATGAACCCGTATTAAATTAGCATTAAATAGTGTGCAATTTAGTACGAGTTCCTTTTTGGAGTGTGCTATAATGTGTGTGCTAGGTTAAGGGACCTCATCCCTTCATCCGTAAAGAAGGAGAAGATGAGTAATAAGAGGTGAGTGGCATCATAGCCGTAGATCAGCCATCGAGTTAGCACGTGATTACCTATGCGAACATTCATCTGTCGTGGGGTGGAATATACGCAGAAGTTTCGAGTAGCAAGTTTGAAGTCATTTGCCTAGATTACTTAGTTTTTTTTTATTACTTAGACCATTTTGCAACTGTTTTCTGGGTAAAATCGGGACTTTTTTGGGAACATTTTTGGGATTGTTTCGGGACTTTTTTTGGATCATTTAGGATTGTTTTCGGCAACATTTCGGCTTTTCTTTTGATGTTTTTTTAGGAGTACTACGGGTTTTTTTTTTAACCAATTCTGATCTTTTTTCGGGACTTTTTTGGGATTGCCTAACGATTTTTTACCAAATCATTTCGAGATTTTCTTCAAAATTATTTCGAGTGTTTTTGTTACAATTTTAGGACTGTTTGTGAGATCATTTGCCGTTCCGGAGCTGTTTGCTAGGCCTGGCGACCTAGGGACTTGAAACTTGGCAAATAGTTTAGGAAGTTATGGCCGTACATATTGTAGAAAACCCAATTCAGATAGGAGGCGCACTGATCAAAATAGCTTCAAATTTCTCCAAAAAGGGGGAATTAGGCGATACATTTTTTACTTTTTTTGTACAATTCATTTCATAAACACTTCATTTTTCGATAGAGTTATAGGAAAAACCTTAAGGTTAGGGCTCGACTAGCGACGTGAGAAAACTACTATGAATGCATTATTGAGGAAACCATTCCTATTGGAGGGATTAACTTGTTGGGAATGACTGGGGTGTCTGCTATGATACTGGGATTGTTTTTAAAAAATCAATAATGAAGAAGTATGTATTATTTTAAATATGTTGGCTTACCTTTCGTCTTTCCCTTGCAATGTTGTTCGGCCAGCGATGCTCCAGCAATTGCACGATTAATAGTTACACCACTTGATAATATGTTGTCTTGTAGTTAGTTTTCCCTTCAACATTATTTTTCTGTCAACAGAGCACCCCATTCTCTATGCCACACTTTCCCGATCCACAGTTTAATCACCTTTTTGCTCACACGTACGTGTGTAGGTATGTATATTGACTTAGCATAAGACTTTGTGGCAACTACTAACAACTAAACAGCATTTTCAGTGTTTCATTCTTAATACTTCTCGAATACGTTCGATCGCTACGGCCTATCTATCAATGTATGTATGTATGTATGTACGTTCTTAAGACCTATGTAGATTATAAATAAGCAACTTAAATACACAACGTTCACGCACAGCACGCGCATTCGTACAACTGCACAAATCCATTATTACAATTGCACTTCAATTCATCCAGTGTGATCTGTTTTTTGTTTTATTTGTTTTTATGTAGTTATGACTCGCTTTCGCCCCATCTTCTTGTATGTTTCATTACACCATGCGTCGTAGCACTTTTTTGGCTGCTTTAATGTTCGGCACTAATGCTTTGACTTCACTGCAGTCGTCTAGGAACGGATGCCGCAGCAATTCATCAGCTGTTGCACGTTTATCGACCTCAACTTGCAAACAACAATCTAGAAAATCTTGCAGACTAGGGCTAAGTTTGTCCCAACTCTTGATGTCGGGCCTTCCATTAGCGGCGATTAAATATAGTGCGCGCAGTGGAGTCTCATAGAGATATGGTGGTTGACCTTCGATCATTTCTATTGCCATGATACCAATTGACCAGATATCTACTTTCTTGCCATATTTCTTACGTGTAACAACTTCTGGAGCCATCCAGTATGGTGTGCCGACCATTGTTTGGCGCTTCTCATCACCTTCGATGTTGGCACAGAAACCAAAGTCGGTCACTTTAACGGAACCATCCATGCCCAATAGCACGTTATCAGACTTGATGTCACGATGAATGATACCTTTGGAATGTAGAAAACTTATTGCATAAAGTACTTCGCGACAAACACATGCAATTTGGCGTTCTTTCATAACGGTCTCAGTCACGACATCAGTTAGGGGACCGCCGTCCATATATTCCATTATAACCCACAGTTGATCTTCGGGCTCGAGTAAATATGCGTCTAGAAAATTAACCAAATTTTTATGGTTGAAATCTTTCAAAACGCGTATCTCAGTGAGTATGAGATCTTTAGATGACTGATTTTTCAGATCGATTGTCTTGACGGCAACTTGTGCTTCCGTTTGTAGGTCAGCTGCAATGAAAACAATGCCCGAAGCTCCTTTGCCCACTTCTTGCGTGGTGTGATAACGCTCACGCGGATCTTCCATATTGCAAATTGCGCGTAGGTCCTCGTAAATTTGCGCATCGGTTTTTTGTGCGCGTTTATCTTTGGAACGTCGTAGGATAGACTCGTCAGCCGGATCGGTATCGCCCTCTGCCGGCACAGCGGGTTTGAGGATTATTGTGTCGGTGTTGATCTTATTCACAGGTTCCTCCGATATATTTAGTGCGGTGAGATCGGACACTCCACGCGACAGCTGTTGTGTTACGGCGCGTGGTTTGGGCTTTAGTACAGGCTTCGGTGGTAGTGTTTGCAATTTTTTGGCAGGTAGTGGTGGGCGTTCGTCACCGCTCGACGTTGATATGGGTTTGAGTGTTTCACGTTGTGCTAGTAAATTTGACTCTAATTCCTTTATCACCTGATTCAAGCCGGTCATACGGATAGCTTGTTGATTGTCATTAAAGCTACTGCTATTGCTATTCCCACTCGAAGATGCACCGCTCTCACCCGTCGAGCTGCCACCACCGTAGAGTTCGTCATCATCAGACTTGTCGGGATCATGCGATTTATGCTTGTTCTTATAGTTTACATAATTGTCGATCTCTTTAGATTCTTCGTGTATCGCCTCTTCGGTTATGAACGGTTTGAAAACGTCGTTGTCTTTCTTCTTTATGGAGTAATTATAGTACTTTACGGCATGATAGGCAGCATCTGGATTCTTATCTTGTTCATCGCGTGTGATCTGTGCGTTCATAAGCCTAGTCCAGGACGCAGGCAATCCCTCTAAATGCCCCGTTTCTTCATTGCGCGAGACATGATAGTGTCGCTGGAAGTTGGTGGGATTTCCGATTTCGGATATGGGTTCCTTCTTGCGAAACCAACCCTTCAGACTTGTGAAACTGGTCATGGTGACGGTATGTAAATGGACGACTTGGAATTATCTAATAAAACAAGAACTTAAAACTATAGCTAGAAATGTTCATTAAGGTTTGTTATCGTAATCTCTTTGGAGTTATCAATGCATACACCTAGTTATTTGTGTTTGTATGTATGTGTATAGGTTGCTTTACTACCCTTTCTAGATTACACGTTTTGGAATATTGCTGTTGACGCTGTTGCTTGGTGAAATGTGTGACTCATGCAAGATTTTTTCATTAACCTCTCGGCACCGGTCGCACATTAGTTGATCTTACGACTTTATATTTTGGTAGGCCCTCGTACGACACTGCAGCGAAATCCGAAGTACTGCATTTTGGTCTCTACAACAACAAAGAATTGGTGTTTTGTGGCTGCTTTGACTGTAGCCTTCTGGTATTTTTTTTCATTAATTTTATTGTTTTTCACTACTTCTTGGATTGTGGTTTTCTAGCTTTATTAGCTATGCGCATTCACCGCGTATTTTATTTCCTCAGGGCTTTAATTAATCACCAATTACGTTTCAATCGTACCACTCAGACTAGTTTCGCCTCCAATCACTTGGAATTTCACACGCACTCGTTGTTTTTTATCTACACATATTTCGCCTGCATTCACTTCACATTTCTTATACTCAGTAATCATTTATTAACAGCTTTCTTAGCATTGCTTTAATAAACGGTTGTACATTCCGTTATTTGCATTTAATTTTAATCATTTTTAAGATTATCTTTCATTATTTCTCCGGGCACTTTGTCTCCACTTTGGCCACTTTCGTAGTTTACACAAAGGAGTGGCACTTCAACTTCTTCACTTTTCTTTTCCTTCATACACGCCTTGGAATGCCTTTATTACATCTTCACTTTTTTCCTTCCTAGGACTTTGTACCCTTAAGTTTGGTATTTTATTTTCACTTTTTGCTTATATTTGTTTAAATACTGCAAGAGAAGTTTTTATATTTTTCCAGACCGTTTTCTGAGCTCGAACTCCGCTCCGCTGTCACTTTTTTTATTGAATGGCGAACGGGATGCCGGGGTTGCCACCATTTTATCTGTATCACGTCGATAAAGCAGTTCAACCAACTTTAAAAACAGGAATGCCGTCGCAATTTATGTAAATTTGGGGTGGTGGAAAGAATTCCAAAATAGCGTAAAAAGTTAAACAATTCTTTTATTAAAAATACTTGAACATTGAATGAGATAGGAACGCGGGTGATAACGGAGTTGAGCCAGATTTTATTTTTATGTGTTTGAGTACTACCTCGGAACTGTCACACGTAAAGGTGATGGCCCAATGCACGTTTGCTTTGCTGGCTTTGCCTCGAGAAATGTCAAATTTCTTTTGAACTATTCTTAAATATATGAAAGTAGGCCCAGTGGCAGCCTTAATTTGCTTGCCTGAAACGCTTCAAAGCGTTGAATAGCCCAAATCTTTAGTTGACAGCGCTTTACACGCTTTGCTTTGTGTCTTGTTGTTGTCTTGTTTGTCTCATCCTGTATTTTTGACAACTTTTCTAGCTTCTGTTGGGCCGTAGAAGCTTTAAAAGGAAAGCAAGGTAAGCCTAGGTAAGCAAGGCAAGCAAAGCAAGCCTACATTGGGTCATCAGCTTAAAGCTAGGTACTTACTTCGCGTTTCACGTGAAACAGCTGTCAAAATCCATAAAAAATTTATTGTCGTGAAATAGCCGTGAAATTTCGCTTGTACTGCACGGCAAAGACTAAAGCTTTCGGCAGAATCAGTCCGTCAATACGTCACGTACGTGACGTACGTCGTGACAAAACGTACGTGCCGTACAGGGATGGCACATAGCGATTGACGTACGCCATGTTGAAGTACACAGATATGTCAACAAAGTAATTGGCGCAAAACGAAAATTATTAAAAAAAACATAACAAAAGCAAAATTTCGGTTAAAAACATGGAAAATATTCAAGTAATACTTGTTATAGTCACAATTTTCACAATCCCGTTGTCAAATTGGCGGTAAAATTGATTTTGACATTTGTCACGCAGCTGACGTTCCGTCAAAATAGAAAATTGGCAAAGGATGCCGGATCCGTTGACTGATACGTTGTCAATCTATCGTTTTACATGCAAAATACACACATCCTACTCGGCTGTCAGTTTCTTCCTTTTCCGTCAAGTACGTGACGGACTGATTCTGCCGAAAGCTTTAGCTCACACTGCAACCGACTTTTGCCGCCCGACAGCAAACACACATCTGCACACATGTGTTTTAAATGAGCTTTAAAGCTTTCGGCAGAATCAGTCCGTCACGTACTTGCCGGAAAAGGAAGAAACTGACAGCCGAGTAGGATGTGTGTATTTTGCATGTAAAACGATAGATTGACAACGTATCAGTCAACGGATCCGGCATCCTTTGCCAATTTTCTATTTTGACGGAACGGCAGCTGCGTGCCAAATGTCAAAATCAATTTTACCGCCAATTTGACAACGCGTTTGTGAAAATTGTGAAAAAGCAAATTTAACGAAAGTAATTTTTTAATATTTTCCATGTTTTTTACCGAAATTTTGCATTTCTTATGTTTTTTTTTTAATAAATTTCGTTTTGCGCTAATTACTTTGTTGACATATCTGTGGACTTCAACATGACGTACGTCAATCGCTATGTGCCATCCCTGTGCGGCAGGTACGTTTTGTCACGACGTACGTCACGTACATGACGTATTGACGGACTGGTTCTGCCGAAAGCTTTAGTACTACTTTGCCGTAAAGTACAAGCGAAATTTCACGTGCAAATTTCACATGCAATTGGCTTGTCATGAAATGTTGCTAGCAGTTTATTTTTTTATGTCATTTATCTCTTTTCTATTGTTGTTCCAATTTCAAGGGTCAATTTCAACAAATGTCAGTTTTCGCACTGTTTTAAATGACATGGACAATTTAAAAAGTCGTGAAAAAATGTTGCTAATGTCATATCACGCAATATTTTCAGGTCGTGAACTTAGTACTACTTTGCCGTGAAGTACACGCGATATTTCACGGCTATTTCACCACAAGAAATTTTTTATGGACTTTGGCAGCTGTTTCACATAAAACGCGAAGTTGTACCTATCTAAACAGTGCGAAAAATGACATTTGTTGAAATTGACCCTTGAAATTGGAACAACAAAGGAAGAGAGTTAAATAAACAAAAACATTTCGCGAGAAGCCGATTGCATGTTGCTGGCGAAATTCCACGACTTTGATGTTAGTACTTGGCTTAAAATATTGAATTTATTGCACAATATTATTATGGTTTCATTGAAGATTTTACCGACTGGGCTTCTGAGAAATAGTTTGCAAAATCTTTGAAGTCTTCTCAGTGGCCTCCATATCGATGAAAATTCTCAATGGAGACATAGGCCTAAAGTCATAGTCAAATTGACTTGGAGCTCTTTGAGTAATGCATCGAATCCCGAAGCTCTTTGACAATACAGCGATTTCGGGATTTTTAAATGAAAATCCTGAGGGGGAGGGGCATTGTGTATCAATATTGATACACAATGGGGAGGGATGAGGGGAGGGGTGAGGTTTTCGGGATTATCTCATATACCGTCCAAAAAGGGCGAGAGGTATCAAAAGACGCGTTTTTACTTCGGTATGCTTAATCTTCGCTTTCGAATTATGCATACCGTAGTAAAAACGCGTCTTTTCATACCTCCGACCCAATATTTTATTTTACTTAAGAGATATTTCAGCTCAGAAAGGTGTGGTACTTACCCACCATATCTCAGTTTCAAAAACACTTCATATGAGGGGAGGTACAGCTGACTTTTTTTGGTGATACGCTCTAATATACATGCTCCCTATATTACAAAAGCAAAGAGAGTATATTATATATGAGGCGGTTAGAAGCAAAGGGGTGTAAGTACCTTTTTCACAAAAAACGAGTTAAGTGCACCATCACATTAATAAAACACCATTTTATTTGGTGGCAAAAGGATATATAGAAATTATATTCCAATAGCGACATCTACCCGCTAAAAGAAATAGTGCTTACCAATTTCTTCAAAGTGCTTGGAGGCAAAGGGGTGTATGTGCAGTACATTTTTAAATGGCTGTAATTAATTTAATAGTTTAGATAATCGCACACGGTTTACCGTTTTGGAAACTTCAAAGCTTTTACTTTAAGAATATGTAAAATTTTTTTGACAAAAATTTCGAAAATTATGAGAAAACTCATTTTGAAAAAATCCCTATTTTTCCAATTGAAAAGGGCAACAAAAAAAATATGCACCCCTAAGGGTTAAGTTACAGAGCTAATTTTTTGCAAGGCTTATTTTCTCATCGATACCTTATTTTTCAGGGGGTAAGACCATGTCGACCTTTCTTTTGAATAACTCCAGTGTGCATCCTATGTAATTTTTGATATTTTTTAAGTTTTTGGGGTTCTGGTGGCACCTGATGACAAAGCGTTAGGAATATGAAATTTGTAGAGGGTAACTAGTATACCAAGGCATAACTTTTGCGCACCCGAACTAGTTATTCACAAATTAAGTGGTAAATCATAAAAAAGAAATTTCGTTTAGATGCAAAGGGGTGTAAGTACTAGCACCTAGTACTGGTGGCACCTGAAGACAAAGCGTAAGGAATCTGAAGTTTTTAGAGGGTAACTAGTATGCCAAAGCACAACTTTTGCGCACCCGAACTACATAGTTATTCACAAATTAAGTGGTAAAGCAAAAAAAAAAAAATATTTCGTTTAGATGCAAAGGGGTGTAAGTACTAGCACCCCTTCACTTAAAGCTCTGGATTTTTTAAATTACAAACTTAAAAACATTAAAATTTATTAAAACAATCTTCTAAAATATATTAGAAATAAAAAATAATAAGTTTGAACATTTTTAAATGCTCCTGATTTTTTTTTCAGAGCTTAAACTTTGAACCTGTTTTTCTCAAATTGACAAAAGTGGCACTTACACCCTTTTGCTTCTAACCGCCTCATATATATACATCTATCCTCTTTGACAAAAGCGTGCAACTATTGGGGTAAACCAAAGTATATTAAACAAAGTAATAGTGAACTTGACAGTTCTCTCTTTTCTGTAGGAGTTTTTCCGTCAAATGAAAAAAAATATTAACCCGTTCTGTTTAAGATTTTTAAATTTTTCAATAGTGTGAAGAAAAAGCAAATTGTTTCATATAAATACAATACACTTGCCTTAGTTCCTTGCACGTTTAAATAAAGATTATAGTTCGGATTAGCTAAACTCTAGCGCATTTTAGCTAAGATGAATGGTCTAATCTTTTTTCAACTAGATCATAGACCGAAAATGAAACTGTAAGCGATTAAAATCGATTCATGACCCCTGCGGATTAGGGGTTTAGAATATGCCCATGGTGGAATGCTTGTCGCAAGACCATTTCCATTGTCCATTTCGACCACGGTCAGGGGGTTGGTGGTTCGGCAGCTGTAAGAGCATAGACTCAATACCGTACACCTCGGTTTGGTCCGTCACGTCCCTCTTACAACAGCAACAGCGAGCCGATTAATTTCTCGAAACCGAAAACTAAATCGTAACCGTTATTTTAATAAAAAAAAAAAATCCATAACCGGTTCCATACAAGTTTGTACTTTTTTTTATAAATTGATTACTTCATTTCGCGGACCTTTTCCTTGATAAGACGGTACCCTGGTTTTGACTTCAGTATAAAAAACTCTAATGAAAAAAAAACCACCAGTTTCTGCGACACTCTGGCGACAACCATCCCTATAACGCAGAGGTCCGAAAAGAGGTAGATTCCAAAATAGCCAAAGTTATTCCGTTACTGTTTGGGCTAGCATATTTCGCATATTGATAATTTTTTGGCCTGAGCAAATGCTATCTAATTTTTCAGTAAAACAATTGTATGAGACACAAAAACTTTACTTGGGTGGCAAAGGGTTAATACGCTTGTTTACATTTTTTTGAAGGAAAAACTCCTACAAAAACAAAATATTTCAGTTGTCAATTCTACCTTGGTGAATTTGCCTTGGGGTAAACTGATGATATTCATAAAGGTACAAAATAAGAATTAGAAATCGCACCGTAGGGCGTTGTCAGAGTAGGGTATCTCTAGGCAGCTACAGGTTTTTAATCCTGAAGGCTTTGGTAGTAGTAAAAAAAAAATTTTAATTTTTTTTTAATTTGTTTTCTTAATAACTTAATATACACCAACTTTTGCGCTATGGCGTAAAACTATAATTAAATTGACCACAAGAAAATTGTTAAATTATTAAAAAAAAAAAAAATGTTACATCTACCGATCTCTTCCCAAACCACACTCTGAAGAGAAAACCTAGGGTGACCAAAAAAATCTGACTTCAGGTTCGGATTCAGAACACGCAAAAGCAGCAGAAACCGTTGAGAAACCCGGTGGGATTTTCCAAAACTTAAATTTTGTTGTACCGTGTTATGAAGATTCTTAAGCTGATGTTAGCATCTGGTACGCATAACGATCTATGTATATACATTCTTACATAAAAACTTTTAGATATACATATATATATATATATAGGTGTTTATGTGTATGAAGTACATTAGAGCAGTCGTTAAAAATTTAAAATATCCTTTGCTGGGTTAGATCTTTACGACGGAGTTAATTACAAGGCATATGTACCACCCCCAACCCGAAGTAAAACCAAGATTTTAGCCGTTAGTTTTGAAATATCACTTCACAGAAATTCCGCTATATATGACAACCGACTTGGAACTGTAATGGGACTTCCCTTAAGTAATTAGTTTGTGCTACTGATAAGGATAACCTCAATCTATTAATAGTCACATAATGTACAGCTTTTTAGGGGGCACTCTAATGAGCATACAGTTTTTGCTTCTTATCCCCCATGTGTGGGGTTGTACCTATGTACATACATATGGCTTTAGATTTATATGTCCAAGGGTATATTAAAACATTTCTTCCCAAAACACAGACATGCAAAAGACAAATTAAATCTGTAGATCAAACTTTCCAAAACTTATTTCAATTTTTCAGTTAGATTTTTATACTTGAACATTGCGGTTTTAAGGATTAAAATTTCGGAAAAATGATTGTAATAAGTGCAAAAATACATATATATATATACTGCTGTGTAAATCAATCTATTTCAAAAACGTTCTATTTCGAAATTTGTTTCTAAAACTCTCTATCTCAGTGGAAAATGTATTGAATTTTTATTCAGGGCAATTCTAAATAACTTTTCACCTTTTCATAAATTTTTGGTCACAAATTACATATATCGTCGCTCGCTTGTCCGAAGCATGAATGTGGCGCAACAAAAATGTTTAAAAATTGAGTTTTTAAATTTTTTAAAATTTTAATTTTGACAGAAACATGAATGTGTAGCGCATTTATATTTGTGACAAAACGAAAATTTTTAAAAAATTTTCTTTGGAAATTTTTTAAAGATGAATTTTCCGAATCTTGAGGCATTGAAGGAATATTAACGTAAAAACGAAGCACTGAAATAGTAACCATAACCGATTAAAAACGATTCATTTCTCAATACCGAAACCGAAACCATAACCGTTATTTTGATCTAAAAATGAACGAAACCGAAACCGTTTCAATGGCCGGAACGGGTTCCAAACTGTTTTGAATTTTTTTTTAATGTCTCACTTCTTTTAGTGGGCACATAGGTTTTTTTTTACCAACAGGTACCCTGAAAACTTGCATGGAAGATTGTCGAGCAAGGTTACAAAAGACACATTTTGACTTTGGTATAAAAATTCTGAAAGAGGAAGTTTGACTATAGTTGAATGAAGCGATCTAAACAAATTTACGAGATCCGAAAAATTTTAAGGAGTTACTAGCAGTAATAGCGGAGATATTTCAAATTTACAAAGCTGTATTTGCATGCGTTCAATGTAAAAAAATGTTTGTTTTTTGCTTCTCCTGTAAAATTTTTTTATGTCAGTTACGGCCTTTTTGAATTAACGTAACGATATGTAGGTACTTGAGTATTTTAGTAATACAATTTATTTTGTTCGTATTTTTATTTTAGAATATAACCTGCAAAAACATATTTATGTCAAAAACTAAAATTTCAAATTTTGCGAGGAATAAACTTTTAAGTACAATTTTTCAGCGAGCGACGATATGAGAGTGAGGCAATCCGCAATGTGAATTGCCCTGATTAAAAGAAAGTCTGAAACAGAGCGTTTTGAAAAATTGTTTGAAGGGTGATTTTCCATTCAGTCGTAGATATGTGAAAACAGTTAAAATATTCTTACATCATCTAAAAAATCATTAAGAATTTGTATGCGTTTTATTGTGTTTTGAATTATGTTTCAAACATAAGCCGTGTTTTTATTTACACGCATCTGCGTTTGCGCTTAGATTTTGTATGGAGAGATAAGCGCTCAACACTTGTTTTCCATACAAAATTGAAGCGCAAACGCATATGCGCGTAAAAAAACACGGCCATAGATGCAAACTTTAACAATATCGAATCAATAGGCACTTTGAAAAGAGACTCCAGCGCCATCTAGAGGAAAAAATATATTGTATGCCGAGAAGACTTAAGACTGATTTACACGGGTCGATTTTCGTCGTTCCACCGTGTTAATAGCAATTCGATCGATTCACACCTTGTATTTGAAGTTAGAACGCAGTGGAACGATAAAAATCGATCCGTGTAAATCATCCTTAGAATAAACCCCCAAATTTTCCAGAAATTCATTAAGTAGTTTTGAACCAATTCGACACACAAACAACAGCTACAATTTTATATATGTATATTAGGGTGGGTCGATTTTGTCCATTTTTGCTCAAGATACCATAGTTCGAAAATGAATTTCGAGCCAGAGTTTTTTTATCTAGCTAGAGAACTAGCCGAAATGCATATCTGGAAATTTGAGTGTCGAAGAATCCATTTCTAGCACTATATTAATGTTTTGAAGGTCACCAGAGACCGCTTCCGTTCTGGGCGTACCGTTGGCTTTAAAAATGCTTGTCTTTTTTGTCCTTTGCAGCTCACCCTGATTAACACTTTACTGCTTCTCGCTGCTAATTTACCACCAAACCATGCCGCGATTGTAACCAATTCAACCATCCCTGAAGTGACTGCTAATGTCTCAACAATAACAAACGATTGCATTAATAATTTCAAGCTGGAACATCTTAATCAAGCCTTAAAACAAATCGATGGTGCCGTACAAAATTTAGAGGATAAAGCGCACAATTGGGCCATCTTTCGTCATCACATCGATGCATGGAATGAGCAAATCAAATCATTGGAACACAAGCTGAATCTCGTCAAACGCACCCAAGACGAACAGCAAGTTTTTGGTAGCAAGCTCATAAGTCTCGAATTTACACTTAATCATATCCTAAGCAAGGTCGTTTATCTGAGTGATACATGCAATAATCAACTAGCAAACGCCATCGTATCTTCTCCCAGAAGATCATCATCATCATCATCCAACTTTGATAGTCATACGAAGCACAACGGCAATGACAATGGCCGTGACCCTACCCAACAACAACAGCAGCGAGACACCGACGAGCTCTTGTACGAACACATTGCTTTGCTGGCAGACTTGAAACAATCGTTCGGAGTTGACAAGCAGCTGCGTAGTGAGTTCACGACGCGTCTCAACAACATCTTGCGCCATGTGCAGAACATTGAACGCGACAGTTGCCGTGGGGATCAGCGCCGTCAGCACACAACTTCGAATAGTAACAACAAAATGGCGAAATTAATGGCGCCAATCGGAAGCAATTGCAATTCGAATCAAAATATTGAACGAGCAATAAAATCGTTGGATCATCAAGTTTCAACACTCAGTACACGCGCCTCAATACCGAAAGATCTGAAGCAAACGCCGTCTTTGGTTAAGAAAAATTCACAGCAATTGGATAATATATTGAATTGGATGAAAAAGGTTGATCAGCGTTTGGTGCAGTGGCGTGATGAAAGTGATCACGACTGGAATCAATGCCAAACCATATCCGGCGAATTGTCTACTTTTACCGAAAGTTCTGATTTGTTACTGAAACGTATTGAAATGTTGATGAATGATGTCAACGAAAAATTGGCTAAACAACCACTGCTTAAACCGAGCTTGCAACATGACAACGCTGAGGAGTCTGAGGTACACGAGGAGGACGTTAATGACGTTGAGAAAACTCCTCACCAAGCTGACAACGAAACAGACATAGACACCGGTAACAATGCTGGTAATGCGAATAACGATCCACCCTCTGCTGCAGATGCTGACGAGGAAACTTCAAAGATCGATGATCGTTTTGATATTGTGGGTGTGTATAGCACAAATATTTACATCCTCGAAGGCTGAGTGGAAGAACACTAGGAGCTCTTGATATTCGAATACTCGAACTATTCCAAAAAGGCAGTATTCGATTATTCGAACACTTGGCACTATCGAACGTTCGAACAGTGAATCTTCGAATAGCAACATTCGATTTTCAGTAACAAAAAAAAATAACAACCGAAGCATCGATTATTCAAACTATTCGATTAGTTTTAAGAAAAATTTGAAAAACGCCTCAGCTCAATGTTTTTTTTTGTTTCAATAAAGCCCTATTGAAAAGTTTGGTTTTTTTCAATTAAGATCTGAAAAAAAAACTCTAACATAGAATCTTTTTGAAACCATTTTTTCGAAGTTAGCCCCCAATTACGGTTATGTGCTTTCGAAGTTCGAAATTAAACACTTTTTGTTTTAAAAGTTGTCAAAAGCGTCAAAAGTTAGAATTTCGAAAAAACTAAAAGTCGTATGTTTAAAAAACTGATTTCGAAAAACTTCATGCCGTTGTAAAAAAAAGGTTTATCAATCGAACAAAGAAGTCAAGCAGACCACGCCCACCATTTTTTCCTTTTTTAATTTTTTACGAACTTCGAACGCCCATAACCAAATTTTGCAATCTAACTTCGAGAAACGGGTACCTAGTTTTTTTAAATAGGTAAATCTCTTCAAAAAAGTTGGTTATATATATCCAGAAAAAAATTGATTTTGCTGTATAATTTTATTAAAAGGGGTGATGTTCCACTCTGCTGTCAATATCCAATATTCAACTCCTAACCTAAAATTGCATTTTTAGATTTTTTACAGCCTGACAAGCAGTCGTGTCATGAACTCGATGGGCCAGCCGTTGATGGGGTATACAAGTTCTCAACTCCGGAAATGAATGAAGCGAATCGTAATTTTAATGAACGTTACTGTGCCTACGCCACTGAAGGTGCGCCCTGGACTGTCGTACAGAATCGTGGACCATACGCCGAGCACGAAAATTTTAATCGTTCATGGGCCGACTATAAAAATGGATTTGGTGAACTGAACAAAGAATTTTGGTTCGGCAATGAATTCATGCATCAAATGGTCGATCGCGAAGATTATGAGTTGCGCATTGAGTTGACAGATTTTGATAACGGTAAGATTTATGAATTTCAAAATTTTGTACGGTATTATTAGTGAAAAACAAGGACAACTCAGGGAATTTATATGATTACTGATTAATATTATTTTTAAAAATTTGCTTTTAAGAACAAATGTGGGCCGAATACTCATTCTTTCGCTTGGATAGCGAACAATATAATTACAATTTATTGATTGGCGGCTATAACGGCACAGCGCCTGATGCGATGCATTATCACAATGAAATGGACTTTAGCACTTTCGATCGTCGCAATGATAGAAGTGTGGATGCTTGTTGCGCCTGCGCCACTGGCTATGGCAACGGATGGTGGTTTGACAAGTAAGTGTGAATATGCTCAGAAATGTGAAAGAGCCCTCCATTTTAATAAACATAAACCCAGTGGGAAAGTAGGTAATGCATTATCTTTCTCATCCATGAAAAGAAGCATGAGCAAAGTAATGCATGAAAAATATTTGAAAAATCAATCGATGTAATGTATGTATTTATGTTGTAAGGTAAATAAATTACTTTCCTATGACATCGCTGTAGAAAAAGTAATGCATGAATTCATGTATACAGGATATACATACATATGTACATTACTTTATACATTACCAAATATGTATTACCTTTTCCCTCTGGAAAAACATTTTTTTTAATAAGGTAAAGTTTTTTTAAGTATTATTCAGGTTTTATTCTAGCATTGTACAGCAGCCGGCTGGGTATAGGACCATATCAACTTTTTTGAAGATATTGAGACATAAATAAAAACAATGGCGTTCCACCTTTTTCCAAGTTAGCCTCCAAAATTTAATTACGTTCGAAGTTCAAAATTGGCTTTCTTATTGTTTGATTTAAAAAATTGAAAAAAAGCTAAATGTGGGCGTTCCCTCTCTTGTTTGATTGGTTTCGTTTTTCTATTTAAAATGTATGTAAGAAGTGCTATACAGGGTCAAAGTGAGATATTCGAAAAAAATTAAAAGCCGCATATTTTAATAAATAAATAAAGTACACCAATCAAGTAAAAGGAGGAAGAAGGCCACGCCAACATTTAACCTTTTACACATTTTTAAACAAAACAATTGGAAAACCAAATCTTCGAAGGGTCCAATTTCGAACTTCGAAAGCCGGTAACTAAATTTTGGAGGCTAACTTCGAAAAACGGGAAACGCCTCTTTTTTTACTTATGTCTTAATCCCTTAAAAAAACGGGTCCCATAGCCAGAAAAAAAGTGAAGATTTATCAAATTTTTTAATTTTTTCTAAATCATTTCTAGCTGTTCGGAGGCAAACTTGAATGGTATATATCGTGAAACACCAAACGGGCACAACTATGTGGGCATCATTTGGGAACCGTGGCATGGTGATTACTCACTGTTAAAGGCGCGCATGCTTATTAGACCCAAAAACTGGTTGAATAAGCGCGAAATGTTCAACGTGCGTCATAATCACAGCGACGATCCATGAATATAAATTTATAATACATATTTAAGTGAAATGGTATTGTTTAATCGTTTCCCTGTTTGAGAGTATAATAAAATATCTTTTTTTTTAACTATTCACACTTTTATGATCCTAATAGTTTTTAATATTAAAAAAAATTTCAGAATTTGTTTGAAGCAGAGTTGGGCCATTTTGAGGGAAAAATTATTCAAATAAAAAATTATTCATTGTTTTAAAAATTTTGAGTGATGAGTGATCGGTTATTTTATGATTCATAAAAATCGAAGTGTTAAATAATAAGTTATTTTTGTTTTCAAGCGATTCTTGAATAAAATGACTTGTTATTCATCACTCAAAAAAAATGCGTTATTTTTATTTTTATTCTTCAATTCTTAAATAACGATAAAACTTCATTTTTAATCAGTTATTTACAAATGAAAAATTTGTCCATCGAGACCCCGGAAAATTATACCCATATCATACATTCATGTCATGATATGACATCATATGATATGACACCGAAAATGGTCCCGAAACAGTCCCGAAACGATCCAGAAAATGGTCCCGAGGTTAAGCCGAATGTATTGCGCATATGGGTATAAATATCCGAGGTCTCGATGGATAAATTTTTCATTTGTAAATAACTGATTAAAAATGAATGATTTATCGTTATTCAAGAATTCCATAAATAAAAATAACGCGTTATCATCACTCAACATTTCTTGAGTGATGAATAACAAGTCATTTTTTTTTTCAAGAATCTCTTGAAATACAAATAACTTATTTTATTTATCACTTGATTTTTATGAATAAAAATAACCGGTCACTCATCACTCAAAATTATTAAAATAATGAATAATTTTTTATTTTTATTTTTTTCGTCACTCGTCATTCAAAAATAAAAATTTGCCCATCCTTGGTTTGAAGAAGGTCCTAGTTTAGAGCCATATCTAAACGGAACCTCATTACATTTTCAGCTGAGTGAGTGTTTAAAAAGATGGGCGTTGTTAAAAAAAAATTGGAAAAAAATCCTGAGTAGGGCCTTTTTGGAAAAATATTTTGAATGAGAGTGTCGAAAAATTTATTTTTGTTATATTGCCTGAAGACTTTGAATAAATTGTAAATGTAATAGCTGAAAACGCATTCCTGTGTATAGCAAAGAGAAGAAAGTCATGTTAGGTCTGAACATCTATTGCACCACTGGCGACATTAAATTACATCTGGTATTTATTATGTGGCTTTCACAATTCAATTTAAAACTGTTTATTATCTTTTTTAGTTTAGGTGTAAGTGTGCTTTACATGTGTATGTGTATGTCTACTAAATTTAAGCATAACAATGAATTAAATTTTTAAGTTTAATTAAATATAATAATTATTTTTTATTTCTATACATAGTACACTATTTGACATTTATAAATACGTGAATACATTTTTTTTCCTTTTTTTCAATAAAAAAAAATTTAATCAAATTAAAAGCATAACCTTATGCATACTTTTTACAATGCACACATTTTCCCTTCCTTCAATCCTTCCTTGGTTGTGCGCAGAAGAAGACCAGAAACAAATTAAAGCAGTAGCTTAAAAGTAACTTAAGAACAGAAGACATTCTGTGAACTCTAAGATTTTATTTTATATGCTAATGCTTTATTTTTTTTTTTTTTTTTTTTTTTTTTTTGTTATTGTTTTATACATTTGAGGGTTATTAAGATCAGCAAAAATAAATATATATATGCATGTATTTCCACTGATAATGGATATTCTATTATGAAAATATTCTCAACTAAACGCACAACGAAATTGCTGTGTATTGTTCGACTTCATACAGTTAAGGAAAAACTACATATGTTTGTTTGCATGTTTATTAATAAATTCAACGCATGAATGGGTTCGCAATTTTTCACATTCAAAATTATTCAACAAACGTATGTTGAATTGCGTTGAGTGGTAAGGAAATTTATAGGGTTATTTTGGATTTAATGGTGTGGAATAAGAAAAATCGTACATTCACACAGACAGCGTTTATTTTAATATGAAAAACCTACTACTCCATATTTTTAGTTGCCTTAGATACAATGGAAAAAAATAGAGTGCAAATCCAAACCTACGAAGTCATATTTCAATGTCTCAAATGAGCATTTATGGTCATCTTGAGAAGCTTATGACACAATAACAGTTTTGGTGAAACTGCATTTTAATGTGAAAAATTCGTTAGTTAGATCTTCTATATCGTCATCGTCGCCCACTTACTAGACGCATTTGTGTTTAAATTTTCAATGTTCATTGGATTAATTATTACACTGTACAGCATCCGGTTGGGCATTGGATCAAAACAACTTTTTTGGAGAGATTTAGACATATGTAAGTAAAATAGTACTTTCCCAGTTTTTCGAAGTTGTGAGCTTTCGAAGTTCGAAATTGTACCCTTCGAAATTTTTGTCTTTTAATTGTTGTATTTAAAAAATTGAAAAAAGGTAAATGTGGGCGTGACCTGCTTGCCATCTACACTTGGTTGGTTGATCCAATGCCCAAAAAAAATTATTTTGTGGTATTTTTCGTGCAAGTAAAAGGGAAATTTTGTTATGTTTAACCAAGAAGAGTAAAAAAGTTATCCGGGAAAATGTAGACAATGTTTTATCCGTTAAAAAGAAGAAATATCGTTTATTTTAGCTAAAGGTAGTCAAATCGTTTTTTTTTTTCATTAAAAAGGAGAAATATCTTTGTTAAAGTAATGGAAAAAAATGTGTCCACCTTTTCTGGAAAATTTTTCTTATCTCTCTTTATCAAACAATTTACTTGCATGGAAAAATACGTTGCTTTTTTTTTTACTTGTTTAGATTTTCCCCTCAAAAGGGTAATTGATAAAAAATACGCCCCGCAAAAAACCCTTTAACTTAACAATTAGGGGTATTTTGATATTGCCTGACAATTTTGAAAAAAAAAAAATTTGCAATTTTGACACTATTGTGTTAATTTCTTTTGTCTTTTATGAAAAAAATTTAGAATACCCCTATTCTCTAAGTTGAAGTTGTGAACTACAAAACAAATTACAAAAAACTTGCCACTTTTAAGGGTTAAGTTACATAACTTTTTTTGCGAGATTTATTTTCCTGGCAATTACTCACTTTTAAAATAAGAGGGTAAAACAAAAAATTTACTGTGTTTTTTTAAATACTAAATATTTTAAGTCGCAACAATTTCTCTCTTTTAATATGGGTGTATTATGTACAAGATATTTTAATTAAAACTGATCATATTATGTATATAAAACTATAATTCTACCATAGACAAGCAGCAGTATACGCACACTAAATATTAATGCAACGCAGTATAAATGAAATATTAAAAATTTCAAATAATTGTATTAAAGGAAAAATGGCGGCAATCTAAAAGCATGTTCTTTTCTCAACAAAAGGTTGCCTTTAATCAGCCCTACTTTCACGTGGTCAAATATTATTCGCGGTACCCTGTGTGCACTTTTAATTAACTCCGACAAGAATTCAGCTTTTCCATTTTGAACAACGCGATTTTTAAAGCTGCGGTTCGCCTTTTATTATAAATTAACAAAAGTTGTCTAAATTTTGAGCAGTGCTTGGAAATCGTATCCATTTAAGAGCCAACACTTTTTTTTGAGAGAAGAAAGCCATAAGTCAATACAACATTTTAAAACAAAAACTAAAACAAAGAATACATCTCATAATTGCCCTTTAAATAATGAGTTTAGCTAAACTTTTTATTGTTATTGCTACCTTATGCTACGACGATATTTTTCCGCACCAAAAACGTTTCCCGAACCACCACCACCACGATCTTCGCTTTCGCCACACCATTCAGGATCATTTGGATCATCGTCGGCAAATGGCTCGCTATCCGTGGAATTTGCATCGCTATCTCGATGCTGACGTCCCAAATATGCATCATACTCGTCATCAATATCCCTTAAGTCGTTACGGGTATTACCATTCACAGTGCCACCAATACCTAAACCGCCATCAAAGCAATCATCGTCTGGTGCTAAATGATGCTTTGGATAATCATAATCATCACCATCCTCTTGAGCCAATAGCGTCAACAAATCGACCTCATCATCGTCAGTGTCATCATCATCAACGCCACCAGCGTTACTATCAACACCAACGCGACTATTGATGCCATCAGCGTCATGCACACCATTCGACAAATTATTATTCGTTTTGAGACGTGAACGTGAAAAGTTGCCACGACCACGTCCACGGCCTCCTCTACGCGAATTATTATTAACCCGCTGCCTTTTATTATTAATTACATCACAGTTTTGTATGGTTGGGGCTATCTTTCCACGTCTACTATTTGCAACTAACCCATCGCCGCGACCATTGCTGCGTTGACGTACAAGTTTCGTACCGCCGATGGCATTGCCAGTTGTGTTACAGTCTTCTAAATACTTGGAATCAAAATTCAGGCAATGAAACTCGACGGGCATTGCCTTTAGCAATCCTTCGAATGATTCATCAGAGAGTGGAAATTTAAGAGGTTCATATGGTGGCACAGCCTACAAGTAAATCACATTTGTAGAACAATGCAACGTTTAATACAATAAAAAAAAGAATCGCTCATTGCATACCTCTTTGAGATCAGGCGTGGAACTCCGTCGCTCCATTTCGCGATCCTTTTTCGTAGATGTGGTTCGTCGCCGCTCCAATTGCTTGCTCAAACCATTGTTGTTGGTACCACCTGACGCAAAGCCAATGGTATTTTGTGAAGTAGGAGGATTGTCTATTAAATAATTAAGTTTATTAATATTCTTAGTATAAGCGACAAACGTAAGTAAATTAAAACTATTTTACTTTTATATTTTTTGAACAGATACATATGTACATCTATTGATTATTTGAAACCATGACTGAATTGCCACAACTTCAAATCAATAGGAATCAGCTTGATATTTAATTTTATTAAAAATCATTTCAATTTTCCAAATAACCAGTTAAAAGCCAATTATATCAAAAATTTAATTTACTTACTTGGACCGTTTTCGCCTACTTCCGAAAGCGCGTCCAAAGGATTGAGTGGTGTCGACGGGACTGGTGGTGAAGGAATACTCTATATTTATAGAAGGTAGAAAATATGAAATTACTTGTTTACTCTGCATAAGGCCTTAAATACATACAACTTTGAAGGATCCGCCTGTCTGTCATTTCCATACAAAATTTAGGGAACGTAAAAAAAATTTGTATGAAAACGGATCCTTCAAGTTTTATGTATTTAGAAAAATTACCTCTTGATCACCGCCTATACTGGGAGTTTGTGGCGCCGGAGAGGTTGGATCCGGTGTATTGGCACCGCTCGACTCTGCACGACTGTCAATACGACGATTAGCACGAGAACGTGTACTCCAAGGAAATTTCAAATAGGTTTTAAATTTTCTACGCTCCTCAGTCAGTTTTGGTTCATGCCGTATCATGATAGCGTCATCTGTAATATCCTCTATTTCAGCAGCATCATCCATTTCCATAGATTCCCCCATAAGACGCTTGAGACGTATTTCGCGTTTGTTTTTTACCATTGCCTTTTGCTTGAAATTTTTCGTTGTTAAAGCAGTTATTTCACTTTGATGGTCTTTTTTAAACTCCCTACTTTCGACCATCGGAATATCAATTTCGAAATCTTTACAATCGCTCAAATTTTCAATTTTTCCTTTTTTTTCAAGTGGTTCCTCCGACCACAGGTCATCATTTGTTATCAAATGATCAGCGCTTTTAAAAATATTATTCTTTTGTTCGGCAATCTTGGGGGAGAGGAGTGGTAACGTATTGTCTTTCAAAATATTCTCATCACTAGCAATCGACTTGTTTAATTCCTTAATTGAGTTATGGTTTGCCGCCTTCTTTATTATGACTTTAATTTCAGAAATTTCCTCATTGGCGGCTTTTGTTTCTTTTACTAATGTGGTATCACTTGAGGGTAAGCTTTGATCTCGAAAAGTTTCTTCGCAATCGAGTTTTGATTTTTCTTTGTCAGGAGACACTATTTTTTGCGAGGATTTGTCATTGTCCATTGTGGGATCTATTGACATCTGTACAACGCCTCCCCGATCCTCATCTATAACACGCCATCTAAGATTGGTAAAAATTAAATGTAGAAATTGTGACTGGAATCTTAGCATATAAATATAAAATCATATAAAAATTAGTGTATTCGCTCAAATTTTGGAATTTCACAAAACTTGCTAGTACTATTTCTCTTTACGTAAAATTCTGAAATATCGAACAGGGGCCTTATCATGTACTGAGATTCAAAAAAAAAATATAAAAATTGTATTTAAATGGAGTCAAGTCATTCCCATCATTGTTTCTTTGCTTGATCACAACTATAAGATTTTGAGCATTTTAATTGACTTACTTGGGTGTTGGTATTTCCTTATATGGTAGAATTTCAACACGTGTTGCAGCAGCTACACTGTACGGTATAACAATGTTGTCTATGTCATACGATGTACGATTTTTCGATCTGCTATATCATAGAAAAATTAACAAAAATTATTTAAAATGATTATCAAAAAAATAAAGAACCTAACATGCCTTTCATATTTGTAATAACTACTGCCACCACCAGTATTTGTGTGTGTTGGTGATGATGTGCGGCTTCGCGTCCCAAAACCATCCCAATTGGTATCATTTGGTTCACCAGAGTAATTGGTATAATTTGATGTCAAAGAACTATTCTGGTATGATTGGGAAATGTTGTAGAAGTTTTTGCTGCTGCTATTACTATTTGTCATGCCACCTGATGTATTTGATGCTGAGCCTTTACGATATTTAGAACTATTTTTATAATTGCCAATGCCACTGCCACCGCCATTGCCCACGCCACCGCCACTACCGCTAAAGCCGTTACTGTTGTTGGAGATCAATGATGAAAGTATTGGACTGGGATTGTATTGGTCGTAACTTTGTGGGGGATTGTCGCTCGTTTGGTGAATGTAAGTGCTGTTGCTGTTGCCACTTTGTTGACTGTGATGGCTGCTTTGGCTGTGACTGCTGTGATTTGTTGCCACCGGGGATAATGGTTCCAATAATACCCCGTCGCCCACTAGATGATAATGATGTTGTAGTTTTTTTGTATTTTTTGCCAATTCTATTTGATCATATCCAGATATGCCGATATGACATTTTTTGTGTAAAGCATGGTCATAATTTTTATTAATAAAAAATCATAAATTCCAGTTGGCAGCATTAAAAAAGCAAAAGTCAATTGCATACAAGAGTTTGGTTTATTTCGCAACATGTTTTCGTTTTCAAGTAAATGTGTGGCATATTTATATTTTGTGTTCAGTAAGGTTGCATTCAGTTAAATAAGTAAATGAGTTTAAGAAAAGTAGAAGTAATACGGCATGTTATTTCATGATTTTTAACGTTTTTTTTTTTTTTTTTTGTTTCAATTGCGATTGGCGGCAGGCGGCATTTTTGAAGCGTCATGGCATGTTGTTAATACCAAGTAAATAGTACAATCCAGCCACAAAACAGAACGGCGATTATCCAAATTTTAAAGATGGTGATATGGGTGTAGTCGGTCGTTTCATACGTAGAGCAGGGATCAGTTCGTATTGCAACACAAAATGGAAAGAAAAAGAGATGCAAAATTGTTTTTGTTTTATGTTAATATCAATTATCGAATTTTTCATGTTTACAATAATTTACTGTTGGCCACAAGTGGCGTTGTTGAAGACGTAGACAAAAGAATGCCAGTACCGTTTCCATTGTCGCACGACTGCAATGAAGTTAATGTTGCTGTTGCACATGCGCTTGGCGCTGATACATCCGCTAACGTTCCACTACTTCCGCCAGCGGCTTCTCCTGCTGCTGATACATTAGTGGTTAAATCCGATGCACGACCAGCTGCAACTGATGTTGACGCAATTGATGAATTTGTTGCCGATGCCGCTGCCGCTGCCGCCGCTGCCTCAGCTGCAAGTCGATCCTTTTTCTTTATGTAGCGGCGTTTTGCGGTCGGTTCATTGTATTTTTTGGATGAACTATGCCCAGCTGCACGCTCTGCCTCACGTTCGGCTTTCCAGACGCTTTTTGCAATACTCTTCACTTGACAACGCATAACGCGTTGCTGCCACTCTGGCATTCGGGCAATTGACTCCAAATGCAGGGCACCACTGACATCTAAACGAAAATTAGAAAGACGTTTAGTTCTGAACATTTTGTTTTGGAAAAGTTATTTACTGTAAGTACATATGTATGTAAGTAGGGAGAGAGCTTTACATCCTAGTCGATATTAATGAAATTGCGTGGTATGGCTCACAGCGATTAACCAAAAGTTCGTGTTATAAAATTTTTTGAAATTCAATACATGTTTTATTTGCGAATTTTATATGCTACACTACATAAAAATTGGACCAAAAAAGCTTCTTGTTTTTTCTACCACTTATATTGTGCGATGGAAGCAAAAGTACATATGCACCAAAATATACACATAATAAAAACTTACCTTCACGAAAGCTTAAAACAGGATGATAACCAGGGTCGAGTAACGCAATTCTATCCGCCATCATCATTGTATCAGGCGTATCCCGAGGAGCTGTCGGGTCTACTCGTCCAGTACATAATGCGCATGGATTGAAGGGCCACTGACAACCACATTTTATGTTGCTGAAATTAACAAAAAATGAGTAAGAAAAGAAAAAAATTGCATGGTAGAAATTAAAAAAAAAAATGTCCCCTGATTGTGAAAAGCAAATACAACTCACATATTTTTTAATTATTTTCATCTAACATTTAGAATAATCTGACGAAAACTTCATGTAAGTACTTACCTTGGTCGTGCAGCCTTCTTTGATATCGTATGGAGGCTTTGAGTTTGTAGCAGTTTTCGTTTACGGAATAGCGAGGGTACAAAACCTCTTGTACGCGCTGACCCTAACAAGCCCATTTCACCGCTTTCGACGGTGTCCATCTTACTACATGAGTTTAATAAGTTTCCTTTGTAGCCATTGACAGAGGATGTCGCTGTTTCAATTGATTTTAGGTTACAGCCATGAGATGCTTGCTCCTCTATGCCACACACCACTGCGCCCTTCGTTCGAACAATTTCCTGTCTTAGCTCAGTTTGTTGTCTAATTTTAATTTCTAAGTCAGCGATTTGAGAAAGAAGCCATGACCAACGAGCAGCTATCGCAGCTCGGTCACGCGAGTAACGCCATGCCGCACGTTTCGCACTGTAAGAAAATAGAAAAAATGTGTTTAATTATTAGTTACGATATTGTTTATATTAACCATTCGAAGAAAATACTTACATAGCCAGTGGCTGTTGAATTTGATTATTATAAGTAACCATTTCATCTGCAGATTCACCACCAGAGCTAGACTCTGTCGCATCCGAATCCATAGCTACCTGCAGTTCACGCATATCGGTTTGCAAAAGCCCAGCAACCTGTGCCATCTCTTCGCTAACATTAATATCATAGGTGGGCACTACAACTTCACCTTTTCTTTCGACTGGCGAAGTTGCGCTTGCTCCAGACGACGTTGATGCAGCTGTTTGCATTTCTTGTAAAAGAGCCTTCTTCGACTTACGCGGTAATTGAGTGGTATTTAGAGAATTACTATTCGCGCTAATCATACGCAATTGTTGTGCAATAGAAGATTGCTCTAGCCGACGTAACATTGATGACATTTGTGGTGATGAAACAGGATTCTTTTCATCAGACCAGTTACTGGCAGCTGGACGTGCGGCTATAACACTTAACGCTGTATCGGCTTGCAGAAGATTTGATGCACTATTTACATTGCCCCCCTTATCGGCACATACACGTGCTGTCCATTCGAATAATCCGGCAATCTCTTCGCTACAGTGTTTGCTCATGTGTCGTGATTGCATTTTACGCATACGACGTAGCAGAAAGTCGATACGACGATGCATCGTTTGTTGATTGCGTTCGATTTCGATTTGCATTTCCTTGAGGGGATTTGGTTTTGTTGTTGTTGATGCCGGCTGACTGCTAACCTCTTCATAATTGATAAGGGTGTATTCCTCATTGAATAGTACATTCAAGTCACAAAGTGTGTCAGCGCCAGCGCTGCCATCAAAACCTTTCAGTACTTTTAAAACTTCTTCAATATCTTGGTCCTCCAATTCACCAGCTCCACTTTCCTTCATAAATGCCGGTGGCAAATTTGCGCTGCCTAATGTATTTACAGATGAAGTGCTTTGTGGAGTGAATGTATTATGTTGTTGATGCTGAGAAGCTTGCTGTGACAGTGGTGTAGGTGGTGTTTGTTGCAATTGCTGCTGCAGTTGTTTTACTTGTTGTTGATGTGTTTGCTGCTTTGTAGGTGTACGCGGCGGCGTAGTTTGTATGGTGCCGATTTCAACGCCAGTATGTAGGGAATTTACATCATCACAAATCGGAGATGAAATTGCAGTACCGTCCAGTTGACTTAAACGCTCTAAACACACATAGCAATACAATATACATAATTACAAATTGGGATAAACATGTTCAAGGATATGTTATGTGATATGATGTATTAAACAATTGCAATAAAGTAGTTATTGAGTACGTTCTTACCTTCAAGGTTGTCCTCCACCTCTGATGCGGTCATTGTTGAATCGGTACTTATGGGTGGTAGAACGTCAACAGATAAAATTTGTAATCGTGTGGCCGATTCTGATCTTTTGGTAGTCACGTGTCCAGCGTCCGATGCTTCCGTCAATGTAGACGCCGAAATATTTGTAGAATCACTGGTCGTTAACGTTGGTGCATCTGTAACTGTCAATGTATCTTCCTCATTGAACTCTTTCTTGTCACTGACTAATGCTACTTTTTGTGTTTGTGTTTTTATTAGTAAATTGCCGACAGTAACATTTCTCCCGCTATCATGTTCATAATCTTGTTCCAAGCCTTGTAGATCATCTAAATTAGAAGTTTCTTTCTGAGACTCGGAGACTGACGTCGCCTTTTTTATGTTTACTATATCTCTTTCTTCTGTTTCTAAGGTAGTAACCTTATCAACCGCAGGTTCCTTTCTGATACAAACTTTTGTTGTTATGGCCTCTTCTATATCGTTAGTTAAATCGGCCAAAAGCTGTTCTGTAGAGTTACTTTTACAACTGATATTTGTATTATTATTATTGTTTATATTCGAGGAACTCCCCTTTGATGTTGGCTGATTTGCCTCTGTATCGACTGACACGGGACCAGTGATGTCTTTTTCTTCATCACTATCGTGTCCTTTGTTATCCAAAATCATGCTCTCGCCGATGAGTTCTTTACTGGTTGTAGAGTCCTTATCAGCATGTTTCAACCTATCCTTTTCCAAGTCTCGCGGGCTACTACCTTTGCATGAGGGGTCCTTTGTCGTAGTGTTCACTACCTCGTTAGTCGATGTTGATGCTGAAACAGAATTTGTGGGTGCGACCATTTGCTCAAAGACACGTTGATAAGCGTCTTTGGAACGTGTTACACGCCTTTGGTTAGAAGCTGACGATTCTGCAGCCGAAGCAGTTATCGAAGAGCTGCGTGGTCTTTTCTCTTTTGCATCACCAGTGTTACAGCTATTTGTTGTTGGGGATGGTGTTGTTGACTCAGTGTCACTAAGACTTTTCATGGAACGTATTGGTGGGGGAGTGGCTTCTGCAGTAGAGTTGGAGAGTTTTTCTGTGGGGCTCATTGGCTCGTTAACAGCAGGTGCCATTTTTATGCCACTAGAAACTGCTTCATCTGACTTGTCAATGTTTACCACGTCTGTAGGATTATCGTTGCAGGTCGGTGCATCTTCCGTCCTCACGTTGTCCTTGTTGCTACAATCGGGTAACGACGACTCGTCCTCAACGGTGCCCCGACTGCTACCAACTCTCTGACTGCGCCTGCGATTTGCGCGCGTCGTGGTCTCTGTTGCCTTCTCAATTTTTAAAGATATTGTTTACCTTACGTGAAGATTACGTAACTGCAGTATTTTCAGTTCATATACCGCGGTCCTTGAAGGTCTTTTTTCCTGTTCCTTGTTTTAGGGGGTGAAGGCTACCAGCCCTTTGGTTGTAAACCACAATTCTAAACCGCCTTTCGTGTGATAGATTTGATAATAAAAGGAAAGCTTCCTGAAAAAATAAACAATTCAAATTATCCGAGTGGTTATAAGAATACTTTAACAAGAGATGATAGTGAGATTACTATTTGCATATTTTGTACAACGTTGACGAGATCCTATAGTTATTCTAATAGGGTTTTATCGAATTATTCCCTCCAATTCTTAGTGACAGTGAAAGAGAATATAATAATAAATGATTAATGATAGTGGACGGATAATAAAGTAATATAAAAATGTATATGTAAATTAAAAAATAAAAAAAAAAAAAAAATAACTTTAACTACTATAAAAAAATAAAGTAAATTAATACAAAACTAAAGTAAAATATGATGAAATAAAAAAAAATAAAAAAATTAAAAAAAAAATTTTTTTTTTGAATTTTCTCAACAATTTTGCATGTAGCTTTTTTTTTAGCAAATATGGGAGAAGCAGTCAAGTTTTGTCCATTAACTCATTCACGCCATCAATTGTGAAATCTTAAAACGTTTCTCAAACGAATACCCAACTTGTCTATGCTTCGATTATGGTGCGTTGCGCAAGTTATGCTAATGTTGACATCTACCTCAAACTTTAACTTCTTGAGTTATTTCGCAATAATTCACAAAGTGTACGCAATCTTCACTATTCGCACCTTCCAATATTGACATTTAGGTGTTGAGAATGGAAATGGTCTACTTTTTACCCAAAGAAATAAACCATTCTCCTTTATACTTAGACAGAACCGTGGTGGTCTTATAATTAGAAGCGATGTACGAGAAGCATAAAGAAGTTAAGCCCAGAGTTTATTACATTACATACATTTCAATGCTTTGACAATGAAGTCGTCCCTAATTACAATACCAGCACTGTATGCACAATCAGAAGAAAAACAAATCGACATCTCGAGTGAAGTAGTTATCCATTCACAATAGCTGGCGTTCTCGCTGCAGCTAACGTCTCAGTCAAGCATGCAGCAGCTGGCCCTATATCAAAAAAATCCGAGCGATAAAAGTATATAAATGCACGAGAAAGGGACAACCTGCTGCACAATCACGGTATTGACAGTGTTGCCTTGAATATCTTCCCTGCCACAATTACGTTACTACTTCGAGATTACGTTTCGATTCACATTTACCGCATTCAAACGGAGGCAACTCGGTGTTTCTTTCATCAGCAATTCTTTTGGTGTTGCTACCCTGCAAAAATCGAGAGTACTCTATTTCCTATTTAAATAGTACTCCAATTGGAGCATCAGAGTACTCCAAATGTAATTTTTATATGAAAAAGATATAAAAATTGTGCCCCAATTAACATTGCGATGTCCTAGGACTGGACCACCTACTCCAACCTTCGCTTTGTTTCTGCTACTCCATGGAGTATTTTGCAATGTACTCCAATGTTGTTACTCCTTGGAGTATATACTGCCAGAGCGATAGTGTCGTAATTTTCGTCGATAAGGCTCGGGCAATGATCAACCTTCAAAAGGCTGAACGTGTTCCGATAAGGTATTCAAAGGATTACTATTGGAGTACTCCAATATCAAAAAATTGGAACACATAATCCAACGATTTTTGCAGGGTAATGTCTTCAAACACGGCGGGTTTGTTTTTTTTTTTTTTAAAGAAAACCTGTGTTTTAGTTCAAACTTTTAGAAAGTATTGCGGTGTGTAGCTGATTTCTCTTAGTTTTTATATTTTAGATCAAATTTGTAAAAAAATACGTAATTTTAAATTGCAGCTAATATAACAAAGTTGCGAAGATTTGCTAGCAACTCCTCGCCCCGTTTGAAGGCAGTAATTAGTAGTACAGCACGGTAGTCATGGCAGCGTTTGGTATGGGACGTTGCCCAGCCAGCAAGGTACCGTACATTTTACGAACATTGCGATTTACGAGCTATTCTCGAATAAAAAAACAATAACAAAAGAAGATTTTCTGTCACGTCAAACAAAAAAATAAAAATAAAAAAATTCAAACAAAAAATTTTGAACGAAAATTTTCAAACTGATATTTTAAAAGTAAGTATGCTTGTAAAATATCTAATTAAAAACACAAATAACATAAAATATATCTTTTAAATTATTACTAGCGTGCTGGAAGGTGGATTTGCGGAAAAAGAAAATGGGACAGAGAAAGTAGCTGCTATTCTGGGATCTCTGGATGCCCTCTGGGTTGTATGACCCACTATAAGTTGTCATGCCTAACATGTAAACCAATATCAGTATGTACTTACACGCTGGCAAAAAGGTACACAATTTTATTATTTAATAAAAAAACTTTATACCTAAAATTTAGTTTTGTTTATTTGTATTATTTTTCGCATTGAAATCAGTCGGTAAGGCAGTCTAGAAAGTCGGTTTTTCTATCGAAAATTAATTGTTTACGAGTACATTTACGATAAAAAAACGGACGTAAAAAGATTCATATACGAGTGCTTTTTCGATACTTTTACGACAATCGTAGGCAAAAAACATTTCCGAGCGAAACCGGATTCGTAGGCGAATCGTAAACGGATATCATAAACGATATTTTATCAGAGTTTTCTTCGAGAAAACGTCAGTTAACGAGCTCGTTTACGATGATTTTGCTGGCTGGGTGGGTACACTAGATTTATTTGTTGTAGTAGCTGCGGCCATGGGCAGCGCTCGCAGACTTCCTATTGCGTATACGAATTTGGGTTGATGATATATGGGGTAGCACTTTTTCACTTTCGCGCATACTGAATTATTTCCTTGGCATCTATTAATTTCACAATTTCAATATACTTTTTGCACATTTTTTCTGTATGATCTTTATTGAATATTTTAGATCACCTAATATGTTCGTTGGGTTGTAAGGAGGCGTGTTTCCCGGCGGCAGAATATAGAACATGTTTTCTTGTATGTTTTTTTTTTTCTTTTTTACTTTACACTATTGGTAATTGCAAGTATTTTATATAATTTCGAAGCACTTTTCCGACGGCTTCACAAACTTATAATCGCGCCATAGCATCAACTGAGGGTTTACCTTTGCTACCTATTCTTCCTCTTCTACCTACAAAGGCAAAACGGGAATAGATTTTCGTTTTAGTACTTTTTTATGCACGGTTATTTACTTGAAAAGTTATCGTTTTTATAAAAATTAGTGTTGAAAATTTAAATATCTTACAGTATAGTTCAGCCATATTGTTTTCTGTAACAATTTCAATTCTCCTTCGCTTATGGCTGCCCGTATTTTCGATTTAATTAGCGACGAAGTAAACGAGTGTGGCCGCCACCGTGTATTTTACATGACCAGCATGAGCCACAACATGGTTAAAAGAAGAGCAATTGGGCAACTTTGAAAAAGTTATATTTCCGCCTGCTTGAAAATGTTTAAAATTTAGTTTTTCAAAAAATTTTCACTTTTTCCACGCACTCCACATATAGTAGACACTGCATACTAACGTTTTCTTATTGCGCCAAGTAAAACAATGGCCGCCGCGATTAGCAAATTTCTTATTCTGTGCTTTTTCAAATAAATTTTATTCACTGCACAATTTTATTCACAACCGAATTCGAACGAGTACAGCCACTACCAAAGAGGATAGATGTATAAGAGGCGTAAATGTACTGCTCGCACGATTGCAGCGTTTTTTTGCTCGCTAAAATGGGAATTTACTCGCCCGAAAATTATTGCCTTCCTTAATTCTTCTTTGTTCTTGTTCGTGTTCGGGCAACTTTGAGATTGAGTGATTTTCTGAAGCGGCAGAAGAAGAAAAAAGAGCTGAGAGCCAAAATGAGTTTAATGAGTGAAGTGAGTAAAAACATTTGAGAATTAAAATGAGTGTCTATTAAAAGAATGAAGAAAAGTGTTTGAGAAATGTTACAAATGTAAATAATCAAAATAAAATTAAATGAAAAACTGAAATAAGTGCAAGTGATAAAATTGAAGTGAAAAAAGTTAAAAAAACAAATAAGTGGAAAAGTGCAACAAATCGACATTCATTTGATATATGCATTGTGGTGGTATATTTAATAATATCTGCAATTATGTATGGAAGTATGTAAGTTTTGTTGTTTGCCTCAATAAATAATAAAAAATAAATAAAGAATGTGTTGTGATTGCGGTTGGAAATGGGTTAGATGGAGGGAAATATTGTATATTTGTATGCTTTGATATATGCATTGCAGTAGTGTTTTTAATAATCTCTGCAATTATGTATGAATGTGTTTATAATGTTTTGTTTTGATTTTGTTTTGTTTTTTGATTGAATGTATGTAAATAGTATGCCAATTAGAAGATGTTAGAGGGGATTTGCAACTGTTAGTGGATTCGAGTGGGAGAATGTAACTGTGCCTCCCAAAAACTCAATTAAAAGCCCAGTTATTTCTTTCATCGAAAATGCGTCGCAATTCCAAATAATTCAATGTCTTTAAGTTTTTTGCCGCTGCAACATCTTTCAGCAATAGTTTTGTGTTTTTTGCGTTATAATTGTGTTTATTTTATGTTAAAATAAAAATGCCTTTCGTTAAAAAGTGCCTCGCGGTAAATTGTATCGCTACTAGCGCGAACTGTGATTTAAAATTTCACTCGGTGCCATCAAATCCCGAGCTCGCTTCCCGCTGGAAGAAGAATCTTGGGATTCAGGAATTGGCAAAAAGTGGAAATTTTGTGTGCGGATTGCACTTCGAGCCTGCAGACATTGGCGAAGTTGGGCGAGTAAAAAAGAACGCCGTTCCAACTTTAAGATTGGGTAAGTTTTAATTTTTTTAAGTGTTTAAAATGTGTGATCTTCGCATATGTGTAAATCCATCGGTAAAAACAAGTTCAAAATTTATCAAGTGGGGTAAATTGTGGGGGATTCAATGGATTTGTTTACCGGCAGGTTTAAACATATGTTTTAGTGCTGTGTTATTGGGGTTGGTGGTTGCATGTGCATATATGTTTGTATATGTTGACGTGTTTTTGTTTAGTGCCATATACGAGGGTTGGCTTATAAGTTTGCAGCTATGTAATATTTCTTGTCAAGTTTTTGTAAATTTTATATAATTTCACTACCCCCAGTACACACTACTTGTATGTCATGTATATACGAGGGTTGCCCTATATGTTTGTAACAATGGGATAAAAAGTGTTAACAAATAGTTAACGATTACTTTTTCCTTTTCTGCTTTTAAAGGACATGCAAGTTCAGGCCCACCCCCTCTCCCACCCAAGATGGAGGGTCCGCGGAAGTGCTGTGCACCTGGATGCACTCCGGCCGGTAATATTTTACTGCATGAATTCCCAAAAGCAGAAGTACTTAGGGATTCTTGGGTTCTGGCATGTAATTTGTCAGCTGGCGAAGCTGCCAAACGTCTTTTTCTTTGTGACAAACATTTTGCAACGGACTCTAAAATCAAGACTAGACTAAGAACAGGGGCTATTCCGACCATTTTTGGAAATAGGGTGTCAGACGAAGTGGCAAGCGGTAGTGGTTATTTGCCAGTGACAGATTCACTGGTACAACCCACACAAGAGGCGCCCACCAAGACAATTGGTAGTGCTTTTTTGCCGGTGAAAGCTTCATCACCGGTGATGGCTTCACCGGTATCACGCACAAAAGTGGCGCCCACCAAAGTAATTGGTAGTGCTCGCACACAAGTGGCGCCCACCAAGGCAGTTGGTAGTGCTTTTATGCCGGTGAAAGCTTCATCACCGGTGATGGCTTCATCGGCACCACGCACACAAGTGGCGCCCACCAAGACAATTGGTAGTGCTCGCACACAAGTGGCGCCCACCAAAGTAATTGGTAGTGCTACATCTCCGGTGACAACCACACCGGTGAAACGCACAAAAGCGGCGCGCACTAAATCGCCGGCCACTGATCTGACATTTGATACCGTCTTTGTCTACTTCAAGATGGAATTATTGGTGGATGAGCAGCTGCAAAGAGGATAGATATATTCTCATTGGCAGTGCGCGAACTCGCCCGAAGTACCGGCCAGGGTTGCCACTTCAGAATTTTTTCGTACCAATATTCAACTGAAAACCTACGAAAATGACATTTATCCTACCAATATTTTTTTTCTACGAGTTCTCATCAAATCATGCCAAAAAACACTACAAGAGAGAGTCCTTAGATATTTTATGGACTTTATGGACTACCTCTATCAAACTCCCCCGAATTATTCCCATCGGGAAGCTCTGTCGAGATACATAGCTGATAGACCTCATTGTGACATTCTCTTTGGCCAGAGCTTATTCGGCTTTAAAAAGTTGCAGTTTTTCTTCAAAATAGGCCCATAGTCGTTTTAGCGGATCCCAATACATTAAAAACTTTGCCCATTCAAGATATCTATCAAAATTACGAAGGGAAAATACTGATTTCAAAGGTCCGAAGAATGCGACGAATCATTTCAATGTTTGAAGAGATCACTCCCAAACCCATCCCTGACAAAGTACTCAGATTTTGGTAAACCAGTTTGCAACACAACTTATGTCAGCAAGTTAGACGGTGCACAATTATTAACACTTAAACTCTGTGAAATAAACTTCCTAAATTCCGTCATAAATGATAAGAAGTTCCAGATCAAAAGTGATCATACATCTTCGCTATAAAAACCTCATCTTTCAAGATCACAATTGTTTCCTAAAGCACCCAACGGCTTAAAAGGCGAAAATTTACCCTGACCCGATCCCAAATAGGGGGCCTGCTCCATGGTATTTATGTGCAGAACAGATACTGGCGATGAGTAGCGCAACATCGGTATATTCGGCTTATAATATATACTGCACCAAATGCGTCGCTTTTGGCGAAGTTATTTCGAGAAAGTTTGTCCGCAGAATGAATTTGTTTGCCAAATTAAACGAATTTAATTCGACCTAATTTGGTGATCAAATTCAATCTGCGGATGAACGGTGTCGAAAAAACTTGGCCAAAAGTGACGCATTTGGTGCAGTGTAAATGTAGCTTAAACGTGCATAAAATGCTATACTTATATCCACACAGAGTAACTAAAAGGATGTATGGCTTTGTATCCGAAAAATGCTTGCGAGTATTTTTCCTACGCATAAGTATCAGTAGTTTAGTACTTGGGTGCTATAGAAAACAAATACCGAATGAGGTCTGACCTTTAAAAAATTTGACCTTGCAGCAAGACAATGACGTTATGATACATTTACACTGCACCAAATGCGTAGCTTTTGGCGAAGTTATTTCGAGAATGTCTGTCCAAAGAATGAAATTGTTTGCCAAATTAGACGAATTTAATTTAATTTGACTGAATTGGGTGATTAAATTCAATCTGCGGATGAACAGTCTCGAAAAAACTTGGCCAAAAGTGACGCAACCTACCAAAATTAAAATCGTCCTAACATCCTACCAACAGGAAAAAAAAGTACCTGTTTTGGTAGCAAAAGCCCACATTTAACATCTCTGGTACTGCTGGTACCGACTAGATAGTAGTCCTGCTCACACTTAGAAGCGGTTATCTCATTCTATCACATAAAATTTGGGGTTAAACAAATTCTGGCGTTACCATAAAATTTGCTATATTTTAATATAGAAATAATTTTAACAAAAACTAGAAATTTTAGCATTTTCGCTCCAATTCTTACAGCACAAAATGGGTATAGCTGGTATAGCTATTTTATTGGCACAAACCTATCGCTATTGCTCCATTGTGAGATACACACGCGCCTTATTTATAATTCACCATGAATATGGCATCACTTTGTCGGTGAAATAACACGCACTAGACAAATTTAGGTGTGGAAAAATGATTAGCGTAGAAAACATTCGCACACTTTTTTAGTTCAACTTCTTGTGTTAATTATGTTTTATTAAATTCTATATGCACTCATTCTTTTTTTTTTAATTATATTTTCACAATATAGGTTGTATTGATCACGCCGTAATATACACGAGTCATGTTGCACTCTTAAAACACTGCTTTATCGACCTTTTTTCAGGGTTGCATCTGATGTTACATTTTATTCTTTATGAATTTTGAAAACAATTTTTTATGACTTGGAGAATTGCGAATTTTTTTTTTTTGGAATTTACATATTTTGAAACTTCTTCCATATTCTATCGTTTAATTGTGAATGCTTTAAAAGTATATTCTGGAATTTCTTTACTTTCCGAAAAAACAGCTTTGTCAATTCGGGACTTGGGACTACCCTGGGTCTGCAACCAATGCTTCCTAATGAAATTAAGCATAAATTACATTCAATAAATAAGAGTATACTAACATTTCATTGATTTTATTCGATTCGCCTTCGACTTGTCCGCGTACGGTGCCCTGAGAGGTGTTCATGCACCATCCACGCAATGCAAGAAGCTTCGCCTGCTTCTCTGTGTGCTATTAGGATATATAAAAAAAATCAATTTTCGTACATCAATTAAAAAAGATAAACAATTTTACTGACCTTTCTGAAAAAGACACCTGAAACATTGAGAATTTTGTGTTATGAATGTTCGAAATCGGGAAGAAATATATATATTTATATGTATTGTATATCCTAAAAACCAACTTACCTTGCACTTTTCCAAAGACCTCAAAATCTAAACTGAATATTTGGTTTTTCGACATTTCAGGTTCTTGTATCAATTCAAATGAATTGGAGATATTTACTGTCATAAAAATATAAATAATTATGAAAACTATTTCAATGAAAGTAGCAAGTTTTTTAGCTGCCATAACAGCAAAATGTTTTTATACAAATTCCAAAATCAGCTGTCAAAACAATAGACAACAGCTGACAGGGTTTCAGATATGCATTAGTTTATAACGGAACACATCTAATACCCTGCAAGAACATTTATGCCTGGAATATATGTGCAGCGATTTAGTCTGCAGCGCTGCGCAGTAAAACTGCTCTAGCGATTTGAAAAAACACCCGTGCAGGGATATTTCCTGGCAGTTCCATGCAGTGACACTTAGGTCCGGGTTTACAGTGCAAGTTTAAACTTAATTTAAGCGGCCAATTTGTATGGCATAAAGTCTAGTAAACTTTGTCTGTGGTTTAAACCTGCACTGAAAAACCGGACCTTAAGCGGGAAACATAATCATTCCGCCAATACGTCAGTTGCGTGATGTGCGTCAATCTCAGAGCAAATTCTACTTTGACGTATCCGTCAAATCTGGCGTTACGCATACAAACACCCGCAGTCTACTTTGCTGTTAGTTATTGCGACGAACTGACGGACTGATTCTGCTGAACGCCTTAAACAACATTTTCCAAACTTATTTATAACATACAATAACAAGTTAGAATATGTTTTGCACACTTGATTTTCAATTAAAATTACATTTTTTATACATTTTATAATTTCAAAATACAAAATAAATGCAAATCGCAAAAAAAATATTGATTTATTGGCATTTTCTTTTTGGCTTGTTCGTGCTGGTTGGGTTTTTCGATTCGCCACCATGGCGAGGTGCATAAAAATTTGATTTGAACACGTCGTGCAGCCCCTGCACGACATGCAGGGATACATGTGTTTGCCGTAGTTCAAACTAGTGTGTTCAAATCTTTGCTGCGCAGAGTTACTGCAACTTGCTTACATCAGGTGAGCTCATTTAAAACACATGTGTACAGATGTGTTTGCTGTCGGATGGCAAAAGTCGTTCGCAGGGCTACACCTCGCTACAGCAACAACAACAACCATGTAATCGACCCATGTAAATGACCTTTACTCTACTTTTACGATGGTGTGATTCCAAGAAACTGTTTTGTGGGGGCAGCATGGACGAATTCAAGATATCCGACTGTGCAGCGCTGTCGGTGACTAAAAAGTGTTTGTCAAGAAAGGACTCTTTGCACCTTTTGTAAACTTACAAAGGTCAATAAATACGCTTGTTTTGTATATCTACACCCCAACGCCACCTATCGGTTTTCTTTTTTGTATTAGTTTCAGATTTCATCTCAAACATCTATCTCAAAATAATATTGGTTATTTAGAAAGGACTTATCCAAAAAGTAAACTGTTAAAATTTGGTCCCTTCAGTCCTTTTAGAGAGTTTTTGTCTCACAAGAACCCCCTATATACGGCCAATTCTTCGGAAATGTAACGTTAGCAGTGCTCTTGAAATGCTCATAACTCTGCCATTATGTGACGTACGAAAAACTGAAGTTTGCAAATTAAGGTACATAAGTCGGGAATAAAAGGGAAGTATGGCAGGGAAAAATTAGCCATATATGGAAAATAAGACAACCATTAGAAAGATTTAGTGAATATATTTTTGTAAAATACATATCATTGTATACATATACATTTCAACGATATTGAAAATAAAATAGTCAATAGTTAATTAAAACGATGATGTCAAATAAGAATACTTTTGCTTAACGAGAGGCGTTAAGTATTTAGTCGTTACACAAATCATTAACTTGTCTTGTCTTAGCACGATCCTTAGCAACCATGAACGTATTGCTCATTAGCATAGCCACTGTCATTGGTCCAACGCCACCAGGCACAGGCGTTATGTGGCCAGCCACCTTGCGCACTTCTAGAGAAGAAAAAGAAAAATATTTCCGTAAAGGCTGATTTACACGGGTCAATTATCTGGTCGATTTTGTCCAGAAAATCGACCCGTTTAAATGAGCCTTAAGTATATATCGCCGACCGGATAAATGATTGTCGTATGTTATATGAAAGGCCATAGCACATATGTACGGCAATCAATTATCCGGGTGAAAACCAAACATGTCGAAAATAGACCAGAGTTAAAAATTTGCTTCTTTCTTAACACGTATTCCTTATGTCAAAACGCTATAACTAACTTTAAGAAACAATTTAATTTTGACTTCGGATATGTGCCATATAAAGCAACTGTTAAAATAAAAGCAATGTAATAAGATTGGATATCTTTCGACGAAATAAGAAGTACCTTGTTTTTTAAGTTTAAAAGAAATCACTTTAATAAAACCTCAAAGTTTGGACCGATTTCAGGAAAGCTAATCAAAGTTTTAGAAAGAAAAAACATAATTTGCAAATTGTTTGGCACATTTTCTATATAATCCCGGGATTGTAAAAATTGGGATTTCAGCCACCTGAAAAAAACAGGTCGCGGGATTGGCATCTCTAGGCGGCGCTCGACAACCGTGATTAACTCGGTATTACTTACCATCGAAATCTACGTCACCAACAAGCTTTGTTTTTCCAGACTCAGCGGGTATACGTGTTATACCCACATCAATAATACATGCACCGGGCTTAACCATATCACGTTGCACAAGACCCGGCTTACCCACAGCCGTCACTATTATATCAGCCTCTTGACAATATTTCCTAAGTTGATCTCGCGGCGTGTAACGATGACAAATGGTTACTGTGGCATCCATACCTTTCGACTCATGACGCCCATCCGTATGTAACAGCATGGCTGTTGGCATCCCAACATTCTTCGAACGTCCAATAACAACTACATTCTTTCCCATAGTAGGTATTTGATTCCTCCGTAGCAGCTCATAAACCCCTAAAGGTGTTGCTGGACCAATACTTTTCATATCTAGTGCCAAACGTCCAACATTGATCTCATTAAAGCCGTCGACATCTTTTAACGGTGACACCGCATTACATATAGTACGTTCGTCTATGTGATTTGGAACAGGTAATTGTACCAAAATGCCATCAATGTTTACATCATTATTTAACTTTTGAATACAACTTAAAAGCTCCTCTTGTGTTGTTGTCTCAGGCAACTCGATCGTGTTGCTAACAATGCCGACGGTTTTGGCAGCCAACATTTTATTTTTCACGTAGGTTTCACTGGCTGGATCTTTGCCCACTAAAATGGCTGTAAGCGTTGGTGAAGGATTTCCTAATGCGACATACTGGGCAATTTCTTCCTTGAGTTCGTTCTTGATCTCAGCTGCGATTGCTTTGCCGTCGATAAGTTGTGCCACATTACTGTAAAGATAAACTATTTTTAGTGCGATTTCCAGCCATACATATGTATCTACATTGTGGAATATGAGGGCCAACTTTTCGGGGACCTCAGGGGTGTTGATAGTATGTTATTGGTACCTATTCATAACGTGGTCCGTGACCTACGGGTAACGCTAAATGACCTACATGGCCTACACGGCTAGTTTCTTGTATTGCCGGTTCTACGAGAACGGTACCAGTGCTTGTGCTGTACCCATCGTGCCGAAACGCCCCGGCCAAGAGCAATACACTCGGGGTGACCCTGTCTGACATTTAGGCAGGGCTACACCTCGCTACAACAACAACAACAACAACCCACATTGATCAGCATACCTTCCAGTAGAAAGGTTGGCGCATCCCCTAAATTGCGGTTACCGAGTTCTAAATACATGGTTAGTGAGTGAGCATACCTAGAACAAATTGTTGCAAATGTGTGCGTTTATGGCGAAATATAAAATGGTTAATTCGTAACTCAGTTTCCAATTGGAATCATAGGTCCAAAAAATTCGGAAGCTTCTAAGTTTCGGAACTGGAATCGAAGCTCCGTAGCAACCCTAATATCCATATTGCTTTGTGGATAATGTTAAGATAAGGGACATTTCAGCCAAAAGAGGAAAAGTACAAAAATTTTTAAATGCCATAAATTCCCACTGATCTAACAGAACTTTACAATAAAGATCTTTTTATTATCATTATCAATATTTTTAACTCAGAGTTAATATCAAATGAGACGTTAAACTCATACGTTTTTGACAACTTTTCAAATTAACTCTGTATTAAAAAGAAAACTCAGCGTTGTGCAAGTGGGCCTTAGGGGTTACTAGTTGAATAGCTAAATTTTTAGGGAACTGCATCGATAAAACTGAAACAAAAAATTAAAAACTGTTTTAGGAAAAATGGGAAAATGTCCCACGAGTTAACCTTTGTAAAAAGTTCCTAAAAGCTAATGCTAATCTTATTTCCGATCATATACAAAAATTCGTTTTCGTGCTCACAAAGATGCAACAAAAGGATTTTTTGTGTCCTACGAGTCACACTCATTTACTTTCACGATGAAATGTCACATTAGTAACTTTTGCTATATTAAAAAGTAGTAGTAATATTGATAAAAAACGGTGTACATAGTTTATTTCTAAATTTTTCGGAAAACGAAGGAAACCCCGTTATATTCGATTTTAAATGAAAAAAAAAATCAGAGATAACTCTTATTTCCGGATCGAAATAAAAAAGTATCAAAATAACTTTTATTTTGTGATCGAAATTTAAAAATTGGAAAATAACTTTTATTTTTAACTTTTAATGAAAAATGCAAAAAAAAAATCTTTCCACTAATCGATAACGATAGTAATAAAAAATGTTTCTACGTACTCCGTATGGCAGTAGCACTACCCCTTCATAATCTTTTTTTTTTTTTTTGGTTAAAGTTTTGCTTGATAACTGTTATTTGCGGTCTCTGGCCTCAAAAAGTACGGGTCCCCGTAACCCCGGTATTGGCATAAATAATACTCACGTAAATGTTTATTGCTTATTTGCAATCACTTCTGTCACTAAGGGGATTTACAAATGTGGCTTGGATGCTGCCGCGTCGAAATACATACATACACACATTTGCTCAGTCATTCAAATGCATTGCCGCATTACACATTCCATGGGTATGTTGGTCCAGTGCTGGGACAAATGCATTTGCATTGACAAATTCATTTGTTTGAAGACGTTTTTTTTTTTAATTTTAAAACTCCTATTGGAGCATAGAGCCTGCGGATACTAGTACACCCTAAAAGCAACTGCTCTTGGTACAAATTTCTAATTTATTTAGATTTTTTTTACAAAAATTTTGCACATACTAATGTAACAAGGTTATTTGCTTCGAAATGATAAATTTCATATTGCATTTACTTTAATCAATTTTTGCTTAACCAGTTAGCATAGCAGTGCATTTTTCCCACCTCTGGAGTACCATACGAACATGCATATGACCGACGATGGGGATTTACCTATTACCATGTATGTACATATGTTTATTAACTTCCTACGAAGAATCAACAACGAGGTATCACCAGATAAAAGCAACACACTGAATTGTTTAATCATGATTATCATGATTAATCATGAACCTAGACATGAGTCTGGGTTAAAACTGTTATTAGAATATCGGTAAAATGAGTAAACAAGAATTACCCACTTTTACACATCGTTACAACAACAACAACCCACTTTTTCTGCCAATAATTGAAGCATCATCGGGAATAACGTTCTAAGTTACAAAATCAGGATTTGTCAGGAGAGCAAAAAACGCTTAAGTCATAGGACCGTAGTAATAGTCAAAGTTACATGATTTTACGTTAGTTAAAGCTTTTTGACACAACTTTACATGTGCTATCTGTCAAAAATGCTTTAACTAACTTAAAATCATGTCTAATTTTGACTATGACTACGGCCAATTGTTTTTTAATTCATTTCTTGCAACCGTGTCAAAATGTATGTCACTTTACATTACCGTACTATTTCTAATTAAATTTTTACAGTTATGGCGTGAAAAATTTTATAAAATTTGTTATATGGACAATGTAAGAGAGCAATACAAAAGGTAATATGCAACAAAACCGGTTTTGAAAAAAATGACACTTAGAACGTTATTCACGATGATGCTTCAATTATCCAAGGTATTGCTAAGCTAGGGCAGCCGAGATAGGGTAATCTTCCACTCACGTCTCCGCAATACACAAGTCTTGTATAATTATGTATGTATATTTAGTTCAACTGCAATTTATTGAATTTAATAATTAAATACAAAATATTTTTCAAAATTTTAAATAGATACACAATGTTAAATAATTTGAATATAACATTACTTTTAAAATTAAAAAAAGTAGGTATTCCTTAAATACAACATACATTAGTAACTATTACTAAAAGCAGCGGTATATGAAAGCTTATAACGACCATAAATTTGCTTTAATTCACAAAGGCCCTATTTGACATATTTTTCGAAAATTACTTTTTCATATATTTAAGTATGATATAGTAAAATACTAGCCGTAATAACGGCGTTCAATATAAAAAAAAATTTTTGTTTTTTGCTTCTACTGTAAATTTTTTTTAGGTCAGTTAGGGCCCTTGTAATCAATTATAACAAATAAGTAGCGGTATACCAGACATGCATTTATTGTGTTTATGTATCTTGAAGAATTTTTAATATCTGTTCATCTACTGCTTTCAGAGCTGTTACAAAAACGTCGTACTCAATATTTTTTCGCATATACTGCAGCATATCATCTGCGTTGTTCCACAAGCACAAAAGGTGCTGCATTTTACAAGGGACTGCCAATCGTTTCCATTTATTTTGGACACTTAAAGCGTTTACAAGAAAGCGGTATTTTTCTTCATCCCCTAACAATTCATTAAATGTGCTTGGCTCAGCTTTGTTGGTATGTCTTAGATCCATATCAATGATACCATCCATGTCCAATTCTTCTTTTATCTTCAGCTGCTCTATAACATCCTTCATAGTTGCGGTATTAATTTCAACGTCATCATCTTCTTCATTCGACGAGGAGGACATCTCCTCTTCTTTAATAATCAAATGATCCTCATAATTATTATTATAACCCAGTGTACCGAAATATGCCACAATTTGACGAGCCGTTTCCGTGTTGAGCTCTCTAGCTAAATCGCTGGGAGTATGTCCAGCCGCATTGGAAGCACACATAAGCTCAGCAACATTTTGCGCAGCTATATTATCTAAAATTAATTTGACAAATTCGAAATGGGACTGTAATACGGCCATGTGCAATGCATTGTTGCGCTCCTTTGCATTAGGCACGAGTGCCGCGCTACGATCGTGCTGTAGTAATATTTTCGCTATGTCATAATTCTTTTGACGAATAGCCAAATGTAACGCTGTGAAGCCTTCATCATTTGTAATAGTCAAGTCGAGTGGCACATCACGATTAAGAAAACTTTCAATACACTTTTGATGTTGTTCCTTAACAGCAATATGGAGCGCGGTATCACCATTACGATTTTGTATGTTTGGATCGCAACCAAGACCAAGAAGTGGGCGAATATACTTCACACGATCATATAAACATGCTGTATGAAGAGCGCTCTCATTGCATGCGTTTAATATTTTATTCAAAAGATGCTTCAACTTGAAGTAGTCCAATATATAACACGTTTTCATGACAAGTTTTGGATTATCACTGGCTACGATCTCGTGAAGTATACTTTCACGTAATTCATTTCTTTCGGAATGTTCGGTGAATAGATCATCAACTTCTTTAGCAGCGTGTGCTAACTGCGTTTCAGTTAAATTCTTTGCCTTATGAGTGTCGTCAAAGATTTTAACAATACGTTGTAAATAGGTGTTTGGCTGTACATCGCCAGATGCTCCCAACAGAGCTTTTATGTACAGCTTGCGCATATTATGCGTCTTTTGACGACTAGCCGAAGATGTTGAGGATGTGCCATCCTCCACTAGTGTGCCATTTGAAGAAAGCTCATTGTTAAATATATCTGATATATTTTCAACCGAGTAAGGGGGACAAATTTTCTCCAACTCCTCCGAATTCATGTTCATACATTCTTTAAATACATCGCTTCCTATCAATTTGCTGATTTGAAAATTTTTGTCATACTCCTCACTAATTGTGGGTTGATTCAAGCATTTCATTTGCATTTTCATGTTAGCAGTTTGTTCCTGTACTGGTTTTGGTAATTCAAACGAATTAAGTGAGCTGCCCGAACCGGAGCTGTTTGTAGCACTTGAGCAGGTACGACGCCTTTTACGTGACACCACAACATCGCGTGGCTTATAACGAAAAGTCACTGGAGGATAGCTACGTTCATCATCGGAAGGTCGCATTAATTCTACATAAACATCAACCGGTTTTTCGATGTCTTTGTCTTTGTAAGGTGGCGTTTGACAAACGATGGCATACTGATGATGCACATCAGATTCACGGAATTTTCCAAAAGCTTCCCAAACTAGATCCTCATCTTCGTTGAACTGATAAAAACGTACTTTAATATTCTTCTTGCTCACTTTTTCCACTAATAAAATCAGGTCATCGCCACCAGACACACTTCCAGTGGCAATGCTCAGCCGGCATATCCGCAGTTCACCAGTTTGTGCAGATTTTCGGTTGTTAATGGGATTTGAATATACCGGAGCTGCTATTCTTGTGTACGTATTATCTTCGCTGTTCCATTTGAATGCTTCAAAGCATAGTCGAACCTGTAACATAAAATAAGTTAGTTAAGATATAAGCATTTATGTTTGTTAGGGTGGTCCTTATTTAAATTTCAACAGCAGATTTTCATCCCCAACATCGATGGTACTTTGGAGACGCCTATTGCCTGTTGCACGGGGTTGAAACTTCAGATTGCCCTACGGAAGCTAAAAAAAAATGTGTGCCATCTAATAGATAATAGTCGAAGTTATCACACATAAATCTTGTTTCGATCGGAGAAACTATAGTTATCTGAACTTTGGCCCAATGCGACAAGCTTAAAAAGGCTCGTTATACATGGGTGATATCTTGTTGTTGTTGTGATATCTTCGACTAGAGAATTATCGTTTTTATGTATTAAATAAGAAAAATTCCTTTTTTTTTCTTCGTAGAGCCATCTGCGCTTTGAATCCCCATGCCTAGACGTCTTCAATCAGAATACAATTATATATGCGAACATTTCTGACCGTATTGCAACCGATTTAGGGGATACGATTGTACAAGTTTTACATTTGATAATAAGGAACACCCTAAGGTGTATGCAAAAATAATATTTTTTCCTACCTGATTTAGGTTCATTTCCTTCGATTCTTTTTCAGTTTCCTTGTGCAATTCCTGCACTTCTTTTGTTGATAGTTCTTTGCGACCTAAATCAAACTTTAGGCGATCCATTTTTTTCTTCAACAATTCTTCGAAAATAAATTTCTTTGCCGTATGTATAATACCCATATTTTGGAATTGCGCCACATAACCACGCTCAGGCGAAACAGTCAATTCATGTGGGTCGCAAATGTCGTGATCATCTTTGCGTACAACTAGTTGATGTGAATGTGGACTCTCGAGATTTGTTTGAAAAAGGCTGCATCGTATGAGAGCTTTGCCATCAAAGTTGCACAACTCCACCTCGGGAAATGTTTTTGGCGTACGCTTGGAATTGGCACCATTCAATGAACCGTGTGTTCCATGCATTTCCGATTTATAACGAAAGCGAAACTTTTCAGCAGGCTGCTCCAGTATATGCAATTCTGAAACATATTTTCCATGATTTAGAGATATTTTCCGGCTGGATGTAGTAGAACAGCTTAGATTTGACAACATTTGTGATCGCTGTGGCAGTAGTCCGCCGTATTGTTGGTGCGGCAACGAAACCATAGCTGAAGGCATTCCGGCAACTGGCAGGTAGTTTGTGTAATTGTTTGTGGCATTTGAGGGATGAATGTTTTGGTATCCCAGAGTTGCATTTTGTAACGTGGCGTAGGATTGTTGATTGTGCTGTGAACTCGAGGGCAGGTTCAAGTTTGAAAACTCTGTTTGTAGTAGCAGCGATGGTGATTGCGAAGGAGAAGGTGGGTTCGATTTCACACTAATATGTCCAGGCGACATAGTCGAATACCCACTTGTACTTGCGTTGGATGACTCACTCACATAGCGAATATTTTGCGTATCCATATCTATGTAATCGTTTATCATTTTGATTTTATAAACTTTTCAGTAGTTGATACCAAAATACTGCTTGCTTGGGTTAATACCAATTTGACACTTATAACAAATCAAGTTCACTCTTTCAACTCCCTGCAGCTTTTACACACATATATCACTGGAGATCAGCAGCAAATTAAAATTCTTCGAAATAACTTTATTCAACTACTTTTACTATTTATTTATGGAGCGTTTTATAAAATCCACTTTGCTTTTTTTGCGTAATTAGCAAGTTACCAGAGCAAATGTTCAATCTAAAATGAATTTTGTGAATTCACTCGTCGTTCACTATCACACGTTCGCCATTCGAGATGGGTTCTTCCCCTTCATCGAACTTTTCGTGTTCGTCGGGTGTTGAATCGCTGAAATCGAGTTCGTGAAACCGATAGACAAAATCGGTGATTCACATTTTTTTACGATAGCCAGTAGATACATTTGCATAAATATATATCAGTCTGTATTGCACAAGCAATAAAACTTTATTTTGTTCATCACATAGGTCGTACTCAACTTTTTGTGTTAATTTTGTCATCTATGCGTATCAACCGGTTATAATAGGACTGTTCGTTGGAAACTGTCGAACCAACTGTCAGCAATAGAGTTTTGTAAAAATCTCAAATTCGGTAAGTTTTCGTCGAACAGTTGAAACAAGACGAATTCATACTAGGTGGCTGCAAGCGAATTCGCGTTGACATACACACACAAAGTCCATGTATTTTGTTTTGGTTTTCTCGCGCTGGAAATGTCAGACAAGAAGGCAACATATGCAATTTGACAGCTCCAGCGCGAAAGAAGAAGAAACCATTTGGCGGGAGGATGCCACCCAAGGCGAATTCATTCTAAAGGTGGATTCGTCTCGCCATATGGTTTCTTCCTCTTCCTGGACTTTGAAATTGTCAAAAAACAAAATACTAGGAGTGTGTGCGTGCATGTAGAACTGAATTCGACTTGCCCTCAATTAAATGTCAAAATGTACTCTTCGCTGCAATTTTTTTCAACAAACGCTCTTTAGGGATAATTATGCATAATATGCAGCAAGCGAACGGTCCTAACCCCTCACCTTCCCTGCAAGAATCATCTACCAAGACAGAGCGTGATGTTTTAAACACCGAAAGAGTAAAAATAAGAGTCAAGAAGGCTTTTTTCTAGTAGAATTGACCAATATTCTTGAAAAAATTTTATTTGCCAAATGAGGACTGAGCGACCAAAAGGGCTTACGGCAGAAATAGTTACCCTTATCGCTAACGCCATACCCATAACGCTTGAAGTTGCCGACGGGCTTAAAATTTATCGATAATAGTCGAAAAACGATTTGTCACATAACCAGTCACTTAACTGATCTGAGGGTACCTTCCCTGTCAGAACAAAACTTGTGAAATAGCGCATTATAAAACGTGCGGGCATAAATTGTATAGTGAGTTCTAATTTTAAACCGAACCGAACCATTTTTAATTTTGATGGTTTTGAGTGCAGTTTTCAAAGTTCAAATTAAACACCGTTCGGTTTGTAGTTCGGTTCAAAGACTGAAGAATTGAGGTGGTTCGGTTCAGAAACCGGTCGATTTTTTTGTTTAAATTTAAATTTACTACTTATTTTGCCGTCCCTGGCATAGATAGACTCGACTCAAAGCGAACCATGAGAAGGTGATATCCACCATATGCATTCTTGTTCTTACTTGCCACCACGTTATGTTTTCCCCTTGGGTTGAGCGAACGATCAGCTGTTTTCACTTTGCAGAAAACAAACATATCGAAGATGAACTTTTATAATTTACGTACCTGCAATAAGTTAAAGCTTTTATCACGTTTTTTTGTTTTAATGCGCTCATTATTTGTTTTGTATATTTATGCATTTTCAATGCAAAACCCGTTTAATTCACAAAACGTAACAAGAAAAAACACAAACACGACAGTAATTACTACACCTAAGTTGACCTAAGTTCCCTCGAATTGTGTACATATTGCGAACAGTGTTGCCGTGTTCATTATTTTTAACCGAAATTTGTAATTTTTCTCATCTCAAAACGTTTTGATAATTTGGTAGTTTTTTCTGTCTGGTAACGTTTTTGATTCTCTGAGACCAATAAAGTATTTATACATAGGTGGTAAAGTCAATTAAATGTGAAAAATTGCACTTTTTACCTGAAATTTCGTTAAACATTTAATTTTCTCCTTCATTGCACTTTTTTTTCCATGTGACCGTGATACATGAACTGCATTACCAATGGTGACGATATGCGCTGATATAGGGGTCCGCCGGAACAGGAAACACGAAAATGATCGGAATTCGGTTGACAACTTCGATGATTTCTATCGAGTTTCCAGTTCCGACGGAATAGCGGAAATACCCTAGGTACAAAATAACCGGTTACGCTGGGGTATGCTTGTGGCCGTGCCTTCGACTTGTTTACTTCAAAAGGGGATTTTCGTTAAATTCAGAGTGGATTTTTTTTTGATCAGTTACTGGCAGCACCGACCACCCCCATATGTAGATATGGATATAAAGGGTGTTAATTAAAATACATCGTGGCGTAGTCATAGAATTAAGTATGACTTAAATTTAGATGCATCTGTGTTTTTTACAGATACCTAGCTCATATAAAATGTTGTCAAATACAATTCTTTCAGATATGAATGCCGTAATGAGTTTTTCAGGTTTTCTGAAAAACGTGTCTCTTCATTGCTACCTGTGTAGATCTCGGTGTGTTATTTATATATATATACATATATATTAGGGTGCCCCTTATTTGTAGGGAGACAATTTTATCATCAGATTTTCAAAGGCCCAACCCCTCAATCGAAGATATAACACGGAAATTTTGGTTACGATTTGACACGATTAAAAGTACGGACACACCTAGCGACACGACCAAATAGTTGCCTATTTGATCAACTATGTTGTATCGCGTCGTGTCGCGTGGTGCTGCTGTCGCTAGGTGTACTATGCTCCATAAAAACACAAAGAATATTTGGTCTCGTCGTGTCGCTAGGTGTACCCTTAGCTTAAGGCGACACGCACGGGGGTTCTAATACTCAAAATCGATAGTAGTATGGTCGGAGATTTTACCATGGTATAAATACTACAGGTAAAACCGTTAATGACACTAATGACATTTTTAAGAAATTCTTATACTCATTTATTTTTTGCCACGACGTGTCTGTTTGGTTTTTTCAATCAAATAAATTACAAATCAAAATAATTTCTTTTAATTTTTCTTCAATTTGCGATCAGAACTATTGCTAGAATTGTTAAAAATAAGGACTGTAAAAGCGGTCCACATGTGTCCCTCTAGCAGGATAATCTACCATCTCATTTCCTGCCATTTTATAGTGTCCAAGCGTCCACCTAAACGTGCAGTGTAAATTGGAAAATATTTTTTGATTTTTTTTTCAAATTTTTCTTATTTTAAATTTTTTGAATAAATTTTTTTCTATTTGACTTACATACTGACACATTTTATATTGCTTAAAAACGCCAAAACAAAATCAAAAGAGAGAACGGTTTTACCCAAAATGTATTCAACAAAGTGTGCTTGACAGTTAAATATTTTCTCTTGTAAGGGGCTATAATGTCAAACGAAAGTAAACAAATGAATTAATCCTTTATGGTGCACCACATGTAAATTGGGTATCATTTTCTCTTCTTTAATATTAGCAATAATTTACTCTTATACCATTCGCGATTTTTGTAAAAAATGTTTGGTTACAGTTTTCTTACCTTAGCTTACAAAACAGTTGAATTCCAACCGTTCTTCACTGGCACCGACATTTTCTCCACTACCAATAAAATACTTCTAAACTTGCTACCGAATATCCTTTCGTATTGCTTATTTGAATTAAAGGTAAAATATAAATATTGAAAATTTAAAACAAAAGTTAATTTACAAATTTTTTCCAAAAAGTTTATAAACGAAAACATTTTTTTTTCAAGTGGGTTAAAATATTTTTCTGTTTGACATTATACTCTGGTTCCGATTTAGAGCAACGTCAAATTCAAGCACACTTTGTTGAATACATTTTGGTTTTACCTGTAGTACTTATACCATGGATTTTACATACTAAATTTGTTTCGATTGGAAACGCCTAAAGGGTCGAATACATAAAGCTTTGTTAACCTCGCCTGACATTTGCCACCTCAAAACTTTGCGTCCAACTTCATAGGTATGCTACAATGAACGCCTTGACGCTTCTCTTTTGTACATTTGTTTTCGTTATTTTTTTCTTTGCATTCGTAGTGTTTTAGTTAATTTATTAATTTAATAGAGAAAAAATGAATTAATTATTATTTTCTCCAATATTTTATTCTTTAATTGAAGCAAAGTCATCAACATCTGATTGTCAAAGCAAGCAAAGCAAGCAAAATTTGAGAGTTTGCCAAATTTCAACCTCTCTTCAACTTTGAGGTCTCCAATTTGCCATGCTTGGTTTAAATACGTATACTGAACTTTTCTGTCAAAGTCAAAGTTTGAGGTAAAGCCAAAGCAAAGTTTTATGTAACTGACCCATAAGGCGTGTCGGAGGGGCGTTAAAGTTCAGACTACCCCTGCGACACCCCTTAGGCGTTTACAATCGGAACCAAATTTTGTATGTGATATCTCCTACCATAGTGCTATCGATTTCGAGTATTGGATAAAAATAAAAATCACTTATTTTTTGAGTCTCCATAGGAACTTTGACCCCTATGCGGCACGCCTTAACCATCTCCAATAGGGGTACAAATTTATGTGCGATATACCTAGTTGACCGTGGTGCAACCCATGATATAAATACTACAGGTAAAACCGTTAGTGACACTAATGACATTTTTAAGCAATTCTCATACTCATTTATTTTTTGCCACGACTTTTCTGTTTGGATTTTTCAATCAAATAAATTACAAATCAAAATAATTTCTTTTTAATTTTCTTCAATTTGCGGTTATAAATATTGCTAGAATTGTTAAAAATAAGGACTGTAAAAGGGGTAGTGTAAATTCGAAAATATTTTTTGATATTTTTAATTCTTCTTATTTTAAATTTTTTGAATATTTTTTTTTTTTTCTATTTGACTTATATACAGACAAATATTATTAGGTGTGTTCGGCCAGAAAATTTAACCAGTAAACACTTTAAGGAGAGCATTTATAAAACTCTCTCTCAATGCTAAAAGTGCAAGTTTCTAGCCGAACAAAAAATGTGTAAACGCTTAGAGCAAATCAGCCGTTCGTTGCTTTGTCATTAAATTTTTATAATTTTTGAGATACAAGCGTTTGCGGTTCTTTAAATTAATTCTGTTTAAAATGGAAAATAAAAAGCAATTAAATGTGCAATGTTCTCCAGGAACAGAATTTTTTATTTTGCATACCACCGATATTTCCACTTGGTTCTTCTGGAACTGTAGGATTTAGTTCCTCTGAACAGTCTATATACATTGGTTGCAAAATCATTGAACGACGGCGAGTAGTTTTTAAGGCTCAATATTAAATTTGTTAATTACTTTACATAAAACATTTATTCTTTTATTATCAAATAACTTGCACTTTGAAAATTGTAAATTAAAAATTATAAACTTTTTAGAGGCTTAATGATTATCAGCTGTTCAATTTGATCAGCTGTTTTAACTGGCAAGTTCTACCGGGTGATTTTTGTCCAGTAATCGCTTACAGCTCTCTCACGAAATGAACTGTCAAAATCCGCTCTCTTTTCATAAAATTGTATGCTAGCCGAAAACCTTTTCAGTAAACGCTTTGTAAAATTTTATAAAATTTTACGCTGACCGAACACTTCTATTATATTGCTTAAAAACTTCAAAATAAAATCAAAAGAGAGAACGGGTTTACCTTGTAGTATTTATATCATGGTGCAACCTATCAAAGGGGCGAGACTGGAAAAGACTGTACACTTTATTATAAGGACCACCCTTATATATGTATATATATTTATCTTAACTAGCAACAAACTTTTGCCTGTGCACGTTTTATTTTCTATTTACAAATGTATGTGTTTCCAAATTGATGGAAATGAATTTGCACAACGCATTGTATACGGAATATTAACAGGTAGGTACTTTTGATTAAAAAAGTCATTTTACTTAGACACTTATCCATTTATTTACCATTTATTTGTCTCCATTTTTGGTGAAATCCTTACTCCTCCAGCAAATTCACACACGTTTACAAAACAAGATCACCAATATTTTACACTAATTTAATCAACCTCAGTTAATATCACAAGCAAATGGAAAAGAGCCTCTCGTCTGCGAAAGTTCTCTAATAGTGAATTTGTATCAAACTGTTTACATGTTTAAAAATGATCGCAAAGTTTACGTACATACCCACTAACAAACGAACATATATCTATCGGCACATGCATATGTATACATACAAAACTAGGCAGTTAAAAAATATACGAGTTTACCTGGAACTAGTCCGAAAAAATTGGTGTGCGTTTTAGAAGTTCACCTCTTTTGGAAGTTATGACCCTAGCTAAAGTTTTTACATGCAAAATGAAAATTTAAACACACTAATTTGTAAAAGAGCCGACACATGTATCCCTGCATGGTATGCAGTAGCTGCACGATGTATTCAAATCAAAATTCTACGCACCTCGCCAGTGTTGCGTATCAAAAATGCCAAAAAAACAAATATTTTATTTCGTGATTTCAATTTATTTTCAATTTTTAAATTATAATATTTGTAAAAAATGTAATCTCAAATTTAAGTTAAGTGTTTGAAACCTAATATGGTGTTTCCACCAAAAGCAAACACCGTGTTTTCTAGCACTAGCGTGTTTAAAATCAAACACTACTCGAAACCCTTGTCAAATCTCATAACGATTTCATAACCCAAACCCATTTCAAAACCCTTTTTAAAACGTGTTTGCTTTGGGTTTGCATACGATCTATCATTAAAAGATGGCAATAATGTTCATTTACGTCATTATTTCCTTTTAGTTTTTAAATTCTTATCGAAATCATGTTACCATTGCTTTCAGTTTGTCAAAATTGTTGACAATTAAAATTAAAAATTCAAAATGCATCGCAAAATTATAGGGCCAAACACTTCTTGAATAGGTCCCACCGCAAAATTGGACTATGCTATAAAGGCTTTTATAAGACCCAAATGGCTACCAGTGGACTTTCGTGGCTGGATCTGCCTTTTGGCGTAAACAGTATTTTCCACAAAATTTTCGAATAATAAAATTACACGAATGACAGATTGAACACAATTGACATCAAACACGCAGTGGAAACAATAAAAGAATATCTTCACCGATTCAAACATGAGCAAAACAACCTCTGCGAGCACTGTGGAGCGGAAACGGTTGAGGACGTCTATCACGTATTCTTCGAATGCCCTAGATCGATTAGCTTCAGAACAAGGCTACGCAGCATCATCGGTGAGGATTACACCCCGGAAACACTAGTGGAGCACATGCTACAAAGCGAACTAAAATGGACTGCAGCGTGTGACGTAATTGCGGAAACCATGAAGTGGCAAAGAAGCCAGGAAAAGCTGCGGCGCAGCAGGGAGACTTAGGAGCGAGGCTGGAAGATCGTCAGATGGATTGGGAACAACGACTCTTCAACCGTCCAAATTGCAAACCAGCTAGTAGAAAACCCAAAATAACAGGTAAAACACCATACTGCGAATAATGCTGACTGAGGACAGTTATTGACCCACGGCCAGTCCAGCTGTCTTGGGTCACAAACATAGGTAAGTAGGTGTAAAGCGGAATGGAACCACGGCCCCTCCAACCGACTGGTCCAAGAGACCTGATCAATAACGGCGAATACTGCACACCGAGAACAGTTTTGGACCCACGGCCCGTCCAACTGTCTTGGTTCACAACAACAGCCGGTTTAAGATTGCGTGTTTCATTTGAAACGTGGGTGAGTAGACTTCAAGCGGTTTGGAACCACAGCCCTTCCAACCGCCAGGCCAAAGTGACCTTAACAAAAACGACGAATACTGCCTACTGAGGACAGTTTTGGACCCACGGCCCGTCCAACTGCCTTGGCTCAATGCGTAAGGGTTTAATTGGGTGAGCAAGTGTATGTCTTTGATAGTAAACATGTAACATGTGATTGTAAACATGCGTCATTGTCATAGAGGCGGATTGGAACCACGGCCTTTCCATCTTCCTATCGTCGAAGACGCTCAACTGGTAATTGTAAGTGTGAATAAATCAGGGCCAAGCTTTAATATCTTACATTTTTATGCTTACGTATATAATAGTATGTAGCTATATTTATTCATGTATTTGATTTGGTGGACAAGAACGACCTTTTAAGACGAATTCTGAATAGTAGAATAAAAATAAGTAAAATCTAGTAAAAAGATCCCCAGTCAAGAACTGAAATGGACGGTTACGCCGACCAACAGACGTTGAGACTAGTGCTCAAACCACCTCCCGACGGAATACTTAACGGTAGTACCGGGGGGATCGGTACATGACGGTTGGAGTTTTAGTGTTAGGTTGAAGTCCTCCACTGGAAAAAAAAAAAAAAACGCAGTGGAAACAGTTGACATTTATTTCAAACCCAAAACCTTCAAACACGGTGTTTGTTTTTGGTGGAAACACCATATAATTTAACTTGTTTTTGTATGTTATAAGTGAGTTTGGTAAATGTTGTGCAAGTGTCACTGTAGGGAAGTGCCAGGTAAGTTTCCCTGCACATGTGTTTACAAATCATTCAAGCAGCAGTGAAAATAGAACAGCTGCAGGCAAAATCACTGCACATGTATTCCAGGCATTAGAATCAAAGTTTATCTTATTAAGCGGGCTACCCACCTGCCAAGAAATGCCTCAAGAAAAAAACGAGCATATATTTCTTGTGCCTGGTCAAGAAATTTTGACGTTTACAAAATTTTCCATTTTTTCCAAATTACTCTTATAAAAATGTACAAAATACTGAATATTGGCTCAAGAAAATTTGACGTGTGAAAACGTTTCTTGACCATTTCTTGAGCGTTTTTTATATGAGTTTGACATTTCTTGGCAGGTGAGTAGCCCGCTTTAGACAATAGAGCGTATCACCAAAAAAAAGTCGGCCGTACCTCCACTCATATGAAGTGTTTTTGAAAATCATTTAAAAAAAAATTAAATTTTTTTTCTGGCAACCCTAGATGTCGCCCAATTGCATTTTTCTCCATATCTTCGGCATTGTCGGATTTTAAAGTGTGATACCACAACGTACCTCCCCTCATATGAAGTGTTTTTGAAAACATTAAAAAAAAAGTTGTATTTTTTTTTCTGGCAACCCTAGAAGTCGCCCAATTGCATTTTTCTTCATATCTTCGGCATTTTTTTCGGATTTTAAAGTGTGGTACCACAACGAAACGCATGAGCTCAATGAACTTTCTTGAGAAAAAAACCTCTTTGAGACGAAAAAATTGATGTGTCAAACAAAAAAAAAAATATTTTTAAAAATGTTTTGGGGGATCACAAAAAAACTTACATTTCGCTGCGAACTTTAAACTTAGACTTAGTTCGCACTGCAGAGAAAACACCTTGTTTTCGTGTAACAGGCTGACTTAAATAAGCGCACTCAGTGTCAAATAGCTGTCAAAAATCCTCATGCCTTTACAATTTGTATGAACCTGACACATGGCTAAATAATTAATGGTAACCGCAGCCCAAAACAGAATACGAAATTACCGTTTTGGACCGAATGCTTCTGCCAAAAGCAGTGGCAAAACAACAAACGCATAAAAACACGTGCGATATACTTATTTTTCCTTGCTTTTTACTTGTTTTTCCATATTTTCTAAAGAGATTATCAGGAAGCACTCACTAAATTTCTTTTCAAACTATTTTTTTCTAAAAAAATTAACTAATGGTGGAATTCTGTAAGCTGTATCTAGTCACTAATAGAGATATTTCGTGGTCTATTTCAAATTTTATACAATTTGGTATTCAGTAAGGTATCTCATTTCTCTAGTCTAAAAAAAAAGTCACTAATTTGAGATCTGCTTTTAGCCACAAAAATTATATCTAATGAAATATCTCAAATTTAGTGACTTGATATGAGATAGAATTACCGAATACTGGTATAAAACTCATTAAAACACGCAAACGAATTCCGTAGCTTTTCCACGAACTATGCAAAGCAATGTAAACAAGAAAACAAAAATGGTGATAGTTTGAGAGATCGAAACCTAACTGTACATGAAAGAACAGTTAGCCACAGCTGTCAGTTTAGCCATAGAATATTGAATCATGGCCTGACACAAACAGCGCGGGAAGCAATTGGAATCTTCAATTTTGACAGTGATGTGACAATGCGCTTTTCGATTATTATAGATTATAGATAAATTTTAGGGCTGACACTGGTTGTGAGATCTTTTCCTTGGTGTTTTCGGACAAAATTTTGACTCATTTTGGTCTATGTTCGGAATACTTGTAGACGAATCTTAGTTTGAATTTTGATACTTATAGAAAATTGACAAAGATTTACACAGCTATGGATACCATGACGCGTTTAGGAGTTTCCAGGCTCCACATCAGATGGTTTTTCGGGCACAGAACTATTGTGTCTGCACCGAAGTGGTTAAAGCAATTGCTTTTAACAAATCAGCTTCGATGCCCCGAACAAAAACAAAAATGCTTCAAGGGTATAGGGCCTGAGCAGCACTGATCAAGAACTTCAAAAATGAAATTTCCGATAAACATACACATTCCATAGGATTAGAGAACACCATGCAGCAATTTCGATCGGATTGACAGACCTGCTATTTGCATAGTAGATAGTTGTGAGATAATTCACAGACAGTTGGTGTCATTGCAGGGTGATGTTTTTTTTTAAATATGCTGACTTGGATATCAGCAAAGGTGTAATCTGTCTTTTGATAATACTATCCACCATTACCGCAGAAAAATTGAATCATATGGGGAATGTTTCTATACAAAAATTGCTTAGTAACCCAGCAAACACTAAATATAGATAATTGTCCAATTATTTCAAGTTCAATTTTAAACCATATCCTTAGTCTGCTTACTTTTGATATGTACGTAGGTAGTGAATTTTATATACAAATTCTTTTGAAAGTTAAGCTCGAATAAATTATTTCACCTTTAAAGCGGGCTACTCACCTGCCAAGAAATGTCAAACTCCATATAAAAAAACGATCAAGAAATGGTCAAGAAACGATTTCACACGTCAAGTTTTCTTGAGCCAATACTCAGTTCATTTTTTGAAATTTATTTTTGGCTTACCTAATTGTTATCCCCATTTGTAGGTATGTTTATTTAGTAGTACAAACTGTTTTTCAAAAATACTGTAATTGCAGAGTTTTTATGATTTTAATAATGCAACTAATAAGGAACTAATGACTGATTAACACTTTCACAAATGTTCAATAAATAATAAACAAAATACTAATGATCTAATCAGGATGAATTAACGATTTATATAGCAAAATCAAAAGTAATTGCTGATGTATGATGAGTTTGCATGACGTAATAAAAATGATGCGACAGCTGATTGCACTTGAGAATGTTGTGATCCAGATTTCAAAATTTGTGGACTGTGGAAGGCTCGACCGAAATGCTGATTATTGTTATGATTGTATTAACATCTTATGCCGTGTTTACTCAAAATGACTGTTTACAAACTGAGATTGTCCAGTGATATTGTACGTCAAATTTGAATGCAGCAAACTAGCAACATGTGTAAATTGATGTGGCTGGAAACTAGACTTAGAATTAGACCAGCCATCCGTTTAAGTGGCCTTTGGAATTCCAACTAACAGTATATTTTAATTTTCGTTGCCTTGCTTTTCTTTTCTTGAATATTGATTTTTGAAGGGTGAATATGAAAAAAAAAAACATGCAAAAGTGTTTATCGCAATTTTGGGCTAGCTGGGTTTACTTTCTTTGTAGGCTGTGTCGACGGCCTTAAAGGGTCGAATACATAAAGCTTTGTTAACCTCGCCTGACATTTGCTACCTCAAAACTTTGCGTCCAACTTTAGAGGTATGCTACAATGAACGCCTTGACGCTTCTCTTTTATACATTTGTTTTCGTTATTTATTTCCTTGCATTCAGAGTGTTTTGGTTAATTTATTAATTTAATAGAGAAAAATTTAATTAATTATTATTTCCTCCAACTTTTTATTCTTTAATTAAAGCAAATTCATCAACATCTGATTGTCAAAGCAAGCAAAGCAAGCAAAATTTGAGAGTTTGCCAAATTTTAACCTTGCTTCAACTTTGAGCTCTCCAATTTGCCATGCTTCGTTCAAATACCTATACTGAACTTTCCTGTCAAAGTCAAAGTTTGAGGTAAAGTCAAAATAAAGCTTTATGTAACTGACCCATAAGGGTCAAATACATAAAGCTTTGTTAACCTCGCCTGACATTTGCTACCTCAAAACTTTGCGTCCAACTTCAGAGGTATGTTACAATGAACGCCTTGACGCTTCTCTTTTATACATTTGTTTTCGTTATTTATTTCTTTGCATTCAGAGTGTTTTGGTTAATTTATTAATTTAATAGAGAAAAAATGAATTAAATATTATTTCCTCCAACTTTTTATTCTTTAATTAAAGCAAAGCCATCAACATCTGATTGTCAAAGCAAGCAAAATTTGAGAGTATGTCAAATTTTAACCTTGCTTCAACTTTGAGGTCTCCAATTTACCATGCTTCGTTTAAATACGTATACCGCACTTTTCTGTCAAAGTCAAAGTTTGAGGTAAAGTCAAAGTAAAGCTTTATGTAACTGACCCTTTATGTATTCGACCCTTTAAGGGCCGTTTGCATAAAAGCCGATAACAACTAATCACCCGGTTACCGGGGTTTAGTTGACGTATTTTGTTCGGTTAGCTGTCAAACTAATCACCGATTAAAATTCCCTCCTGATAGACCCCAATAGGAACTGACTGGAAGTACCTGTCGGCTTAACTATTATATATATTATATATCTTTTAAAAAGTTGGGCAGTTTTAAAGTTAATGTGCGGACCTTCCGTCGAGAATAATTTCGGCTGAGACTTATGCCTGGAATACATGTGCAGCAATTTGGTCTGCAGCGCTGCTAGTTTTACTACTGCTTGAACGATTTGTAAACACACGTGCAGCAAAATTTACCTGGCAGTTCAACAAATTCTGACACCAAAAGCAACTAAATGCTACAATATTTTTGCATTAACATTATTAATCCACATGTACACCCTGTATTCTGCTACGAAATAATCGTTTCGAAGTTCCATCACTAGTGACTTTTTCTTGACATGTTCCATTCTCTGCCATTCGTAAACAATTGAATTTTTTTTTTTAAACTACCCTACTAGACACATCAGTCATTTGAATAGTCAAATGTCAGGTATGGCTGAATGAAATCTATTTCAGGCCGTAGTGCAAAGTTTCATTCAGGTTGCCAAGAGCGACATTACAATCCTGAATAAACAATTTGTATACGTGTATGATTTTGCGTCTCTTTCTTACTAATTGAATACTGCATAAGGCTCTCCTTATCTTTGTACGGGCACTTTTCCTTCATTCGTGACATAGATGTCAGTCAGGCAGAAGTAAACAAAGCTGAACAACAACAACAATAACAACAAGAAACCCGCATCAACAACAACAAGAACAACAGGAAACCTACAACAACAACAAGAAACCTATATCACCTATATTAATGAAATCGGACCAGATTTAAAATGATGCTATTTATTTTTAACTATGTTTTAAATTAAAATTATATAACAAAACACTTTTATAATAAACAATGTGGGAATTTGTAAAAGTTATACAACTAACTAGTTTTAAGCTCTATCCACCAATTGTTTGGCTGCCGTTGCAGTTGGTGTAGTTTCTTCCACGGAAATGTCCTTAAGGCCTTTGTCCTTCACGTGGCAGTCGTCATGCGAGAATGCTGGTGGCAATTTCAGTGGAAATATATTTGGGCGACTCCGCATTTGAACATTTGGATGTTTATGCAGTCGGAGAAGGCACAATTTGCTGATATTTCCTCGAAACTTTCACAAAAAACTTTTTGAATTTAAATTCTGCATTTTTTGCTTTGCATTTGAGAGCAAATACACAAGAAATAGGAACACAATTTAATTTTTAAAATTTTTGAAAAATTAAATTTTAGAAAAAACTCGAATAATTTTTTTTCTTCTGACAGGAAAAGTCAAACTAAAACGAAACAGAAGAAAATTATTTGTCATTGTGTAGGTGTTGTCAAAAATGTTGTAAGTGTGTTGGGGCTTCCTACAGCATGCTTTAGCAGGGTAGCAAACTCGCGCGCATGTGTTCAAATAAAATTAAAAAGAGTGAAACTACAATTAAAGTGATGCTTGTGAAACAATATAAACAGAGCAAATGTATAAAAAAGATCGACTTTTTGTAAACATGCTCATAACCTGCAACCGTCACCTAAATGCATTAGAAATGCGGCAGCATGAGCGCATCTTCAAATGTATGTCCGAAAATTGTGAACGCAGCATTTAAAACTGAGCATGAACACTGCATAAAACACACTGCTCATGAACATACACCCCATGTGCATTCTGCCTAAGCCATAATAAAGCAACTCTAAATGTCACCCTGTGTTCAAGTTAAACTTTATTTGTTGTACTTTGCTACTTGATTAATTTTTTGACAAATTTCGCACATTATTTTGTTGTCTAAAACCGCATTTATTCCATTTTTTTAAGTTATCCGCGCTGCATAACGATGGCCGATGATACTAATGAAGACAGTTGGTTATATGGGACGTCTAATCCTGACTCCACAACAAACGAAGATAATGGAGATGGCACCGGTGTAGGTGGCCAAAATCTGCTGTCACAAAAGTCGGAAAATGAAGCGACTGCTTTGGGTGGAAGTGGGGATGATTTTGCGTCAAAGGAAGGACCCGCGGGTGGGGAAGAACCATTTGGCGAATTTGAGGACCCTGCTGAAGAAATGGAGGAGGATGAAGAAGCAGCAGCGGCTGCTGCTGATACTACTGACGGTGGTGAAGACAACGCCGAGCTCGGCCAACAGGTAAATCAGTGTAACAGCCCAACAACACAATCTCAACGTTAGAGAAATGTTCGTCTTTACGTTAGATAACTAGGGTAATTCTCTAACTATCTCTATTCGAAGGCAACAGTAGATAATTACAGTAGAACTCGATTCGAGAGAGGTTAGAGAACTAGCCAAAAGGCGAGCATTTTTTTTGCACCATTTGCAAATTCACATTAGAATCCCATAAGAGAATGGCATTAGAATTCGACTCGAAAACTATAGTTTTCTCGATATCAGAATTATCTCCCATTTTGTTTTAGAACGCTGTGATTCTCGAGTTGTCCTCTAACGTTAGAGATTGAAGAATGGGGCTAGATCTCGAATGTACTTCCAATCGAAAAGCTTCATGGCTTTGTTGGGAAAGTAATTGAATTTAAAACTAAATACATAATTATGCAAATTTCAGTCGAAAGGATCAGAGGAGGGTGAGGCTAATTCTGATGATGAAGATGATTCCGACGATGACATCAACGTTGTAATCGGTGATATAAAAGCAGCACCCAATACTTACAATATCAAACAACGCGCAAATTTATTGGGTGGTCCTCCAGGATCGGGCCAAGAGAAAACAAAGACCGGTGCACCGGGAGGAAAATTTAGCGTTGAAGATTTTGAAGGTGTTGGCACGATAAATGGTGTACCATCACATGAATTTAGTATTGATTCTTTGGAAGATAAACCATGGCGTAAACCGGGTGCAGATATTACAGATTATTTCAATTATGGTTTCAATGAAGAAACATGGCGATCTTACTGTGAGCGCCAAAAAAGATTCCGTATACAAGAGAGTGGTGTCGGTTTAGCTAGTTTAACGCAAAATCTCAACCAATCTGGAGAACGACAGCAAGACGGACCTCCAAATGGAGTACCACCTGGCGTCATGATGCCCGGAAATATGCCACCGGATCAAATGCAAATGCCTCCACCCGGAATTTTGCCGCCTCCTCATGGTATGCACCATGGACCACCTCGTATGGGAATGGGTATGCCGCGTGGTCCGCGACCTATCAATACCACAACGGCCAAAGAGAACGCTATTCAAGTAATGACTGCTGAATGTCGCGAATATTCCAGACCAGGTTCAGCAGCACAAATGCCGCCAAATTTTGGTGCACCACCACCCGTGGATGAGCCCTACTTTCCTGAGCCTGAAACTTTCGATTACGGCTATGAGCCGACTCAAGAATCCCAATGGAACAACGATAATCCGGGATGGGTACCGTCAGGTATTAAAGAATTGACTCCTGGGCCAGCAATGGTTCCACCGCCAGTGTCAGGATTAGCCGGGCCACCTGGTGTAGCAGCCCCAATGGGTGTGCCGCCGCCGCAAATGGTTGGACCACCGCCTCAAATGAGGCCACATCCGTCTATGTTACCGGGCATGCCACCTCCAAATATGGGTAAGTAAACCTGTTAAATTTATTAACTAAATGTATGTATATCTATGTACCTACTTCTATAGGCATGGGGCCACCACCACCAGGAATGGGTATGATGATGGGTCCGGGTGGTCCTCCAATGAGGATGCCTATGGGACCACCGCGAATGATGGGACCACATGGCGGGGGGCCACCAGGTCCAGGGCATATGGACCGCGAACGCCATGACCGTGAACGCGAGAGAGACTACGAGCGAAACGATAGGCGGGACCGAGACAAGGATCGTGACCGAGAGCGTGAAAGGGATAGAGACCGCGAAGGTGAAAGAGAACGCGAACGAGAAAGAGAGAGGGAACGTGACAGGTAAGAATTTGTTTCGGAATGAGTTTTTGTTTTATACTAATAAAATATTTTAGGCCACGCCGCGAACGATCACGAAGTCGGGAGAAAATCAGAAGACGATCTAAATCTCGTGAAAAAGAGCGTGAGCGCGATAGAGAACGTGATCGTGAACGAGATCCGGAACGAGAACGAGATCGGGACAGGAGTGAGAAGCTTGATGTAAGGTTATTTTAAATATAAGAGTAACAACAAAAGTCTTAGTCAAAGTTATTGGTTCAAATTGTTAATTCGATTTTTGTTATTGCATAGCCTATATAGCCATTGAGTGCAGGACAACCCTATTTCAAATATTTTTCAAAATCGCCCTATTTGAGAAATTGATTCAAAAACTCACTGGTTTCAAATGATTTGAATCAAATCTGATTTAGGCAATTTGTTTCTCCAGCATCAAGTACAAATGAATTGTCTATTTTCAAAACCGGCCATCTCCACTCAATTCGTGAGAAGGCCTTTTTTGAAAATAGACGATTAATATATTTGACTCATTTTGATTTCATTAAATATAGGATGCGGAGCGCCCAGTAGATGAAGAACGCGAGAGAAGAAGGCGTGAACGTGATCGCGAGCGTGAAAGGTAGTTTATCGTTTATCAAGTTTATAGAATCGGACTCATAGTATATTTGTTTTCAGATCAAGACGAGAACGATCGCGTAGTCGTGAGAAATCACGAAGGCGTTCAAAATCTCGTGATAAGGAACGGGAACGAAGCACCAAGCCGACCGGTTCATCCTCTGCAAGCCGCAGCGAGAAGAAAAAATCTCACCGTAAAGATAAAGAGGAAGAAGAGTAAAATGTAAGAGTCCGTACAGCTGCAGTCTTTGAAATTGAATATAATAAAATACTTATTACAATCCACCTGATGAAAATTGTGGTCAAATAATAATTACAAAAATCTGCTTTAAGGTAATTTTACTGCTTAATTTTCCAATTATATTTAAGACAGATTATAAAACATGGAAATGGACACAAAGTATATTCATAATAAAATCGGATAAAAATAAAGATAATGATAACACATTTCACGAAATTTTAATTTATACTCTTCCACCCTCATAACCGAAGCTGGATTCCTGTCGCACATTTCAACCTTTACTTAGCCAAAGAAGTCACAATACTGGAAAACAAAAATATAGGCACTTATAAACTAAGCTAATCTATTTTGTTCAATCTTTTGGTGCTGGAATTTCCTTTTCAGCCTCAGCACGTTTCTTTTGGTCCATTTTTTGTTCAATCGCCTCAAGTCGTTTATTCATTGCTCCAAGCGATTCCAATAGACCAGTTTGAATTTCACCGTAACGCTTCATGGCCAAGATTAGACTTTCTTCGATTAGCTCTGCCTGTTGTGCAAACTCTGCATTATCCTCGGCATGTTGCTTTAACTTTTCGGTACATTCACCGGGTATACTGCGGAAATATTCAGCACCTAGTGTGGGTTCGAGTTGTTTGATGCGTTCCAATTGCTCAAACTGTGCATGTAGATCTGGAGCGACTGCATTCAGGTATACCTCCTTGGAACGTACTTGCTGGTTTTCCTCCAAGAAATTTGGATCGAGATATTTTTCAAGTTCGGGCGCACGCGATATTGCCTTAGCGATTTGTTCTCGATTGCCAATAACTCCATTCAGCATGCTATTCGCTGTTAACAAGGAGTCCACAACTGTCTCCGGTGCTGTGCCAGGTGATTTATTGGCTTCGGGGGCATCACTTGCAGTGCCTGTATTGCCGTCCTCGTTGAGTGGCCCCAATATGCGCGAGAGCGAGTTAATGCGTTTTTCAAGTATATCCAGCGCTTCCATTTTTGTATTGATCAAGTTGGTAAAAAGAAGAATAAATCTGCACTAAAATGATGTCAACAAATTTCTTTATTATTAGGTTTGTTCCTAAGCTCGTTGGATGTCTACAGTTTTTTGTCAAAATGTTTGTTTTATAGTTCTGAAATTTCAGAAACATACCTAAAATTTGGGACAGTTTTTCCATGATACAATGATAACCCTGCAAGACATGAGTGATGGTTATCATCAAGATTCTCAGCATTGTTTTATAGTACATTTACACAGCACCAAATTTGGTAAATTTGGCGAAAAAATGGAAATTTGGCGCTTTTTTCCATACAAATTTCATTTTCCAAATTTGGAATTCCCACGCATTTGGCCTCATTCGCTGAACAATACAATCCACAATTCCTCAAAATAGCAACCCTGCCTGTGTTCCACATTTAGAATTGCCCAGCATTATGCACAGTTCTAAATAACAATTTCAACTATTTGTTTTATGATATTGGACCAGTTCCACTAAGAAAAGAGAGAAGCCTTCTTGATTCTTCATTTATTATTACTCTACATGTGTTTAAAACATCAAGGTGGTGCATTTTCTTTCGGTAGCTTTGTATTCTGGTAGAAGATTCTTGCAGGGAAGGTGAAGCCAAATGCAAATTTGCCAGTGTAAACAGGTTCGAAATGACACATTCAAATTCGCCAAATTTGGTGCAGTATAAATGTACTATTACCATTTTCAGAATAGGGACCCTTAAAGCGCTCTACACGCTGCGTACATTTGTAAAGGGTTAATTACATAAAGCTTTGTTAACCACGCCTGACATATGCAACCTTTGCGCTCATCTTCAGAGGTATGCTACAATGAACGCTGTGATGCTTTTCTTTTATACATTTTTTTTTTCGTTATTTATTTCTTTGTTTGTCTTTATTAATTTTTATTTTAGAAATGCTAATTTTTATGAAACGAACATACAATCTGATTGTCGATTTGCTTTGGTTTTGCCTTTCCTTTGCAATTCGAGCACGGGAAATTGAGTGGCCAATAAAGAGGTGCATTTCTCCGTTGAAACAAAATCACTGGCTAGAGAAAAATTCGGTAAAGCGAGGCATACACGACCAAAATGCGCGCGCGCAGGCTGGGGCTCAACTTCAAATTTCTCGTGTGTGGCGTGGTTGGCGAGCCGTTAGCGCGCCGCTCGCCGAAAATCAAAAAAGCATGTGCGTGGTGTGTGGCGTGGTTGCCGAACAATGCATTGAAAGCAACAACAAAATCTCATTTTGTGTTGACTCTTGACCAGTAAACATCGCGGAAAAATAAACGCTGCACAACAGCTACATCCGGGCTTTTACTAGACATGTCGCCGGTTCCAAAGTAAACTGATGTATTTACTTTTTAAATTTTTTGGGAAAACAGCATTTCAAACTTATATTTTTTTTATAGAACTCCATTGTAAAAATGAAATTTGAATGCCGTTTCAAAAACAATTTAAATTTTGATATACTTCGGTTTACTTTGGAACCGGGAATGTTTATTCTTCAAAAACCATGTTACAATGATGCGCCGCTCGTACGTGTGAGACCGACGTGGGACAACACCATGTTGGGCGTGTATACCACGCTTAACGGGCCGAAAGATGTCGTTATTAGCGATTAAACCAGCGCCGGGTATCGATAGTTCAGTATTACATTTTATTCATCTCTATTTGGAAACCAAATTTTTGGTTGATTTTGCAAGTTATGGATATGTGTTGACAAAAAATCCACCATGGCACCTCCAGATACACCCACAGAAAGCAATACGAATTCCACTCAAGCGTAAATGAGATAAATACACTTTCTAATGTTTACTATACTTACAGTAACTGTCCTTGCAGAACTTTAAAAATTCCATTCGAATCAGCTGAGCGTGCGGAAATAGTTTATCGTGTACTAAGTGTGGATAAGGAACCAAGACGTAACTTTGTACAAAAAGAATTGCGGCTAGAAGAGAATTGTGTCGTAGTGCATTTCACAGCTGACGAAGTGAAGAAACTTCGTACAGCAATCACTTCATTCTTTGAAGCACTGCTACTTTGCAAGGATACGATAAAAGAATTTGCACCAAGTACGGAGGTAACCAACAATAATGCCGGAGCACACACCTGCACCAACACCGCATAGGGCGGTGTACGGATTTGCATTTTACTTGCTCTTCTCTACACTTTTTTTTCTATATGTTATGTGGGCACTACTGCCCATCGAGAGCTGGGGGCTCAATTATTTGCCAGATAAATATTTTGCTGCATATCTACCGATATTAATACTTATGGCTATTTTCTTTTTCGAGTTTTTTATATATCCGGCCATTGGCTTAGCTATGACACCTAACGTGGATGAAATTGAGTCTGTAATGGATACAGCTTTGCTATTGCGACATGCGGGGGACGATCATACACATGAAAACATTGCACAAAGCAGTGTATGGGCACAAGTGCGATACGTACAGCAAGTTACACCGTATAGAGAACGAAAAACACTTCCTAGTTGTCAATTCTGTTATGGAAAACATGTGCTACCAGCGATGCATGAACGGATATCGACGTTGCGGTTTTTGGATTTAAAAGATGTTAATAAATGTACATACGAGTGAAAAGCGATCCTTGGCAATTAATTCAGTTCATTTATAGTTTTCCTGAAATCATGAAATACATTTTACTACCTTTATCTTTTGTATAAAGATTTAAATATATATATCAACTAAACTACTTTCTTCTCGTTCGGACCGTTGTCCAGCCGGGTTCTGGTTCTACAAACTCTTCCTCCCGGCTACGTGTCTGTGATCGAGTGACTCGACTACAACTGGCCGTATCGGTATCGTCGACTTCCATGTCATTTTCCGAGTCGCCGCTGTCTTCATTTTCATCTGAAGATGAGTCTTCGCCAGGAATTGCTGTATATACTATTTTCACATCGGGTCGCAGCCATTCTTTGCTTTGCGGTAGTTTGCTTAGTTCGTTCTCAATTTGCGCCAGCTCGCCTTGCATGCAAAGTGTTTTGTAGCGTAGCAAATTACGACATATTTCTGAAAAAGACAATTTACTTTTTAATGTTTGCAATTAGCAATGCTTAAGCATACTTACCGGGAATGGAACTGTCTTCACATATCGTGTCAAATTCTTGGTCCAGCAGTTCCTCTAGTACATCTTGAAGTTCACCTTGTGTTATACTCTCATTGCCTATACAGTATTTATATGTGTAATTCATAATTTCAATGGCTAACTGGAAGATGTATAGTTTAATGAATTTCTGTATCAGACTGAATATTAACATTGTGTACCTGCTGTCCATTACGCCCACCCATGCCATGCTCAACAGCCAAACGTAAATTCTGCCAATTATTGAAAACCTTTTCTAAAACTAATCGAAAGTTCTTCTCGAAATCAGCCTGCGCCATGTTCCTAGGATGTTTGTTTTGATTAGAATTGCTGTCAAAACAACTGTCATTTGCACATGTTCCCAATTTTGACAATTCGTTCAACATGTTGTTGTTTGTTGTGTGAAGTGTGAAACGGAAATATCTTGCTTCTCGCTTTCACAAATAAAAAAACGGAGTAGGAAAAGGAGTGTACTATTTTTATTATGCCCAAGACACATGCAGAAGTGTTATAGTACATTTACACTGCACCAAATTTGGCGAATTTGAATGTAATTTCGAACCTTTTTACACTGGCAAATTTGCATTTGGCATCACCTTCCCTGCAAGAATCTTCTACCAGAACACAAAGCTACCGAAAGCAAAAGCACCACCATGATGTTTTAAACACCTGTAGAGTAATTATAAATGAAGAGTTGTTGTTGTTGTTGTTGTTGTTGTTGTTGTTGTTGTTGTTGTAGCGAGGGGTAGCGCTGCCCAAATGTCAGAAAGGGTCACCCCTAGTGTATTGCTCTTAACCGGGTCGATATAAGAGAACGGCCCGGGTTGTTTCGACACGATGGGTACAGCACAAGTACTGGTACCGTTCTCGTAGAACCGTCAATACAAGAAACTAGCCGTGTAGGCCATGTAGGTCATTTAGCTTTACCCAGGGTGCGCCAACGAGGAGGCGACCTACTCTTACACAAGTAAAGAAGGCTTCTGTCTTTTCTTGGCAGAATTGGTCCATTTTCTTAAAAAAAAAAACTATTTAAAATTGTTATTTAATGCAAAAGTTATCGCACGTTAATTACCCATTATGCCCAAAATACATGTGCAGCGATTTGGCCTGCAGCGCTGTTGGTTTTACTGCTGATTGAACTAACTGTGGACAAATGAGCAGGGAAATTTACCTGGCAGTTCTATACAGTGACATTTGATCCACATTTTTCAAACTAACTTATAATACACATAAAATAGATAATATATGTTTCAAGCACTTCATTTAAAATAAAATTTACATTTTTTATACATTTTATAATTTCAAAATGCAAAATAAATTGAAATCACGAAATAATATATTTGTTTTTTCGGCATTTTGTTTTTGGCTTGTTTGTGCTTGTTGGGTTTTTTGATACGCAACCCTGGCGGCGTAGAAATTTGATTTGAACATGTCGTGCAGCTAATGCACACCATGCAGGGATACATGTGTCTGCTCTAGTACAAATTAGTGTATTTAAATTTTCACTGCGCAGGGTTACTGTACATTTGTTTTGGGCTTTAAGGTTATTGCTGGGCAATTCTAAATGTGGAGAAACTGTGGATTGTATTTTTCGGCAAATGAGGCCAATAACAATGGAATTCCAAATTTGGAAAATGATATTTGTATGGGAAAAAGCGCCAAATTTGCAATTTTTCGACAAATTCGCCAAATTTGGTGTGGTGTAAATGTACTATAAAAGCGCTTCAAAGCGTCGAATAGCGCAAATCTCTATTTGACAGCGCTTTAAGCTTTCGGCAGAATCAGTCCGCCAATACGTCAGCTGCGTCACGTACGTCAATTTTAGAGCAATTTCTACTTTGACGTATCCGTCTTATCTGGCGTTACGCATACAAACATCCGCAGTCTACTTTGCTGTCAGTTATTTCGACGTACGTGACGTACGTCACGGATTGATTCTGCTGAACGCTTAAAGCGTTACTATTTGTCCTGTTGTTGTCTTGTTTGTCTCATCCTGTATTTTTGACAGCTTTGAAGCTTCTATTTGGCCATAGAAGCTTTCAAAGAAAAGCAAGGTAAGCCTAGGTAAGCAAGGCAAGCAAATCAAGGGTGCATTGGGTCATCTGGCTCACGTTGGCGAAAATAAACGATACGCCGAGTTAGGGGTGTAAAAGTAGGTCGCCTCCCAGTTGTTGCACCCTGGGTAACGCTAAATGATCTACATAGCCTACACGGCTAGTTTCTTGTATTGCCGGTTCTACGAGAACGGTACCAGTAGTTGTGCTGTACCCATCGTGCCAAAACGGCCCGGGCCGTTTTCTTATATCGACCCGGCCACGAGCAATACACTCGAGGTGACCCTGTCTGAAATTTAGGCAGGGCCACACCTCGCTACAACAACAACAACAGGAGTTTAGAATATGCCCGAGTTAGACAAACCTTCGGGGAGTGTTATTACTGTTAACAAAAAGAAAAAGAACAACAACATAGTTTGTGTGTTGCTGCCGCTATTGCGTTTGAGTCGTTACAATAGCTGAAACTTTACAATGGCAACCCACTTTTGAGTTCGACCAAAAATTATTTTTACCCAGCAGCCCGTTTGTTTACATCTGCAATTGTTTTTGTTTATTTTTGCGCGGCATACAATATTACTACGACTTATTCGCATTTTCTACCTTTTAAAATTAAAGTTAAATACATTGTAAGATGTCTGAAAATGACGTCCTCCAACCTTTAAGTGATGCCGAAAACTTGGAAGATTTTGACAACCAGGCGGAGGAAGAGGAGCTGATCACAGCGCAGAAGGTATGGGGACGGTTGGTCCAGAAATTGTGTACAAGATAGTATCAATTTAAAATTCCAAGGCAGTGTAAGTCAACCGCATACTGATCTCTCACTTTCCCATTACAGGTACTTGAAATTGTCGAAACCGCGTGGCAGAATGAATTATGTGCACCAGAAATACTGCCACACCAAACAGACATGCTCGAGCTGATGCTTGGTCAGGTTGCGCACATGGAGGAAAATATGAAAGAGTTAGATAAGAATGATTTTAGATTTATCGTACATCAAATGGAACTGGAACGGATACGTTATGTAATGGCTAGTTATCTGCGTTGTCGATTGAAAAAAATCGAAACTTACACGAGACACATTTTAAATGAGGAAGAAACACGCGATGCAACAGATAAGCGACTCTCGCCGGAGGAAAGTAAATATGCCCAAGAGTATGCAGATAATGTGGAGCAATACTTCCAGCAAGTGGCATTGCAGTACATGCCAAATATGCAGCGCGCTGAAGCGGAGCAAAGGATTGTGCGGCCAAATCTGATGAGCCATGTCTTTATTAAAGCGAATGTCGCGGGTAAGCAATGTTTGGGCTGAAAATATATTTGAATTTAATTAACTCCATTGTTCTTTAGTACCTGCTGTTGTTGTTGGCATAGATGACGAGGAAGTGGACTTAACAGCTGGCTCACAGCACATAATACCCTACCAATTGGTTTCCGATTTAATTTTTAAAAATCAAGCGCAACTTATATAAAGAGTAATAGATACAAAGTAAATGAACCGCTGCTATTTATTTCTCAAGAAACCAAAGTGAGGAACCAAAAACTAGGACAAAAATTCAAAATTAGATGCGATTGGCGATCTTAAAGAAAAAAAAAATTAAATAAAATAAGATAATAAAAAAATTTATAATAAAAAAATAAAAAATTTAAAAATTGTATAATAAAAAATCAAAAACAAAAAAATAAAAAATTACAAATAAAAAAAAAAACTAAAAAAATAAATAAAGTTAATAAAATATGTAAAATAAAATAACTTAAAAAAAAATAAAATAAAATAACTTAAAATAAAATAAAAAAAAATAAAACAAAATAAAATAAAATAAAATAAAATAAAATAAAATAAAATAAAATAAAATAAAATAAATTTATATTTTCCTTATTAATAATCAAACACTAAAGTTTCACTTGGTCTAGAGCAGTTTTAGTTAATCGTATCAATATTTATTACCATTACTAGGTATTACCATTAATAGTAGCACTAGGACTAAGTGTATTGAACATAACACGCTTACGTGTTAACGGTACAGGTCCACTTTTTATATCGTTCTGTAATTCAAAACTAGCCAGCTGTTCCTTATCATGCTCAATGTGTGGATGGTGTATAGGCGATGCTAAAATGCGTTCCAAACGTTGCTTGAAAGCATCACTTTCGCGTAAACTTTGTGGTGTTTGTATGGGCGTAGAAGTGCCTTCGGCCTCACCAAAGCTGTCAGCATCTGAGTAAAGTTGCGATACATCATGCTTATGTTTTGGTATGTCTAATGTGGCTTTTGGTTTGATTGGTTTGGTGTGCTTGAGCATATCCTCCACTGGAGCTGGCAATTTCGTGGAACAAAGCTTATCAACGAGTTTCTTGATTTTGTTACGCGTTGCGTAGAAGTTGGGATACTTCTGTTGATGATAATTAAAATTAGTTTTGATACACATTCGAATCAGTTTATATATTTTCGTTACAAACCTGTTTTAGTTTATGTCTTTGCTCCGTCAGTTCAGCGCTTAGATGCTTCATTGCTGCTGTAGATATGCCATTCTCTTTCGGATCCAAGCCACTCGCCAGCAAACGTTTGCTCACCATTCGTTGCGCGTCGTTTCGCGTGAATAGTTTCGGTTTTCTCGGTGCCCTAAAATGGAGTTATTGTAAATGCAGAAATCAAGCGCAATTAGAAGTACCTACTTGGAGTTCTTCGTTTCTTTTTGCTTGCTTTTTTGTTTAGATTTCACCATTTTAACAGGAACTCGCTTAGATCCAGATCTACTGCTAAGCTGGCCATCGCTGTCACTTTCACTACTCAAAGTCTCGCTAATATCGGTGCTGTCGTTTGTCTTTGCTTCGTCTAAGCGAGTTTCATTTTCTATAAGAAATTTAGTTGAAGAGGACACAATTAAAAGCACAGTCGGTAGAAAAAGAACATATCAAGCGGAACACTATATTTTATATAACGCTTTCGAATAGGTTCAAATTCCATACATTTTTAGCCTAGATAGAGTTTTTGAAGAATCAAATCTGGGATGGGCATTCTTAAAAATATTTTGAAATGCGGTTATTTTCCACTCTGGCGAAGATATTTTCAAAAATGGCACAATAAACGATTGCGAAAAGTTTTAAGCCTCCACTAAAAACTTTCCCAGAAACTGTGACCCTTGCCAGTCGATTAAGGACGATTTGGTTGGTACACGAAAGTCTGGTTCAGAAAATGTCCCAAAACGATCCCGAACACATTTTTGATCCCGAAAACAAAGCCGAAATTTTCAAAAAAAAAGATGCTGAAAATCCTGATAAGGTTACGAAAAAGTCCTCAAATCTCTAAATGATCCCGAAAGAGTCCAGAAAAGGTCAAGCAAAAGTCTCAATATTATTCCCAAAAATTTGCAAAAAAGTCCCGAAACGATCCCAAAAACAGTGCCGAAATGGTCCCAAAAGTCAGGAAATGACAAGGAAAACGATACCAAATAGGGCGCTAAGTGGGCCTGACATATTCCGTAAAGGGCTCAAAATATCCCAAAAACAATCGCGAAATTGTTCTAAATAGTCATAACTACGGAAACAATCACGAATTGGGCGCGAATCGGTCCCGAAAAGGTTCCGATTGGATCCCAAAAAGGTCCCGTCATGTTCCCGAATGTAAGCAAGAAGTCGCGACATAAGGTCTCGTTTGGGTCGTATTTCGGCATATTACAAATCATATTACAAATCATATTACATACCATGGTCCTTCATTCTAACACCTTTCTCGGCTTTCACAAATGTCCTATTACTTTCCGTGCTGTGGGAGTACGGTTCACTGCCCTGCATGCCTTTGTTATTGGCTGAAGTAGTTGCGGCCACATTCTTAATTTGGCGTACTCGAGGCTTTGGCTTCACGGCATTCAACTCATTTGAGGCTTTGTTCTCATTGAAAATAAACGTCTCATCATTTCTTTTAGCAAGCGAGTCGTGTTCTGCAGTAGTATTGTGCTTCAGACGTGGCATGCGTTTGGCTGGCTCAGGTTGTGGCCTGGCACTTAGGCTGGAATCGCTCTCCGTGGGATTGAATGCTGTATATGTAATGACACGAGGTAGCACATTCACCTCGGTTGAAGTGGCATTTGGTGTGGGAGATTTCTCTGTTTGCGCCTTTACTTCGCTCATCCTTTCAAGCTCTGAAGCGTCACGCCTTCGTATTTCGCGTTCGAGCTCTTCCAACTTCTCTTTATAGTTTGCTTCCATATTATGCACAAACTCTTCAAGTTTTTCGGCGCTTTTTTGTCCAATTTCAACGACTTTTTCTGTTAATAAGCGCTCTAGATCTTCTACTGAAGGCGAGCTACGTCTTTGTAGTGCGCTGAGTTCATTAACCTCATGCGGATCAGGACTCGGTTCAACGGTGTTAGTCGCTGGGGGCGCTGCACTCGGAAGCGCTTTCGTCTCTTCCAACGTATGTACAATTTCGTTGAGTTTGCGATTTATTTCCGCTATCGATTCCTGATTATTAGCCTGTTGCGTCTCGCGCCACGTTTCGAACTCCTGTATTTTTGACTGCAGCGTATTCAATTGGGCCTTTCGTTCGCGCCTCTCGCTACTATCCGTGCTTTGGCTATTTATTGGCGCATCCAAAGTCTCATCTTGCTCTTTCGTCTCCTGCAGTTCGCTTTGCACGCCAATATTCTTCAAAGTCCGCTGTTGAGGATCGCGTGGTGTAGTGTGTCGACTGCTCAATGTTGCCGTTCTACGTTCACGTATATCGCGTTCCGCATTGTTAAGACGCTCTTTCAGCTGTTTGATTTCTAGTTCCAGCTTGACAGCGTTAATCAGCTGCAAGTCGTGGTGTTCGCGCTCTTTTAGGCTTGCCCCAGCTGGCGTATCGGTGCGACGTTCAGGTGCGCAGGAACCGCTGTTAGCGCTGCCACCCCCCGCGCCACCCAAATTAGCAGCACTTCCAGATATCCGTGCCGCATGCCGCCGGCTAATGTGGATATTGAGTGCTTCGTTGCTGATGAAGCTCTTCGTGCAGAGATGACACGGATAGACTACTTCGTGTATTGCTTCGATTTGTGTGATTTTCTTATGTAACTGTAATATTTCGTTATTCGATTCGGCCAAGGACTTACGTAATTTGGCTACGTCCATTTGTGAAGTCGCATGGGCTTCGCGGAGATCGTGTATCGTTTCATCGAGAAATTTGCGACAGAAGAGCAGATATTGTATGGCGAACTGCGATACAACAAAGTACTTGACTATACCGCTATCCAAGATATTCGTATCCAACATTGTGGCTAATGGCGCCTCAGAAAGGTGAGCCAATAATGTGTCCACTTGCTCGAAACGTTGATCCTGCAGCAGGCGCTCAATTTCGATAGAACCTATGAAGAGGTCAGGAGACTGGAGATGCAAAAAAGGAACTTGCGTATGTCTCAATGTGATAGCTCACCTACGATACGCCAATCGATAGGTCCATCCTTGTATTGTCGCAGTTTGAAACCGGCGTCACGTGCCACTTGTGGATAGTTGTAATTGAAGTTTATTGCCATTTTATAAATTTACAAAATAATAAAATGAAAATGTGTCAGAAATTTATTTTTGTTTGCTTTAAATTGTTACATTTGGTCGCCAGGCAACGTCCTGTCAGGCTTGCCGTCTAAGGGTGGATTCATAACGTTGTGTTCCATGCGTGCTACAGTGGGTTAAAAGCAAGCACAGTTAGAAATGCTTAACGGAAGCAACGTGGTACCTATGCTTGTTGATGTTGTTCTTGTTAGCTCTGCTGGCGTGTGAGCATATTTAACTAACGGTAAGCGGATAGCCAAACATAATCTTCTTATTCCGAAAATTGTTGATGTGGAGAGTTCTTTTCGGACTACAAAAGCATGCATCAACTCTTATGCAGATTATGGTCAGACGAGTGCATGCCTCCGGTTTGGTGTGCCCTGCCCAATCCACAAAAAGGCGATCCCGCTAACCGCACGATAAGGTTCTTTTTAGCGTATTGTGTGAAAGACTGAATCCCATCGTAGACAAGCTGATTGGACCTTATCAGTGTGGCTTTAGACCTGGTAAGTCTACCATCGACCAGATTTTCATGATACGCCAAATTCTGGGGAAGACATATGATAAAAGAATCGACACACACCATCTCTTTGTCGATTTCAAAGCGGCTTTTGACAGCGCAAAAAGGAGTTGCCTGTGTGTCGCCATGTCTGAACTTGACTTCCCTGCAAAGCTTATACGGCTTTGCCAAATGACATTGAGCAATACCAACAGTTCCGTCAGAATCGGGAAGGACCTCTCTGAGCCATTTGAAACCGAACGAGGCTTCAGACAAGGCGACTTCCTTTCGTGCGATGTTTTCAGGAGAAGATAATTCGAGCAGCAGAGCTAAAACGCAATGGTATAATATTTTACAAGAGCGTGAAATTGTTGGCGTATGCCGATGACATTGACATCATTGGCCTTAGCAATCACGCCGTAACCCCTGCCTTCTCTGGACTGGATAAGGGAGCGAAAAAAGTGGATCTGGATTTTGGAACCTTAATATTGTATTTAAATAAGTTTTTATTATTTTTATTTTGGTAGGAGGGATCGGCGGTCCTGCCGTCTCCCTCTTCCTATACTTCCACCGGCGGGTGCCGATAAGAATACCTTCTGGGCCGGAGCGTCATCGTTCATTCGCACGACGTGTCCTAGCCAGTGAAGCCTGTCGACATCTGCGTAAAGCTCATACAGCTCATCATTATATCTTCTAAGCACGTATAACGGTACAAAAATATTCAAACATCAATTTTAAAGAAATACTCGTTAGGAAACAGAGAATTTCCCATAACACTTTAAGGGAAATTTAATTTCATCTGAACTGTCAAAAAACTGCCAATGCAGCATCCGCAGAATTTTTCAGTTTTACATATGAGCGCATCCTTAACACGTGAAGGACCCATTTTGCTCGGACTAGAAAAAAAATACTAGAAAAATATGTGAAACTTTTTTTAAAATCAATTTTATCCTAAAAAATTAATATAAAAATAAGTAGATTTGGTCAAGTGCAATGAAATTGAAAATATTTTTTGTAAATTTATTAGTTTTATTTTCACAAAGCAATGCAACGCGTAAGTGCTCACGGAATGCAAAATTTTCATAGATAATTTTCTTAATTTGGGGTGTGAAAGGACTACATATGTATGTATATAGATTCTTCATTGTGTATACTTTGTGGAAACTTGACAGGCATGGGTGTGACATTCGGTGGTAACTGTCAGTTTGACATTGTCGAAGGCGCATGCGTCAACTTTGTTTTGGGAATTTTTCGATTTAGTGATATGAGATGAGGTTGGCTTGGGGGTTAAGTTTGTAGTGTGGGTTTGTTTGGGAAATTTTATGTTATTGTTTACAGTTAGTCGTAGATATGTATTCACATATTTTTGTTTACATTTACCACCGGTTAACCTTTAAGCGTAGGAGTAGTTGGAAGTGAGCTGTTTTTAAACTTCTCTTGAAGGTGCCGGGCCTAGTCTATTTAGAATGATATCGGTATCGAGTTACAGAAGTATCGATATCGTATAATACAATTTGTATATCTTTATTTTTGTTACCATTGATTAAATACAAATTCTGTGTTCTTTGTATTTAGCTCCCGTTAGCTTCGAGGCGAATCCCGATACAAAACGTCTATACGACGACTTGCTGAGCAATTATAATCGCCTTATACGACCTGTGGTAAATAACACTGAAACATTAACAGTATGGTTGGGCTTAAAACTGTCCCAGCTCATCGAGGTGAATTTACGTAATCAGGTTATGACCACCAATCTGTGGGTGAAACAGGTGAGTAAGTAATCTTCGGTAATAAGTACACTTAAAAATACTTTAATGCACCTAGAAATTAGGAATTTTTATTTCAAGTTTGACAACAGAATCGAAATGCTGAGTGGAAGATCACAATATTTCACGCCTTATAAAAGTAAAAAACAAAATCCAATTTGATTTTTTTTTTCGATTTTTCAAAAAAAAAAAACCGTTGCCCGGTTAAACTAAGTCCAACAGGGTTCAAAATCACCTAGAGGTCACAAAACTCAACCGATTTGAAAAATTTAAACGGCGTTTTGTTAACATAATGGAATGCAAAGATTTGTCGAAGGTTTTTTTTTTTAATTTTTTTACACGAATTACACAATGTAACAAATTTTCCAAAATTTGAAATTTTGTTTTCGTAGCTTCCATGAGTTGTATGTCCTTTCAAATATATAAAAACTGCATAGTCGACATTTTTTATACCCCCTATAATTTTTAGTTAGGGGATAAAAAACCCTTTTTTCGTTAAAATCACCTAGAGGTCACAAAAATAAACCGATTTAAAAAATTTAACGGTGTCTGTTTACATAATGAAATGCTAGGATTTGTGGAAGCGCGTTTTTTAATTTTTGTTTAAAAAAAATTACACTGTGTAACAACTTTGTAAAATTTGAGACTTTTTTTTTGTGGCTTCCATAAATTGTAGGCCTTACCAAGCTTACAAAAACTGCACACCCATAATTTTAAGTGAGGGGCAAAAAACCCCGTTTTTCGTAGGTAGCAGGTTCATATCACCCGAAAATTAAAATAGCAAAGCTTGAGTTTTGTGCCTTTTGGGTGATTATGCATCCTAGGAAAAGGCCTACTATTCATGCAAGCTACATAAAAAGTTTTCAAATTTTACAAATTTGTTACACAGTGTAATTTTTTTTAAACAAAACTTAAAAAAAAACGCGCTGTCACAAATCCTTGCATTTCATTTCCATTGGGTAGGTAATTGAATTACCTTTCATTTGATGTACTACTGCTTTAGCTTCAAAACCGTTTAAGTGCAAAACTTAAAGAAAATTTTAAAATCAGTCCAGGGTTATTTTTTTGAAGTGCTGCCGAAGGCCACCTACGCAAACAGGGTGTACTATGCCAAGTCTTGTTTTAAATTTTGCATATACGCAGGTTTTCACCCACAGCAGTGGTACCTCAAATGAAAGGTAATTCAATTACCTATCCTATGCAAAAAATTATTTGAAAATCGGTTCAATAGTATTGAAGACATTTTGATTTTAGAAAATGCTTTAAATGAACTTTGACCCTTAATAACTTTTGTTGTTGTTTGCTCCCAAAAAAAATATACCGTTACTACAAAAATATCTATCCCAATTTTTTTTTTTTTTTTTTTTTCACAGAGAGTTGGGAGTTTAACCCCCCGCGACACCCCTTAGGCGTTTCCAATCGGAGCCAGATTTTGCATGTGATATCTACGACCATAGTGCTATCGATTTCGAGTATTAGATAAAAAGAAAAATCACTTTTATTTTTTTGAATCTCCATAGAGCAGTCTAAATTTGACCCCCTGCGTCACGTCTAAACCATCTCCAATCGGAATAAAAATTTTTATGCGATATAGTTGACCGTGGTGAAACCGACGCTTTTTTCCGAAAATTCACCAAATTTGGCTTTTTGATACTGCAATTTAAATTTTTAAACATCCTAAAACGTGGACCGTTATGGAAAAGTCAAGTTTTGTGGATTTCGAAGCAATATTGCCGATTTTTTGGAAAAATACATTCAATGAAACAAGTCTGGTGACCCTAAAAAAATAAATGCCAAAAATAAATTCCTCGACCCCAAAAAGTCCCATCTTCACATTTTGGTCAGAGAAAATTTGTTTTTTTAGTTGTCAGCTGCTTTGAGCATTAAAAAAAAGTAGATTGCAAAAATCGCATAGCAAGTGGACCACACTACACCCCACCCAGCCCAACGCACATATTTCCTCTTACTAGCAAAAAACTTTGTATGTTTTTATCACTAACAAACTAATTTGTATTTATGTTCATGCCAATATAAAACTAGCAACTACAACTTTTGAATATTTTTTTTTAAACAAAACAAAAAATTAATAAACCCAAAACCCAACTTCTAACAGCGTTGGTTCGATTATAAATTACGCTGGGACCCAGAGGAATATGGCGGTGTTGAACAACTTTATGTGCCATCCGAGCATATTTGGGTGCCCGATATAGTGCTGTACAACAACTGGGATGGTAACTATGAGGTGAGTAAAACAACAAAACAAAACAGCAAAACAAATTACACACTAAAATTGAAAAATTGTTTAAACAAAAATTGCAAATTAATAGCACACACTAATGAAATGAAAATAAAAAAATACTGTTAAAGTTTGAAAAACTAAAAAAATAAAAAAAAAAAATGGAGTATGGTACAAATTTTAGTTTTACTAACTTGTTTCACATAATAATAAAAATATTTTACTCGCCATGCATTTCTTTTTCTGTGTGTTTATACGCCTTTTGTGTGTCTGTATGTGTGCATGTTGCACTGCAAAAGGTAACGCTCATGACAAAGGCAACATTAAAATACACCGGTGAGGTGTTTTGGGAGCCGCCGGCCATCTACAAGTCATCCTGCGAAATGAATGTTGAATATTTTCCTTACGATGAGCAAATTTGCTTCATGAAATTCGGCTCATGGACATACAACGGTGCACAAGTGGATTTGAAGCATTTGGATCAGGTGAGTGTGTGCGACTTTTAGATTACATACAAACATTCATTTGTATGCAGGTATGAAGCATTACGGGTATTTGGGATGACAGTTTTTTTTAGACTTTTGCAGTTTCGAGATTATCATCGGGATATCGTAACAGGGAACCGGAATTTGTTTACTCTTTATTAACTTAGTTTAACTTTACTAGCAGATGCTCGCTTAATTTTTGGCAAAAGGGTTGTTTATTATACATCAAACACATGGGCCAAATATGAATAAAATCGGAACATAAATGCGGATTTTGTAAATATAGCGACTCCCACGCCATCTAGCGGTAAAAATATATGTATACAAATTGTTGAGAAGACGTATCCAAGGAATACGCTGTCAAAATTTGGAAAAATCCGTTGAGTGGTTTGTGAGCCAATTGATTACATAAAAACCCACTACATTTTTATATATACATTAGACTGGGCCAAAAAATAAAATATGTTTTTTTTTTTCAAAAATTATATTGATTTTCTTTTTAAGGAAGGTGAAAAAAGTACTGAAATTGTTTCAGATTTTTAAATTAAAAAACGAATTTTTGAAAAAAAAAATTTTTTCTTGGCCCCGTCTAATATACATACATCCATACATAGTTTAGAGCAATGGGGGAGGGAACTAAATGCGTGGATTTTATTCAAAATTGGCTAAATTAATTTAGTCTATCGCTACTAGCTAACGACTTCCAACAAACAAATATTATTTTATCTATTTTTCTATAAAATCCCGATACTACAAATCAACACTCACGAACTTTCCGTGCCATACCAAAACACGGGACTCCATGCCCCCACAATTGGCTACCCTAGTATGTACTTATGCACAGGTGTGTATAAGCAGCACAATATACAGCAAAAGTGTTGCATAGCAAAACGCATTCATCTAAAAATATTTGTGTAAAAATGTGAGTCATATCTCATAGGACTTGGTTAAAGTTTTATACATTTACACCACAATTTCAATTTATTTTTTACAATTGCATGAATACCCAGCGGTGAAATGCCAGAATAGTCAGAAAATATATTTTCTGGAATTTTCTGACTAAAATCGAGCAAATTTAACTAAATAAAAACTTGTTTCGAAATTAACTATAAAGTTCCGGTTAAGCATTGAATTTATTTTATACTCAACCTAAAAAATTATCGTTATTTTTTTATTTTATTTTTTCTCTCCGAAGTAACATTTTCATACGAATTCACAGTTTTACGAGCTTTATAAATAGTTTTATTTCTTTTTTTTTTTGAGTTGTGGGTTCAAGTCTTATTTTTTTTTCATACACCCTAATGTAAATATTTTTGTGCGTTTTCATCATTGCACAATATGATCTGTGGTCAGTTCCTTTGCTGTGGTAATATTTATGTTTGATTTCCTGTTGTCCGGCTTATGTTACAGGTTCCAGTTTAACTTTTGCTTTATTGAAATTTTTTTCTCATGCTCAATTTGCTTCGTTATAAATTTTGTTCTCTGATATGCAATCCAGTGTAAGGGAGTAAGTTTATGGTAAGCTACGTAACTGCGGTATTGAAACACACAAAGTCATTAAAATTATTAAAATGAAAAAAAAAAGAATTAAATAATGAAGCACTGGGGATTTGTAGGGATTGAGCTGATAATTTAATCTTCTTTTCGAAAAAACGAATAGCCTCAAATAAATTTCTAGAACCTGGCACTATGTTTCACTATCTTTCGAGCGCCACCAGAGGGCGCTTCCATACCGGTTTGTGATTTACATGCTTTTTTTTTCAAGAAAATCTACCAAATTTGGATTTTTTATAAGGCAATTTCAGTTTCTAAATAGCCTTAAATATTGAGTATTGTGAGAAAGACTTTTGGAAAAAGGTGTGTTCGAGTCCAAAAAAAAGTACGGCATCGCCCTCTGGCGGCTCAAGAGTTGCCAAGAGTAAATCGATTCTGTAATATTTTTTTTTCAGGTTCCTGGCAGCAATCTCGTGCAAATCGGAATTGATTTAAGTGAATTTTACTTATCGGTCGAATGGGACATACTTGAAGTTCCTGCAACTAAGAATGAGGAATATTATCCGGATACTTTAGAGCCATTTTCAGGTAATATAAAAATATTATTCGAATTACACTGTGAGACAAAATTACATTTAAATTAATGTTTACAAATTTGTTGTCTTACTTTTTACAATGAAATATATTTCTTGAATAAATTCCTACCATTCCCCTCTTATTAGATATTACATTTAAGCTGACAATGCGCCGCAAAACTCTGTTTTATACCGTTAATTTAATCGTACCTTGCGTTGCATTAACGTTTCTAACAGTGTTGGTGTTTTATTTACCCAGCGACTCTGGCGAGAAGGTAACCAATTAAATATTTTTATAAAGTTATGTGATTTTAAACTTTGATATATGTATGTAAACTTTTGATATAAAATAGATATTGGTGGTTAAGATATAATTAAATTGTTTGTAAACGTAAAACTTTCTGCATGTTGAATATTGATTTACTTCACTACTCAAGGACCGTTTTCCTAAGTGAACTTTGTGTGGACAATTTTCCAGGTTTACTTGAGAAAACAGCCCTAAATCTAAAAGTTTTTTCTATTTTACAAATATTTTCCTTACTATAGCATTTGCTGTAATATTCAATTGTATTTATTGCATGCCATTTACTTAAAACTATTTTTCAAAAACACTCAAACCTTTCAAATACTCACTATCTTCTCACACTATCACTACTTCATTATTCAAATTAGCCGAAAATAGAACAAATTAAATACATGAATCAATAGATTTCTATATACTAACTCTTTCCCATATGTAAATTTCAAAATACAAAACTTCTTTCCGTTAAGGGTATTCACAAAAATATCAAAATTACTGATTTCTACCTATCTAAACTTATCGCTTAAGCTAACGAGCCGATAGAGTTTTTATGGATATGTTTCTGCACACCTTTGCAGTTTGCACAGATAAAATAGGTTTCGTGAATACCCCTTGTGATAATCTATCTCTTTTGCATATTACTCTAGACTTTTTATTCAGCTTTAAAGTCAATACTAACGAAAAAATAAAAACGCACGAACTAATTAAAATATCACTACTATTTTTTAACTTAAAGGCAAAAACTTAATCTAATTAACACTTTATGAAGAATAAATACTATTATTTTTTTATGTATATAAAGATATTTTCATATAATAATAATATATTAAAATAACTGAAATATTAATAAAACTTTTTTATTTTAGCTTCAAAAATCACTTAAATGAATTTATTAGATTTTCGAAAATATACAGCCCAATTCTAAATAAATTCCGCACGGATCTCCCATTCCTCCTCTTGTAAATAAAAACGTTTTCACTTTTTAAATTTCCTAAACGAAATTCAAAATTCGCAAAGTCATGCCAATTGTCAAAACAGCTGATTTCCAGGTGATTGCTGGAGAAATTTCTTCCGCGGAAATAAAAATCCGAAACAGAGTTACGGGAAATTATTTATAATTGGGCTGAGACTTTTTGAATTTTTTCCTAGAGTTTTAGATAAACATATTTTCTTCCAATTAAGCACAAAATAATTCATAATCTCATGAAAAATATAAAAAATTAAATAATAGTCTCCTGGTCCCAATCTAAGCTAAGGCGTACTTCAAATTCAAAAAATGTTTGTCACTTCTTTATGAAGTACGCATTATGCTTGAAGAAAGTAATGAAATCTCATAACGTAATTTCATCGAAAGACAAAAAAAAAAAAAAAAAAACTGACAAAACGTGTTTTATTCAAAGGAAGATTTTTAAATTGCCACAAATTAAGTTAAACAATAATCCATTAAAAACCCATTTTCATACATTCACCCGCACCCGCACACGCACACTAACACGTACATAAATATATAACATACAAACATAGATGGGCCGTTTAAAATATAAAATAAAAATGGAATGGTTTTTAAAATAGTGCACTTTGCCTATCTATGACATTTTAAACACTAAACAAAAATAACTACCCTGCACGCAAAAATAGTACACTAATACACACACACACACACACAATTAACACTTTACAAGCAAACAGCGATTGGTTCGATTGCTCGCAGTAGCGTCACAGTGTTGATTGTTAATTTAGAATTTTGACATTTCTGAATATTTTGACAGTTGGAAAATGTATGTATTTTTGTTAAAGCAACGCAACTTTGTTGGTATTGTTTTTGTGTAGAATATGATGTACAAGTAAAGCGTTCTGAAATAAAAAATCAAATTATACAAAATTGAAGTTTAGAATTAAAATAAAGTACCTAATTAAAATGGTAGGAGCATCGCGTATTTGAAATATTTAGCTGGCTATTTTTTTTTTTTTAATTTGTAAGTATGTATTTAGTGTTGAGTGTAAAATAGAACTTAACTTAACCCGCTATATTTGAGTTAAAAGATAAAAATTTTATGTAGAGAATGATTGAGTAAGGATTAAGTAAATGTACAGAAGTATTTTTTGTATAATGTTTAGTTGAAATTTTTTACCGTGTATATTGAAATTTATTTTCTGCGACTTTGAGGGAGAAAAAGAAAGGGTGGTGGAGTAAAAGAAAAGGGAATGGAAATGGAAAGGGTGAGGAAAAATAAGGGGGCAAATGCAGTGGGACTAAAGGAAGGAATTTTTCACCTTAGCGGGTAAGCGGCTGATACACACAAGGCTTTAATAGTGATTAAATGCAATTGGATCAGATCCACATTTTACCATGGCAAATACACCAATGCAGATTTTAATTTTATTTTATATTTGCTGCTGTGTTGATATACATATGCATATTGGAATGTACCAAAAATGTATTGCACAAATTTTTGGTTCGAAATTTGCTATGTTCTAGGATAATGGTAACAGTTTCAGCTAGCAGCTTATACCAAGTCCGTAAAAAACTACACTAAGGCTTCGAAAATTACATGACTTTAATATTATGTCCCTATAAATCAAAAAATTTCAACCTGTAAATTTTTATAAGGACAACAGGATTCTTTACAAATATATTGAAAAAAAAACCTATTCGCTAGAAAAAGACATTGAAATTTCAAAAGTGTTTTAGTAGATTGCCTAACAAGAGGAAAACTTGTTTGCATAAGTCGCTCGAAGCTAACCGACTAAGACTATAGGCTAGGGTGGTTCGAAAAACTAAAGTTTTTCTTATAGACCTAGGGACCCTCCGATTTTTTTACATATAGCAAAAGAATAATCGATGCGAAATTTTAGCACTGTGGAACATATGGAAGGCGGCGCTCAACGAGTTTTAATTTTCATAAATTTCTATGAAGGAGTCAATTTAAAAACTTTTCATTTGTATTTTTTTAAGTTTTCTTCAATAAATTTGATATTAAACATGATAAGCATGATCAGATTACTGAAATTTGATATAATTATAAAATCTCAAATATTAGCTATTTCCTGGTGTTTAAAGATTTTTTTATTTAAGGTACAACAGATATTTCGAACAAAATGAGTGCTCGTAAAATGGTTACGTATTTCAAATATCCAAATAAATTACGGGGTTTGCCTCCTAACACGCCTCGTAATATTTTGAGAAACTGTAGAAAAAATCACGAATTAATTTTTTTGTTCCAAGTGACCCATGACCTTGAAATTTTGGCTCCTAACTTCCTTTATCAAACAGAATATAATAATTGGGGGTCCCTTGGCCTTTACATTCAAGAGTTTTTCCCATTGGACTCTGAACCACCCTACTATAGGGGATTGATTTTGTTATGCTTGCTTAATTTTTTGTTGCTTTCAATTTGGAGGTAAGAAATTAAAAATACTTAATAAAAGTTGCTTTTTGAAAAATTTTCAAATACTTCGGGCCAGATTACGTGAACTTTGAAAATTTTTGGAAATTCTTATTTAGGGACTCAAAAAAGAACCATAATTTTTGATGAAGTGCTTAATTTAATTTGTGTAAATGAGCACGGGTTGTTTTTGGTAAAGGAAAAACATCAAACAAACTATTTACTTTTCTGTATGTAAAGAATATTATATACCTAAATGTTATTGTTTATAATTTTAAAAATATATTAAAAATTAGGACATTCCTTTCCTAGCAAGGTAAACAATGGTTGCGATCGAAACTAAATGGGTTATGTGTTAAAATATTTTTAGTTACCAAATTCTCACATTTTAAAAGTTTTTTTCTCAATTGGACTGTTTGGCTTATTCGTTTTGGTTTTGTTATTAGACATTTTAAATTTATAGTTAATAATTGGTAATGAATTGAAAATATTTTTTGCTATTTAAAATGATGTATTAGTTACTGTTTGAGTGCTCTATGTTTTTCTAGTTTGATTGCAAATCAATTGATTTTATTTGCTTGTTTGTTGGGTGGATTTCCTTACACTGTCGTAGCTAATACAAATATTTAAAGCTTTTAAATATTTGTATTCAGCTACTTAAAACTGCATAAGTTTTCATGTAAGTAGAAGAAATCTCTACACTTGACTTTCGTTGACAGGTTACGTTATGTATTTCAATTCTTGTCTCGTTGACTGTGTTCTTCTTGTTGTTGGCTGAAATTATTCCGCCAACATCATTGGCCGTACCGCTACTAGGCAAATATCTACTATTTACAATGATCCTCGTCTCGTTGTCTGTATGGACAACGGTTTGTGTATTGAATATACATTTTAGGTAAGTTAAACTATTTTAGTAAGAAATATTTAACTTGAAGAAAAAAACTTTACACAGCGATAGTGCGGAGTCTAATGTTTCAGTGTTACCAAACTTCTCTTCAGAACTCCATATTGCGTACTACGATGTAATCTGCTATTCGCGAGCAGGGATCTTGAGAGAAGTTTGGTTGCTTTGAAACAAGTGTGTAGTTTCAACCAGCACTTTGTAAAACTTTCTGATTTTTTCCAATATGAATACGATTTTTTTTTAAAGTGATACCTTCAAACGCTATTCCATCAAAAATTGGTTAATTTTTTACCTCTCCTTTTTCGTTTTAATAATTTTGACTTTCGTTAGATCACCTTCAACACATAAAATGTCGCCTCTGGTGCGTAAGTTATTTCTTCATATAATGCCGAAATTGATGATGATGCGACGCACCCAATATACATTGCCTGATTATGATGATTCAACGCCCAGCAATGGCTATACTAACGAAATCGATGTACGGTGAGTATTTCAATGAATTTTGAGGTTAACGTTTTTTTTTTTGCACAAAAGCTCGGTACATTTTGGGACAATGATTTATTTTGAAACCAGAGTTTAGAGTTAGAGTTTCTATTTTACTCGAGGTAAGTTATTTGCCAGACCAATTTATTACAACTAGAGTTTGCCCAGTGGTTGAAATTCAACCACAAAACCTTATTCTAGTTAACTACGTTTCTTCAAGGCTCTTTCCTTTCATTTCACTATTTTTCCTCTGCTTTTCGATATACTTTTCCTTTCTTCACATTCTTCTTCCTTCTGCCTTTTACCTTCTGCACCATTAAGTAAGGCAGCCTCAATTTTTATCCTTTCCTCTCCTTTCCTTTCCTTTCCTTTCCTTTCCTTTCCTTTCCTTTCCTTTCCTTTCCTTTCCTTTCCTTTCCTTTCCTTTCCTTTCCTTTCCTTTCCTTTCCTTTCCTTTCCGTTCCTTTCATATTCTTTGCCTTCATTCCCTGTCATTACTTGTTCCTTCTTATCCTTACCTTTCCTTTTCTTCCCTTCCTTTCCTCTCCTATCCTTTGCCTTCATTTACAGTTATTTTTTTCCTTTCCTTTAATTTAATTTCCCTTCCTTTTCTTTCCTGGAATTTGCTTTCACCGTCCTTTCCCAGCCTTTGCCTTCATTTCCAGTCGTTTCTTTTCCCTTTCCTCATTTTCCTTTCGTTACCTTACTTTCCTTTCCATACACATACTTTATGTATAGCTTGTTTGATTTGTTAAGATTTGAAGTGAAACAGCTCACCAAATGTGCAGTAAAGTTAAATTGTTTTGAAAAGGGAAGCCACATGCTAAAAAACAGTTTTTCCTCTATAGTATGTTCGATTTTCTACCTATGGATGCACAAGAAGGTAATTTACTTTCCTTTTAAAAGGATTTAAAAATAGGTTTTTCCTATCAGATGATTTGTTATTTAAATTTTGAGTGTCATGTGAAAGGCATCAGCTGGGATCTTTATATATTTTGTATAGAAAATTACAGTGGTTTCGCACACCCTGGATGAAAAGTAACCTTTACTGAACTAAATTAACCACTTTTTTATGCACATTCTGTGTTGTCCTCCTGCTAATCATTGATAAAAGTAGACATATACATTTACAACTGTTTTGTTGTTTATCTTGTCATTTTCACGAAACACGAAATCCATATGCAAGCAGCGATAGTATTAGCGACTTTCCTAGCGAGTTCAAGGATAGCCAAGAGAGCCCCTATGACAATGGTGCGCAGCAATCGATTGGTGAGTTTTTTTGTAGTTTTGATAAGATTTAATTTTTGAGATATCTGGAATCATATGTATTTTTTTCATAATTTCAAAAAATTCCCTGCTAGACAGTGCTATGACATCCAGTCAGCTTTGTAATGTTGCATTTGAGAACGTGATGTATAAAATAGCTGATATTTACATCACGACATCCCATCACGTTCTTAAAGGCAACATTACAAAACTGACAGAATGTCATAGCACTGTCTAGCAGGGTTACTGACTCTAATTTTTTAGTTTTACCTATGTACTCTCGAATTTTTATTATCATTTTTCAGATTCCGACAACGTCATACCGCGCATTTTGACGCCTGAAGTAGAGCAGGCATTGCGTGCAGTGCGTTTTATTGCTCAGCACATCAAAGATGCTGATAAGGATAATGAAGTAAGTTAAAAAAAAATTAATATAGATATATACAGACCTTTGAAGACTACACGTCAAGACAATGATTTTTCATATTGCTAGTACATTTCGTTGTACGCCCTGATGAGCGTTCAGCACTATCTTTCAGATGACGGCTCATATGATGCTGTGGGTCAGCTGTTTTGCAGGGTATATTGAAATTGATACATGTACAAGCAATACTAAGTTTACTGTGCGTATTGAAAGCCTTCTTTTTTGCTTTAAAATTTATTATTGCAACTGTTTGTTGTTTATTTATTTGGTTATCTTGTAGTTATTGCTCTATACTACTATTTTCTTTTGATTCTTTTCATTTCACACAAAAATAACATAATTTTGCAAACGTTGCAGATTTTCCTATTCTCCGCCTTTATGATATTCATTTAATCAAACCAAGCAGCAAAAAACAATAATACATAAGTCATCAAAACAACTCTGGTACGAGTAAATACAACAACAACAGAAAACTGATGCCCTAATACTAAAAAAGAGGGGTTGTTGGACAGTTGCTCAGTTATGTGGGAAATGTTTAAGATTTATTTTCATTTTGGTTGTCAGTTTATTGGTTGCTTAGGGCGATTCCGATTGAAGTCACCGATACTTTGTTCTGTTGCCATTCATCATATGTATCTGTATATGTATGGATCTGTGTATGTAATGAAAATATATCAGGCATATTTGTACATTGGGCTGGTAAAAAAAAAAGACATTAAAAATTTGTAGTTATCAGGGGAATTGATCAAACATTATAAAGCGTGTAAACGTAGAAATTTATCAAATGTGTGAATGAACTGTCAAAATTTGTATGAAACGAAGGTTAGAAAAACTTGATAAAATTCTGCTGAAAATGGGTAGAAAATTACATTTTTAATAAGAATTTCGAAATAAAAGTTTTTGTTTGACATCAAGTACACATAAATTTATCTAGGGCATTCATTAAACTGAGCTGATAAATGTATACATTTACGCATTTTGTAAAATTATAAGGTTTGATGAATCCCCCTATTATTTTAAGAAAAGTTATATGTAGATAAAAAAGATCACTCAAATGTAAATTTTTTTTTTAAATGTCATAAATTTTTGTAGATTGTCGAGGATTGGAAATTCGTTTCGATGGTTATGGATCGGTTCTTTCTCTGGACATTTACGCTGTCATGCGTCTTTGGTACGTTCGCTATAATCTGTCAATCACCATCATTATATGATACACGTCAACCGATCGATCGTCAGCTGAGTGAAATACCATTGAGGAAGAATAATTTTATGTTGCCACCAGATATTGTGCGGCAAATTGTTGATTAAAGCTAATTTAGGAGCAAAAAAGTTGCAACAGGCGAGTACAACTTCCAGTGAAGTCGGGTGAAGTGTTAACAAAAATTGTTGAAAAAATTCAAAAATCAAATATTAAAAAATATCAACAAAAGCAATGAATTGAACAAAACATAAACATAACAAATCATAAAATAACCACTCTACATTTAAAAAACACAAAAGCATCAATCATCTTAGAAGCTAAAATAGTAGCTTAAAATACATGTGTACGAAGAATTGACTAAATTAGAAAATTACATAACATTGTGTGAAACAACGAAAATAAAATATGAAAATGATTTGTTATCTACTTGTTTATTTTTTGTTCTAAGAGATATTCCAGAATTAAGAACAGTGCTATCTTTACTTACCCAAAATGATCTCAAAATTATCCAAAAATGTTCCCAAAATAATTCTAAAATAATCCCAAAACGATTCCAAAATGATCCGAAAATTAGCCCCAAAATTGTTCCCAATTAATCCAAAATTGAACCCAAAATGATCTCAAAATAGCCCCAAATTGATCTCAAAATTATCTCAAAATAATCCAAATATGATCCCAAAAATATACAATACAAATACAATACGAATACGGCCAATAAAACTTCAGGGGGTCTTGGGGGTTCGCTAGCCTGTACCCCCCATCCTTAAATTTCGGGTACGCTCCTGAAAATATACCGCCTATACCTCAGTTTTTTCAATTTCCTTTCCATCGATGCTTACAGGAGGTTCCTAAAGTTTTTCATGTGGCGTA
>CAXKVI010000001.1:179906236-179951236 GCA_964058755.1 Campiglossa producta | reverse complement strand
CGACATCATGGTTTGTATGCGGCTGAAAGTACTTTTCATTTGATACTCATATTGGCGTATCTTGCTCAATACATACAAAAATTGAGATAGGTGGTAACCCTGTCGACCTCCCGTAGGTCGCCTCCCCGTTGGTGCACCCTGGGTAACGCTAAATGGTCTACATGGCCTACACGGCTAGTTTCTTGTATTGCCGTTTCTACGAGAACGGTACCAGTACTTGTGCTGTACCCATCGTGCCGAAACGACCCGGGCCGTTTTCTTATATCGACCCGGCCCAGAGCAATACACTCGGGGTGACCCTGTCTGACATTTGGGCAGGGCTACGCCTCGCTACAACAACAACAACAACCACCCCAATTGGCAACACCCAAGTGAAAACTCTTAAAAGCAAGCACACGGTATCTATGACAAATTCAAGCGGTTCTCGAGTAGTACCGGATATGCAAATATAATGCGGTAAGGTGGCAACCCTACATGCACTTTTTATTTGGTATGTCGCCGAGAATACCTTTCATTGATACCCATATTGGCATTTCTTGCTCAATACATAAAAAAAATCGAGATTGGTGGCAACCCTGTAAACCGCCCCAATTGGCAACAATAAATGCTTGTAATAAAAGCAAAATGTAGACTGGGATATATGTATGTATGTATAAGAACATATTTGCTCTACACTGAAAATAATTTTTCATAAATAGAGCCCCTTTTAGTTAAAATCTCGTAAATATAGCGCTTTTTGACTGCCAGAAAACCGAATCGAAAGCGCATTAGACACATTCACCATTCGATGGTAACTCATTGCTCCCCTCACAGTACGACAACTGTTATCTAGAAAAAAGTTTGGCGTGGAGTGGGGACCATGAACTATTTTCCAAGCATATTTAGATAGCAGTGACGATTGTAAAGCTGGTAAACTTAGGATCACAAATAACCTGGTTCTACCTACTTGCCAGCAGTTTATACTTTTCCAGTTTGCACTCGATGATGAACAACATTTTTTGCTGATAAAAATTAAAAAATCACAATGGTAAAAAAGGCTTTCATAAGTATATACGTAGAAATTATTTTCAGTGTACAGATCTAATTAACCTATTTTTTCAGTGTAAGATGGTTTATGTAACCGCATGTTCCAAAACACACCAAACCTACACAACAATGACAATCTCAAAGGATTTCCCATGCGGCAGTATGAGAGGCGCATCACCCAGCGGAGCTGGGAACGATCCTTCGATTTTAGGGGTGAAAAATTGTATAGTAGTAGTACAGCTAATTTGTGGGTCGTTACATGCAAATTCTATGATGTACAAAGAGCCAAGGGCTTGAATAGCGCTGAAATCCTCCCTTGCACTACCATGTCTTTGTCGCACAGCTTTGACTTGACGTTGATGAGGTTGGCACCGAAGATGAGAAGGTATCTGCTAAAAGTGTACAGTGTACACCGACATACAAAGTGCTTGGACTTTTTTTAGTTTGACAACTTAAAACTATGCTGTGGCTTACTCATTTCAAAAATTCATTTTTGCACATTGTGTTCTTTCGATTTTTTTTTCGTTTTGCGAAACTTGTGCACCAATGTTTGCTTGGGAATTTTGCTCTCTTTTCTAAGTGGCATGGATAAGAGATTTTATACTTATTACTAGAATACATTAAGTGATCCAAAATTTGCACATACCTACCTACCTACCTTGAGTGGATATTAGATTACGCAAAACTTATTTAAGTATTTCTGAAATAGATATAGGCGACTGAAATCGAACCAAAATTTTTTGAATGCAGGTTTTTGCAAGTTTCCAATAATACGAATACAGACAAATTTCCACTAATGTAATAGTACATTTACACCGCACCAAATTTGGCGAATTCAAATGAGTCAATTCGACACTTACCCGCAAGAATCTACTACCTTGACAAAAAGCGGACGAATGAAAATGCATTGCCGTGATGATTTGGGAAAAAGCGCCAAATTTGCAATTTTTCGCCAAATTTTTCAAATTTGGTGTGGTGTAACTGTATATCTTATAGTGGGAAGAAATCCCAATAAAAATAAATTTTTGTGAAAGATAATAAAAGTAAAATTATGCGCAAAAACAACTTGAATTCAAACTCAAAAATTAAATGCAAGTGATAATGGAAACCAAATTACACTATCAGTAAATCTGGAATTTAGTGTTTAATGCATTTAAAATTTCCACGGCTGATGGCTGGGTCACAGCTATAGGCATACAAAAAAATAATTATAAAATATAATGGAGGCCATTAAAAAGGCAAAAACATAATTCTTCACATATTTAAACACATTAAGGTAGGTCGTCCAAAATTCTTCTAAAACTCCATTCAATAAATTTTTTTCAAAAAATGCATTTACCATCGTCTTTAGAGCATGATTTGGGACAACGCCAATCGACATGAAAAATGAAAATGAAAAAAAATATTATGCATAAAAAATAGAAAAGTCATCCTGATCATTTCGCTATACTTATTGATGAGTCCATCACTTCTTCTTCTCATACTTACAAACTTCGGACCAAAGTATACCATTTCATCTTCAGGAAAGAAATAAAAAGGTTGAAAGGCCTTGAGGCGATGACGCGGGCTTTTCCATTAACATAAAAAAAATTCATATGTGGTCATTATATCGATTTTTTGGCCCACTCTAATATGTACATATGTAGCTGCTCATATTTGGTCATATATTTTTGCATGATGAAAATATTGCTCTCGTTTTCATTAACATGCGATTACGAGCATTTTAATTGCAAATTTGCAAGTGACAGTGAACAAGTTGATAACATTTACATTATGCATTCTGAATATGAAGATTCTTTCCATGTATGTATGTGTATGTATATGTCTGTCATGTGATGCTTTGCACTTGCATAAAAGTGCAACTGCGTATGTGTGAATGTAATGTTTAATATTGCACTTCTGTGCGATAACACCTGGATATAAATCTCTGCAAATGAAAATAAAAGTACCAAACGTAAGTATTCTAAAGGTTTAATTGTCAATTTAATTATTTATACTCATACGTGTGCTCATTTGTTGGTATTGAGGCAGCATTAAGAGACATTACAGCGGAGATTTCTGTTACATACAGAGAATTGTGCAAGTTTAAATCTAAAGTTGTTAAGATCTGTATAGGTTTACTTTTTTGATACATTTGTATGAAGAAAAAGATGTCAATATTTCAAACAGGTTTAGATGATGGGATCAGCTTATAAATTTTTCGAAAGATATTTCTCTTCGTAAGCGCTGGTTTCCATAATATATATATGAGTCGAATGCCTCAGTTAAGTGCGTATTATACGTTTTAAAACAAGGAAATATTAATAGCTCATCACATTTACAACTGCATGCATTTAGACTGTCCCAAAAAAATAAAAATTCCTGAAAATGCACATACAAATATTTAATGATGATATATCCTAGAAAAGGATTTTACAGTATTTTATTTCGATATCTCAATCCGTTTTGGAAATATACACCGAAACATGAATGCAATTTACCTAAACCTTTCATATTTGTATAGCTAAATGTTACTCATACGCCGTGTATGATCCATAAAAAGTGCACTATAATTGCAAAATTTCAAGATATACGCAATTATTTTTGATAGAAAACATAATTTTACGCAATGTACTAAAACGCTTTTGTGATTCCAATGTCCTTTTATAGTGAATGCGTGTTTTCAATATCTTTGTAAAGGACCCTGTTGTCCTTAAAAAAGTCCAAAGGTGGATTTGTTACACAGTCCTTTATATATTAATATTAAAATCATGTAATTTTCGAAGCCTTAATGTAGATTTCAAATCTCAAATTTCGAATCAACATTTTTTTCCATACGCAGTCTACATTTTTATTTTGGAAAGTCTTTGTATTTTGCCCACAAAAAGTTCATATGCGGCATAGCTCAGCGGTAGAGCAGTCGGCTGTAACTCCTGAGCGCTTCCGTTCGAATCCTGCCAGGTGCCACATATTTTTAATTTTATTTTTTTCTTAAAACTTTTCGGTTTAAAATTAAAACTTTTTTGGTCTACAATTTTTTCTTTGTTTTCAATTATATTTGAAAGCTTATTTAAGATTGAGTTTTTTCCACAACATTTATGTATGCACCTTAGGTCAGTGGTGGATCAGACGGGCAAGATGCGGGAAGTCTTGGTTCGAATCCCAGCCAACCGACAAAAAAATGATTTTTTCTTTAAAAAATTGTTAAAATATTTCTGGTTTAAAATTGAAACCAAATTTGGTTTGGTCATATATGTAGGTACTACATATTATGTAGTCCAAAAAAGTTTAAAATTTAGGCTCAAATTTTTAACCCTTCACAATTTTGGTACGCTCTAATGCATTAAAGTATTTGTTTATATGAAAATAATGACGTTTGGCTGCAATTTGCCACAATCTGTTGTACAAATAACCTTGCTACACCTGTATAATGACAGCTATGCGTGTGAATGAAATAAACAAAACAATAATTTGCATACATATGTATGACATGTAAACGCATATACAAGTACAGTGCTGGCTGAAAAATTAGCACCAAGAATAAACATTATTAACAAATTATCTTGGCGGCCGCCGTGGTGTAGCGGTTAAGTGTTCGGCCTTCTACACCAAGTCGTGGCGGTTCGATGCCCGGCAAAAGTAACATCAAAAATTATTTAGAAAAAAACAATTTTTCTAAACGGGGTCGCCCCTCGGCTGTAGTTTGGCAAACTCTCCGGGTGTATTTCTGCCATGAGAAGCTTCTCAGCAAAAAATTCATTTGCTTTGCAAGTGCCGTTCGGAGTCGGCAAAAAATTGTAGGTCCCGCCAACTTGTAGGAAAACCTCAAAAGCAACACACCACAAGTTGGAAAGAGAAGCTCGGCTAAAAATCTCGTTAGAGGTTATGATAACCTGTTGGTATATCGCCGCCATTAGTTTTTTTTTTTTTTTAATAAACATTGTTAACAAATTACCTACAAAAACTTCAGTGAAAAAAAGTCTAAAACTCAAAAGCAGTTTTCAGTGACTTGAAATTTGGTACCAAACTGATAGGCTAGGCGAGGATGACAGAAAATTCGCATAGAACTGAACTGTGTTAGTTTTCGACGCAGAGAACGAACCGTTTTAGTCTTTCGCACTAACTGAACCGTATTAGTCTTTGTTGGGAGCGACGATGTGTAATTTGATATTATATCGCACGATAAATTATAATCATCCAAATTGTGATTTTTGCGATGTGATGTGATCTGTTATTAGATAACATGATAATGCGTGATGTGATACGATATGAAATTATCTGCAATACCATGGGGTTTTTGTATTAATAGCAAGTTTAGTTACTAGCCTCATTAGTTACAACATCAATGATCACGTCGAAAGTCCTAGGCAACATAACAACAACATATGAGATCATATCACGTCCTATGCGATTATGTCATATCTTACCATTTAACATAGCGTACCATATAAATCCATTTTGTCACATCCACGTATGATGTCAAGTTATTCAATTCAATATATTTACATTGAATTCACTCCAGAAATGTCATAACATCATAATATGAATTGTCACGCAGAAAATTTAAAATTTATATAAATTGTGTCAATAGTATCGACACTATCGAAAGTGGCTTTGAAAATATCGGCAATATCGCAAGGCGGTAATATCGATAGTTTTCAAGCTCTAGAAAGTTGCTACTTACTGTCTTGTTGTTTTACTAAAAAGCTCTCCCTTTCCTTCCCCGTACCATCAAAGAAAATCATATGATATGCATTTTAGAACTAATATTTTATTATTAATTTATTTAAATACGACTCGCTTCAACTTAACTTACTAACTAGAAAAAAAAAAACAAAATGTACAAATAATTTGTTTCACAACTCATTCATTTGAAATGAGCTCACAGTCGCATTCGATTTCATTCTTGTTTTGTTTGTGAGCTATCTAAAAAAATGTGAAGTGTGAGCGTGTGAGTTTTGTTTCTCTGTTAAGCGGGGTTTTCTCTCTAAGCTCAGCTTGAACCTCTTTCAATATTTTTTGATTCATAAAATTATGATTTCTTTTCGGTTAAATTGTAGATTTGCTTGGCAATAACCGATAGTTCAACGTCGATTGGCTTGGTATCGTCGTACAATGAAGGCGCCTCACACAAAATCATGAAAGTACCCACAAGCGATGCGATCATGAAGATCCACAGAAAGAGGCGATCCAATACCATGGCAACGAAGCCCCAATCTTGGTCCTCCTGCAAAAAAAAAGAGAGCGAATGGAAATTTAAATATTTTCTTTTAGAGAAACGTGATTGAAGTTAACATCAGTGTTTGATAATATGTGTCTAGAATCTAAACCCTGCTAATAATGTTGACATAATATATTTCATTACCACATAAACGTTGAAATACATCAACTGTCAAACAAACAAAGCGATTGGGCGTTGAGAGTCCAGCAAGCTTTCAACTTAATTCCAACCCAACTTTTCAGGCTGTTCATCAAAAACTTTTCGATGTCTTTTCGCGAAAACAGTGAGTAAAAGTAAAACGCCTCTTCTGATGAGCTAAAGTTTTTCATTGCAATGACAGTCTGCGTGTGGGTCGTTCATCTTTCAATCAAAATCAACTGTCGAATGACTGTTGTAAACCGCATAAGTTTGGTTGTTTATTGTTGGTACCGAAATTTATTGCTTTCATTTTTTTGTTACACGATGTATGTATGTATACATTAGGATTGGCAATATTTCGTAGAATCGTATGATATTTTTGTGAATATATTCTTAGGTGGCCGACTGAGAGCCAGTCGAATACATAAGTCTACTTGGACCACATACTCAATCTGTTTCAAATTCTATTGGGATTGATGTTAGTACTCAGGTTTATGATAAGCATAGTCATAATTTAAAAAAATAAAATTGCGAACTTCCCTAATATTTTTATATTTATGTTTACTTAGTTGTTGTTTTATGGTTAAGAAAATCATTCGTTATGTAAGTCATAGTTGGATGATTGATTTCATCGCGTATACATATATTTCTGATATACCCTGCGGTAAACTAGTTAAAAAATTTGCACCTTCTTTTTCACACAAGAATTGGTACGATTAGATTACATTCAACTAAAATAAATTAAATTTATTTTAATTAAATAATATTAAATACAAAAAAAAAAAAAAAAAAATAAAAAAAAAAAAAAAATAAATAAAAAAAAAAAATAAAATAAAAAAATAAAAAAAAATAAAAAAATAAATAAATAAATAAATAAATAAAAAATATAAAATGAACAAATAAAATTTAAAAAACTAGATAAAAATAAAATAAAACAAAAAGTGTAAAAAAATAAAAAAATAAAATAAAATAAAATGATGAATAATTAAAATAAAAAAAAAATAAAAAAAAAACAAAAAAAAATAACACAAAAAATAAAATATTAAAAATTAAATATAGCGGAAAAAAATTAATTAAGGTAAAATTGAATCAAAATAAATTTAACAAAAATAAAAAAATAGCAAAAAAAAATAAATAAAAAAATACATAAATTTAAAAAAAAGTTAATTGAATAAACCTAAATGAATTCAAATTAAATGAAACTAAAAAACACTAAACTAAATTAAATTAAATTATATTAAATCAAGTCAAATCACATATTTCTTCAATCACTATTGGGTATATTACTCCAATAGTATGTCCATATGTCCAACTGGCATATCTATTTATTTTTTTGATTGTAGCAAGTCAACATTGCCCAAATCCACTTTTAATTACTTTTGTGCAATTGACTGCCATCGGCCAAATACCAGCATAAATATAAAAACCGCTAGCCGGTCTTTGATCAGCCACCACTTCAATCGCACGTCTCTTTATTGAGGTCTTTCTGAGTTTGTTGCATTCGTGGCTGTCAAAATCTTTTTATCGGACAAGCTTTTAAACTGCAGTCACCCCAAAAGTGGTTTCATATTTGTAATCAACATCAATTGAACGCGAATAACAGTTTAACATTTGTCTATGACTTCGTTTTTGAGGGATGTGGCGAAGCTTATTCCCAAGTACATGTGTATGAGTGATGAATTGTGGATTTGCATGTTTTGGACGTGATTTTCTGAATGATTTTGATTTTTATGAGTTTTCGTTTTTTGATTGTATTTCTCCAAGTATTCTAAAATTTTGTAGGCACTCTATTTACTTCATGTATTATCTCGGTGCTAGTTAGGTATTTTTGAAGTGTAAAATTCACTATCGGAATGCAATTTAGAAAAAAATAATATTCATATCTCTCACACCGAAAACACTTCCCAAGCCATTAGGGATGCTTTTTGCCACTAAAATACCACTTCCCACTGTCAAAGTGACAGACAGCTTCTTAAAATATTAGTTGGTCTAATTAATTACAAACAAGATTGCCGTTGATAAATTTTCAGTAATTAGTAAAGCGTTGCTGTTGTTTTTGTTAATATGTCACGAAATCAATTACCACATGTGTAAAACATCCTACAACTTTTCAATTATGCTTACATGACACACAACAACAAAAAATTCCAGCCACATACAACAATTTCTTCATTCAAACCATTCACCAAAGAAGCAACAAAGCGAAACTGTTAAAAGATGACAGCCAATCATATTGATGAATGGCCGCATACTGTTGCTGCTGTTCTGTGGCCAACTAGTTGAAATGCCTGATATGATGATGATGATCACAATGATGACTTGCATGATTATTAGCAGCCAATATAATTAAGAAGCGAACAGCTCATTTGTAGTTTTCTTTTATTAATTCTCATGCTTTCGATAAAAGTTCAATGCACTGATTGATGAAAAAACTTTGCTTTGTATGTTTGTGTGTTCGTTGATTGAATGAAAACTATGACGGTTTCAATATTTTTTGCAGATTTGTTATTTAAACTTAGTACCAAATTTTGTCTCATGTGTGAACAAGAAAACAAAAACATAAAATAAAATAAAATAAAATAAGTTAAACCAAAAAATTATACAAAAAAATAAAATAATAACTAAAATAAAAAAATAAAAAAAAATGTAAAAAAAAATAAAAAAAAATAAAGACAGGTAAAAAAATTAAATAGCAAAGAAAAGAAAGACAAGGAAAAGGAATTTCGAAAAAGGTAATTATTTAAAATACAAAAACAGTAAATGAAAATAAAAGAACAATAAATAAATTAAAATAAAATAAGTTAAAACAAAATTAAAAAAAAAAAATTAAAAAAAAAAAAAAATAAAATATGTTATAACAAAAAAAAAAAAAATGAAAATATTATAAATAAAATAAAAAAAAGGAAGGTAAAAAAAAATAAAAAGCAGAAAAAAAACAAAGGAAAGGAATTTCGAAAAAGGTAATTACTTAAAATACAAAAAAAAAAAATTAAATAGCAAAGAAAAGAAAGACAAGGAAAAGGAATTTCGAAAAACGTAATTTTTTAAAATACAAAAAAAGTAAATGAAAATAAAAAACAATAAATAAATTAAAATAAAATAAGTTAAAATAAATAGCAAAGAAAAGAAAGACAAAGGAAAAGAATTTCGAAAAAGGTAATTACTTAAAATACAAAAAAAAAATTAAATAGCAAAGAAAAGAAAGACAAGGAAAAGAATTTCGAAAAAGGTAATTATTTAAAATTCAAAAAAAGTAAATGAAAATAAGAGAACAATAAATAAATTAAAATAAAATAAGTTAAAACAAAATTAAAAAAAAAATTATACAAAAAAAAATAATAACAAAAAAAATAAAAAAATTTAAAATAAAATAAAATAAAAATAAAGGAAGGTAAAAAAAAAATAAATAGCAAAGAAAAGAAAGACAAAGGAAAAGAATTTCGAAAAAGGTAATTACTTAAAATACAAAAAAAAATAAATAAATAGCAAAGAAAAGAAAGACAAAGGAAAAGAATTTCGAAAAAGGTAATTATTTAAAATTCAAAAAAAGTAAATGAAAATAAGAGAACAATAAATAAATTAAAATAAAATAAGTTAAAACAAAATTAAAAAAAAATTATACAAAAAAAAATAATAAAAAAAATAAAAAAATTTAAAATAAAATAAAATAAAAATAAAGGAAGGTAAAAAAAAAATAAATAGCAAAGAAAAGAAAGATAAAGGAAAAGAATTTCGAAAAAGGTAATTAATTAAAATACAAAAAAAATAAAATAAATTAAAAAAAATAAAAATAAAAAAGAAAGACCTAGGAAAGAAATTTCAAAAAAGCTAATAAATTAAAATACAGCTTTCTTTTTGAATTTCAACCACTGGGTAAATTCTCGAGTTACTAAAGGGAGCAAAAGGTTTGTTTACTGTCCAAAAAAAGTTCAGAGCAGGTTAGAGCAGAGCAGAGCAGAGCAGCTGTCAAAATAGAAATAGAGCAACTCAGAGCAGAAATGCCATGAAACACTTGAATCTCGATAGTTTCTTTTTATTTGGTTTTTTTGTTTAAATCTTCAAAATTAATGCATTGATTTTCTTGCAAGCTAATTTTTTTGAAGTTTTCAAAAATTTATTTTATCCTGACTGACAATTGCTTCTCTGCTCTAACTTACTCCATAAAAAAAGCTAGAGCAGAAATTTGTGATCTGGATTACTCTAGTTTTGTTTTGAGCGTACTCATGAAACAAAAGATAGAGCAACCTAGAGCAAGAAAAGTGTTCGTTAAACACAATTTTGTGAAATATCTCAATCTGGCGTTAGCTAGAGCAGCCCAATAAACAAACCTATAGTGTGTTAATTAAGAACAAGAGGAAGCCGCTGTTTCATTAATTTCTTTATAAATTTTTTTTGTTTTAAACTTCATTTATTTGAGAAAGCTTTCACAAGTTATTTGCAGTTAAGACACGTACCACACGCACACAAATACAAACATACAACACCCAAACTCCCACGACCACATAAATCCTTACATTCGCCTTTTTTACTTACCGCATTGAATTCATCCTGGCGTTGCATGTGATGTTGTATGAACATAACATTGTGTATGGCCTTTTCCAACTCGAACGGATACTTCTTGCGCTGCACCACATCGCTAAGTGAATCATCGAGTCCAGAAAGCACTGATGGCAAACCATTGTAACCGCTAAGCGTACTTAAGCCGCCTCCCAAAGCGCCTACCAGACCGCTAAAGCTATACAAAAGTAACAAAAAATTTAAATAGAAGAAAGAATGCGTCAAGTAAAAACCATTACACGAAAAAGTATTTCCATTGAAATAAACAAAAGAAGAGCAGACAACATTCGGGCTGCCGCTTGCCCTCACACACCCTCTCTCTCACTCTCTCTTTTTCGTTCACATGCATACAACTGTCGCTTCACATTCCGTTTGCTATTAAATTAATTACCGATTCGTAGCGCTGGTTGTGTGCAATCCATTACATCCGCCACCACCCAGTCCGCCCATACGCAAATGAATGTGTTGCAACGAGTCCGGACTCGAGCTACCCGAATTCATTTGCATCTCATCCATTAGCGCTTTGCCAAATTTGGTTTTACTAAATTTTGTGCCATAATTGATTTTACTCGCAGCCAAATCGCGCAACAGATCCTTGGGCACGCGCATCAACAGCAGCTTCGGCAGGCGTTTAATGAAGAAGGCGCGCACCCATGGCGCCATTTTGTGTGTACTCGGTTTTCGATAATGTATATTGAGTATGATAATCGTTATGACGACACTCAGCCCGACCAGCAACATTGTAAAGAGTAGATATTTGCCGAGTAGCGGTAGTGCCAGCGATGTAGACGGTATAATTTCCGAGATCAGCAAAAAGAACATAGTTTGTGAGAGGAGAATGCTGATGCAGAGTGCAATTTTCTCACCCGAATCGGCGGGCAAATAGAATACGAGCACCGAGAGGTATGAAATACCGACGCATGGTATGATCAGATTAACGGTGTAGAAGAGAGTTTTGCGGCGTAGGGTGATGTTGAAGAAAATGTCTGGAAAGTAGTATAAAATTTAATTGCTTTAATAAATATAATATTATGTTATTATATGAGCCGAAGGTGGCAACACTAGTGCTCACACCCAGTGTAAAGTGGCGAGTTGTTACTACTTTTTTAAAGTAAGGAAAAAAGAGTAGCCACCTAAATATGGGCCGTATTATGCTATGGATACATACATGGAGATTATCTCCAATAAATCTTCTTTAAATCTTCTTTAATCAGATCCAAATTTTACCCTGACACACATCAAATTGAAGATTAACAATCGGCGCCATCTTCGTGACAATGTGAACGAAATAAATGTCCGCTAGGTGGCACACGGATCGGGTTATACGGTAAGTTCATTTAAAAACTGAAAAGTTGCGACCCACATTAAGAAACTTCGCGGTATGTTAGATTATTGAAACTAGGCATATAGATACACAATTAAAGACAATACAATTGGTTCTACACAAAAAATATACACCTAAATTTTAAACTTTTTTGGACTACATAATATGTAGTACGTAGATATGTGACCAAACCAAATTTGGTTTCAAATTTAAACTACACCAGATATCAAAAAAATTGGTTTAGGGAAACGGCTTTCAATTTTAAACCACAAATGTTTTAACAATTTTTTAAAACATTGCTTAAACCTTAGACGGGTTTAAAATTAAGGCTCATTTTTTAACCGTGTATATATAATTTCCCTAAAGGGCGCACTGATCGAGGCAGTTCAAAACTCTTGAAAAGGAGGGGGAATCTTGCGATCGATTTTTGAGTAACTTGGACTAGCGTCTTAAAACTTGACATATTTATCACAACTAGGTGGTAATGAAATACTTCATCAAAAAAAAAAATCCGTTAGGTGGTGCACGAATCGAGCTATTTCGAAAATTCTTTTGAAATTGAAAATCTTTCGATCAACTTTCAACTAACTTCCTCGCAACCTAGGGGCTTAAAACTTGCGGGTGACAATAAAATTTGTAGAAATCAAAATTCCGGTAGATGTCGCCCTGCGCGATATAATTAAAAATCTACGAAACACAGGGGGAGAGAAACTTTTTTTCTTCGGAGACTCCCGAGCATGGTGGGAGCACAGGGATCATAGGGATCTCCTTGACGACTGGATGGATGATTTTTCAGGTAATGATACTACTTGCGAATTATTCCGCGGTAGAAAGACTCCACCGATCGATGCACCCACTTGTCAGTAATCTTTGACTTTAAGTCAAGTTCGTCCTAGCTCCACTGAAACCTTGATTGCTTGTTGCCAAAGATATGTGAACACCCATCCAAAAAATCCAACACGAACACTAAACCACTTCAACGAGATAAATTTTATCTTCGATTTTTGGTCTCTTATTGGACCAATATCAAAGCAGTTATCATATTTGTTAGGCCAACCAAGCTATATAACGGCAATAAAACATAATTGGTTTTATATCAAATCAAACGAAGCTAATAAAACAATGTTACAACTATACAACGTAATAAATAGAACATTACAGCATTAGTATATTAGCTAAGTCTACTTATGAACTTAAAAGCAGGCAAGCCATTAAAACGATTTGCTCAAACTTTAAGTATGTAGTAGCACATGTAAGGCTATCAAAAGAAAAATAGCTGTCAAGGAAAAATAATACTTGTATGTTGATCTTATACAAACATTTCAACTCACAAACAAAATTGCACCTTCATTAATCGCTTTAGCTTTAACCGAATTGAATTTAGAAATGAATTGAAATAAACAACGCGAGACTCATAAATCTTGGCTTTTATTTTGTTTCAGTAATAGCTTTCTTTATTGTTTTTTGTTGGTATTATTTTTGATTTACGATGTGTAAGACTTTGGGGTTTAGAAATTGCGCGCGTATGTGCTATTTCAGATTACATATTACACATTGCAAAAAAAAATAGTTATAGAATTTGGAGTATCTCCCTCCGGCCGACTTTACAGTGAAAGACCCAATAATCCTACCTGAAATATTTAAATTTGTCAAGAAATGGTTCGGAAGCTACTTAAAGGCTCCTCAGCCCATTCATTTACCTGAGAACGTCCCTGAAACGTACACCTTAGACTGGGCCAAAAAAAAAATTCATTTTTTTTCAAAAATTATATTGATTTTCTTTTTAAGAAAGGTGAAAAAAATTACTGTAATTTTTTCAGTCTTTTAAATTAAAGTCTAGATCGCTATTTTAGATTTTACAGACTTTACCTCATATCTTTTAACTTAAAACGAGCTAAAGTTGTATATTTGTATCTCAGGAACCGCTTGACCAATTTGGATAAAATTTTGAAAATAGATGGTATGATTGACCCTAAGAATATCCCCTTGGGTGTTGCCACCTGGGGCGGTTTACAGGGTTGCCACCTATTTCAATTTTTTTAAATAACGGAGCAAGATTTGCCAATTTGGGTATCAAATGAAAGGTATTTTCGGCGACATACCAACTAAAATATTTTCAAGTAGGGTTGCCACCTAGGGTCGCAAGCTTAGCGAAGTATATTTGTATATCCGGTACTATCTTGGATACAATATTAAAATGATGTATTTTTCGTAGCCTTAAAGGACTTTTTTGTGAACTTAGTATAAACAGCTCGATAAAACTTTAGCTAAAAATGGCCACGGGTTACCGTTATTCTAGAACAATAATGTTTTACACATATGTTATTTAGGCTAAAACGCACTTTTTCCATACATTTCAAGAGCAATGCTAACGTTACTTTCCCGTGTATACGCTTTACAACAAGATAACATACTTAGATAGGCAGAAGCCAAAGAAAAATTACATTGTCTCCTTAGTCATGCACAAATCTATTTAATATGAATTGAATTTAAAATTAGCATTTTCTTAAATTTACTTTACCTGGATAAGGCTCAGCACAGCAAGGATAGTATTTTTCATGACGCTCAGCGGGCACACCCAAAATATCCCATTCCACGCTGGGATAGTATTCACGCAAATCTATGCCAACCTCGACCTTGTTGTCCTTGTCATTGCGTTGATTGATATGTTTTAAATCAATCTATTAAAATAGAAAGACATTTGTCATTGCATCTAACTTTTTACAAATTTTATTGGTTTATTGAAACGTAGTGAGATGAGTTGATGAGGATAGAACAACAAAAATGCGGCACTTTTGAAATATTTAATTTTACATTTTTTATTTACCTGGTCGCCATCATATGTCCAAGAACCAAACTTCATAAAACAAGTCTGCTGATCGAACGGAAAATATCGTACATCGATTTCACAGGACGATTTGAAGATAGCGGGCGGCGTCCAAACAACTTTGCCCGTATAATGCAGAATGGCTTTGGTCATAGTGGTCACGACGTATTCACCGTCGGCGCTGTAAAGAAGAAAATAAAATGATATCTTACAACTTTAAACGAGCTAGTCTTGTATATATATACTATCTCGAGAACCGCTTGACAGATTTGGATGAAATTTGGCATAGAGATAGTATGCTTGATTTTGAGAATATGTATCAACTCTGTAAGGGTTGCCAGCTATCCCAATTTTTTAAATATAGAGCTAGATATGCCAATATGGGTATCAAATGACATATTTAAGCAGGGTTGAAGACTAGGGTTGCCACCTAACCGCATTTTATTTATTCTTTTGGGTTTTTGGGTATTTGGGAAGCTTATACTGTTGATAGGTAAGATTTGGTGGCAACTTCGGGGAATACCGAGCAAGAACAGTAGAGGTCATAAAGAGAAAAGAAAGACATGAAGGTGACTCGTTGATTTTGAAATTTCTGAGTAAGTATTTGTCTCGCATGACTTCACTTTCTATACCAGGACCCGGCAAAATTGGAAGTAAAGGGGTGTTAGCGAAATAGCGGCCATTGCATCTGTTTGCTCCGTCGCTCACTAGTGACTACCGAAACCGTGCATAACCAACGACATCCATTGATTGGTCAATGCGATCATAGCAACAATGTCATTGTTCGAGAGGCTAAGCAAAGAGCGTAATAATCTATGTGAAATTGGTTATCAGATTTTCGGACAATTGTCCCACTAAGTGCCTAGGCCTGTTCTATACTTACTTATTATACAGCACAATATCTGGCAGCCAAATATGTTCCGATGGCACATACAGCTCTGTCACACCGCCATATTCTGAGGGATCCCATTTGAATTTGTGATCCTGCCATTCGTGTTCGAGCCAAACGTTTGTTGTTAAAATTTGATCCTTTAAATTCTGTTGAAAATGTGTAGAGAGAAATGGTAATAAAATTAAATTAAAGCTTAAGTTTGTAAAATATATGGACAGTGTAGTAAAGAATAATTTAATATCCTGACAAAGTTGTATGCAATTTGGATTACGGCAAACCTTGCCGACTTGCAGGTGAAGTGACTAGAAACAAATCTGACTGCATTCCATTGCGTGTTGACAATTTAGTGATTAGTGTACTCGTGTTACTCATTTTGTTGTACCCTACCGTTTAAGGACTTCATAATTTGTAAATCGATATTTTTTTCTGTACCAGATGCTCAAGATATCCTTTAAAGGATGTTCATGAGAGCCTGAAAGTTGTGCAGGTTTATTTCGATATCTCAATCCGTTTCGGAGATATCAACCAAAACATGAATACAATTTCTTACTTGAATAACGAAATGTTGCTCATACGCCGTGTATGACCTATAAAAAGTGCACTATATTTGCAGAGTATCAAGATATACACAATTATTTTTGCAATTTACTAAACTACTTTTGAAATTCCAATGACTTTTTCTCGTAATAAAGCTTTTTCAATATCCTGGTAAAGAATCCTGTTGTCCTTATAAAAACTCAAAGGCAGAGATTTGTTGCACAGTGCTTTATATAAAGAACTTTTCTGCGAACTTAGTATGAGCTCCTAAATAGAAATTTATCTTTTTGAATTTATGTAGCTAACATGGTACATTTTTATAGGTGTTGCCACAAGAAAGTTTGTACAGGGTTACCACCTATTTCCATTTTTTAAAAATGGGTAAGATATACTAATGTGGGTATCAAACAAAAGGCATTTAACTTTCTATTTCAACAAAAATATTTCCATGTAGAGTTAGAACCTAAGGTTGCTATCTCATCACATTCTATTTTGTAACTAGGCTTTGTGCTATAATCTGAGCTCTCTTACGCATGTATGTATGTATTAAATATTATATAAGGTGCTTTTACAGAGCTGCCATTAGTTACCTACTAAACTAAGTACTTACTTCATAAAATTGCTAAATTAAAAGATTAAAGGGTTGGCCAAGTATTAACATTGTAACAAAGGTGCTAGTTGCGATACAATTATTCATTCAACAACGCAAAACAATTTTCTTTGTCTAACCTTTCTCAATCAACTGTCCGATTGAGATATGGTTGAAAACTTAGTCGATGATAAGTAGGTATACCTACAAACATTTTTGAGATTTAGTATTGAAATTGCTGATAAAAAAGACAGGACAAGGTGTCATCTTGAATAAAAACCATTCAAGAAGAGCTCAACAAATCTAAAGTGTTTAAATGTTTTTCAACATGAATCATGTTGAATTAAACAGAAAATGTTGTTTCAACCGAAAAAATGTGGTTTTAACCAAATTGTTATTGTTATTGTACACGAGCTTTCTGTTTGAAAAAAATGAAACTGAAGAAATCTAGTTTCTACGTATATTTCTTTATTCATTCTTTCATTCACACTCACCAAATCGATCAGCTGTGATAAACGCAGTCCAAGTTTAACCAAGACGGTGTCCGTGTTATTGCTCACCGGTCGTATCAGTCGATTGTAATTGCTTAGTAAATCATCGTAGAGACGTTTGGCATCCGGATTTGCATGAACCTGCACGACACTTTCGCACAGCAACAACAACACAATTAAAAGGCAAATAAATTTGCAATTTAGCCAAAAAGTGGCTAAATTGCGTATCGAGGACATTGTCTGCAATTTAAGTTGTTGTTATAATGCACTTTTTGAAACACATTGAGAATTGTTTGTTGGTTGCAAAGGAGAGTTTATGATTTAACCTTAATGCACTAAATAAATTTCTAATGGATTGATTGCCTTGCAGTTTGTTAATTGGATACATAAGTTTGTCTTCCTGCTTGAAAATCATATGAATAGTTATTAGGGTGCCCGCTATTTTCGCAGTTGGTTTTTACTTTCGCAGGCGCTCGTCCAAATCTTATACATATGTAACTGTAAACGAGCTATTCTTTTATATTTGTCTATCCTAAAATTTCTACGTAGGTGTGGCAACTCAAGATTGTTTGGATTGTAATGAAAGGTGTTTTACTTCGTATTTCAAACAATTATAATATTTTTATATAGAGTAACCGACTATGTAGGGTTGAAAGCTGATCCCCTTATATTTACTAAGGAGATTAAACAGGGTTGCCACAATTAAGGTAGGTTTGCCACTAAGGGAGGGTTACCACTACTCCTATCATATTTATTTGGGGTTTGGGTATCAAATAAAAGGTATTTTGCGTCGTATTACAACAATACATATTTTAGATATTGTTACCACCTAGAGTTGCCACTTAACACCATTATTCTTGGGGTTTTTTCCATATATGTATCCGTTATTATCTCGAAACCTTTCGACACATTTCAAAAAAATATCGGTTATGTACTAAAACTTAATATGTCTTACATAAGCCACTTAGAAACACTTTACTGAGTTGCCACCTATCTGTAATTTAAAAAACAATTCAATATGACAATGTGCTACCATCTAGGGCTATGTAGATATATATTTTTTCAACGATTCAAAAAGTTAAAACTTACAACAAACTAAATTATATGGCAGCCTCGAAAAATGCCGAGTTAAGCATTGAACATTTTTTATCCTACAATTCTTCAGGTTTGGCTGGAGTTTTCTCAACCATTCTGGGAAGCAGTATTAACACCGAAAATAATATCAGTGTAGAAATCCAACGGAATCACTCTTGAGAGAAAAGTTTTCTGGAAGACCTATGATCCTTCTCGTGATGCCAACGGCGAGTATCGAAGGAGATTTAACGATGAGCTGTACAAGCTGTATGCAGATCTGACCATAGTCCAGCGAGTTAAAGCCCAAAGGCTCCGCTGGCTGGGTCATGTCATGCGAATGGACAAAGAAGCTCCAGCCCAGAAGGTTTTCCTATCGTCACCCGAATTCGGCAGCAGAGGAAGGGGGAGCCCTCCATTGAGATGGAAACAACAGGTGGAGAATGACTGGAACTACCCTGGAATGACTGGCATGCTTTGATATCAACCGCCAAAATTGCTTAGACGGTTAAGCGGCAATAAATGATGATGATTCTGAGAAGAAAAGGGACAGTAGATACCTAGCAGCGTTTCAAAATAAGGTATTATTATTGTTGCATACCTTTTTTGAAAAAAAAATCAACAAAATTCTAAGTGAAAGGAACAAAAATAAACCCAACTTGGTCAACAACGGACACTCTAGTGCGTATGTGCGTATTTCATTGGCCTTCTAGCCGGTTGTAAAGCTGGTTACCGCCTATTTTTAGTTGCACTCGTAAATTTTTTTTCGTTTACTGGCAGTCTTTTGTTTATTTCGCTTTGCTGTTATTTTGCTTGCTTTTGCAGCGCTTCTTCGCCTTTTTTCTGTGACGTCTACGAGTTTTGTACTAAAAAGTGTTCTACAAGTGTGTGTGTGTGATGTGTAAACGTCAGCTACAATATGTCAGCTGTAATATTTTGTGGCTGCTTACTTTTGACAATCGAAAGAAAAGCGGCGCAATTGAGAGCAACGCGTACTGAGAGTCAAAATGCGAGAGAATGCCGAGCCTTGCCAACTACAGTTTGAGCCATTTGTTGCTGTTGTTGTGATGCAATAATAGCAGCGCTGTGTTGCGCACGTTTTGTTGTTTATTGTTTTTTTTTTGTGTGTTGTTGTTACCTGTATGTAGTTTTTTATATGACACAATTTTATGTATTTTTTATTTTTATTTTTTGCAGAATAAGTTGCCTGGTGTCGTTGACTTGTAAGTTTTTTGATGGCGGTGGTGCGCCTAGATGTATGCAACAAATTTTCTTAAGTTGCTGCAAAAACCTTTAAAACGAGCTTTTCACTCACAAATCAGACATTTAATTATCACATCACTCGTTTCATTGCAATACTTTCGTCCTCTGTTTTCATGTTTCACAACTTTCTTGCCGTAAATTTTTCGTTTAGCTATCTCTTTAAGCCGCCATTTGTACTAGTTTTGTGCGTTCGAAATGCCGCACAGCAATACCGTTGCTTCCTCAAAAATATCAAAGACCATACTGAGCCACTGAGTATTGTTTTTGTAGCGTAGTTGATATTGCCGCCAGGATTTGGCAGAAGCTACAGTGTAGCGCCTGTTTATTTCTCTGCCAGCCGCTCCCAACTTGCGAATGGATGCTGCGAGTGTGACGCGACATTGTTTGCAGCTTTCTCAGCGCCATAGCACAGCTGAGAGCATATCAAATTTAACTTTCAAGATAATTATTTCGTTGATTTGGGTTAGGACACCCGAACTGTATGGAGTACTAAGGCTGCTCATTGAGTGTATACTTAGTTTTCAAGTTTGTAGTAGTAAATTTATTCCACTTAAAGGGCGTGCTTCGGTTAGCGTTATATTTTCTATTAAGTAATAGCTGCTAACTGCCGAATTTACTTCTATTGCAGCCAAATAGCTATGCACCTCAATTTGTTCTGGTACATGCGCTTTAATACATATTTCGAGGCCTAGTAAGATATTTGGATAAGTTGAAAGGTTTACTAAGCTTAGAAGGTCATAGTTCTTCGGCACAAAGTTTACATATCGCCCTTCTACTTTTATCAACTTCAACAAATACTTGCTGTTTAGCGCAAAACTTAAAAGTTTCAAGTTTGGAGTTTTTGAAATTCATTTCGTCCTTATTATTTTATTGCTATACTAAAAAATTTGTAATTTTATCAACAAACGGTTTGGGCAGCTTTTAAATTTAAATATTTGAATAACTAAACACGTCCCATATTCCCAAATTCTCTTTTCTACTCTGAGAGCCTTGTTCTAAGTACTCACAGTCTCCACAATGTTAACATTAACAGAATATCATGCAAAGTTAAATATGTTATGTCCAATGTAAACCTTTGTGAATGCGTATAAGTGTTTGAGGAGACATATTCATATTCAGCACTATCTCGGTTGCCATACAAACGGTTTGCAAGCGAAACATGAACAAAATTGAAATATATGGACTAGAATGTACCAAAAAATCAAAGTGGCTTTATTTAAAAGCATACTCTCTAAATATGACTATTATGCTCAGTAGAAGGAAGGAGATTTCCTAGAAATTGATTTTACAAAATGTGTATCAAATGAAGATTTATCACGAGAGCCTGATCGTATTATTAGTTTCATTTCGATATCTCAATCGGTTTCGGAGGTATCAACCAATACATATCTAAATGTAATTTGTCTGAACTTTCCCTACTAATTTTTACTCATACGCCGTGTATGACCTATAAAAAGTGCACCATAATTACAAAATTTCAAGATATATACAATTATATCTGATGGAAAAAATATTGTTGTTGTTTTGAAGTTCCAACGTCCTTTTCTCGTGAATACGTTTTTTAATATCCTGGTAAAGGATCCTCTTGTCCTAACAAAAACTCAAAGGTAGAGATTTGTTACACACTTTTTTATATATGGACACAATATTAAAATTTATTTATTTTTCGAAGCCTTAAAGGGCGTTTTTGCGAACTTAGTATAAGCTGTTAAATAAAACTTTGACTAAAAAAACGGCACGGGTTACCGTTATCCTACAACAATATCAGGCTAAAACTCACTGTTGGTTATGCATATCAAATTTCGAACCAAAACTTTTTTTCATATATTTTTGGGAATTTAAACCTCGAAACCTGGGTAAACCTATGGGGCATAGTCATAGTCGAGATAAGTTAAGATATCACATATAAATTTTGGTTTCGATCGGAGACCCTTAGGGGATGTATAATATACACAAAAATGAATAATTTGAGGGACCGGTGTAACGTAGCGTTACATGTGTACGACCCCCACTGTTAACTAACTAAATAACGCCTAAAAGCATGCTATAAAAGCGCGCTACGCTAATTAGCTGATCGATATCAACAATGGGGTGGCGATCACCAGCAGCCAACACAAATTCAACAACACACCATGGTTGATTACAGTTAGGTGGCAGCTCCGTAAAAGCCTCTTAATCTCTTTGCCTCTTAAGAGGCAACACTTATGTGTGTACAAGAGCTCTGATTCTGGGGCACCTAATCTATATATATACAAAATTTCATAGAAATGTATTTAGGCGGTTTCGAGATAATAGCGGAATAAGCAAAAATGGACTAAGGTGGTAACACTAGGTGGTAACTGTACCCGGAAATATTTTTTTTATATTGGTCTGTAAATATTTTTCTTGAAAAACAACGTGAAATACCTTTCGTTTGAACTTATGTTAGCATACATATCTCATTAATTTGTGAAAATTTAAATAGATGGCAACTATGTGAAAATTCGGTAGTAGACGCACCTACATAGAATAGAATACATTTGTCATATTCAAAGGTCATCAAAATGAGCCAAGTGGTTTTTGAGATAAAAGCGACTATGCTCAAAAATAAATATAGTGGAAATAAGTGGCAACCCTAGGTCGTACCTCCACATAGAGGAGTTTTTGTTGAAACATAAAGTAAAATATCCCACGTTTGATACCCATATCGTTTAGCTATCTCTAAAAATTACAAACAAGTGACAACTCTGTAAACCGGCCCAAGTGGCAATACCACAGAAAAAGTCTCAGGATGATATCCACGAAAATGGATCAATAGGTTTCTGAGATAGTGCGCGATATGCGAAGGAATAAATAAAATCACGTTAGGTGGCAACAATACCTGAAAATATTTCAGTTGGTATGTGGCCGAAAATACCTTTTGATACTCATATTGGGGTATCTTAGTTCATATTAAAAAGTTTTGACTCCCTTTCTCAAGACATCAAAATGTTACTCATACGCCCCGGTGCCCTAGTAAAGGAAATGTTAAGAAAATTCTCTTACTTGCTTTAACTCAAATTGCTTTTATCAATAGTTAGGTACCCTTTTCCTTTTTCATTTCCATATCCAAAATATATAAACTACATCTAGTTATAACCGAAACTATTCTAATTTAAACTATACTAATCTTAAAGTCTATAATCGAGTCTACCGAACAAAACCTATTTAACAATGCTTTTGCACGAGCAATAACAATAAAACAAAGAAAAACAATTCAGTGGAAGCAAATTGACAAGGTATGCCGAATAACTGACAACCGATAACATTCTCGGTGTATTGTAACGGTTAATTGCGTAAATGTTAAAAGCGACATTGACGCAAAGGCCATCAAATAAAAGTAGAGACTCTCTATCCAACGCATAAAGAAGAAGCAGCAATGAAAAAACATAAGGTTTGTTTATTGGGCTGCTCTAGCATACGCCAGATTGAGATATTTCACAAAATTGTGTTTAACGAACACTTTTATTGCTCTAGGTTGCTCTATCTTTTGTTTCATGAGTACGCTCAAAACAAAACTAGAGTAATCCAGATTAATTTTGAAGATTTAAACAAAAAAACCAAATAGAAAGAAACTATCGAGATTCAAGTGTTTCATGGCATTTCTGCTCCGATTTGCTCTAAGTTGCTCTATTTCTATTATGACAGCTGCCCTGCTCTGCTCTGCTCTAACCTGCTCTGAACTTTTTTTTGGTCAGTAAACAAACCTATAGTGGAAAGAGATATTATTGTTTGTATTCCAATGAGCGTGGGTTTTACGCCCAAATTTATGCTACGAAAAGTGCGTAACTAATGTGTAATATGGGACAGCAGCATAAATGAGTTGGACGAGGTTTGAAGTAAAGGCACAAAAAGCTAAAAAGTAATGGAAGTAGGAAAGGTGGTAAAAGGGTTGTAACGAAAGACTGAAGTGGCCGAGTGAGTGAGTGTGCCATGACTTGAAGGCTGTAGAACTGCTGTCTATTAGTGCGAACTACGACAGTGAATGAGTGAGTGTTTGTGTGCGCTGTGGGTTTGTGTGTGTAAAGTGGCTGTGTGCGCTGGTGTGTGTCTGTGTGCGCACTAGGAAAACTCAATTAAAATTTAAATTTCGCAACGCAACAAAGTAAATGACAAAAGTTTTGCGTGATTGCTTGGCATAAAAAAAGTAAAAAAAAAAATAACCAAAAATGTAAACTAGCAGAAGAGGAAGCTATAAAATAAATCTGTTAAAATGTTTTGTGAAAAGTTGTAGAAAAAGCAAATTAATAACCTAGAATGTTATAATTGCGTGGCGTACTTTAGTAAATAGTTCTTAAATTTCAGCGGCAAGGTGAAGCTATGAGAATCAGTAATGATTTTGAATTTCGCTAGTTTTAACACAGTCTTATAATACTCACACATATATACACATGCAAACATTGAAAAAAAAAAAACTCAAAACTTCAAAGTGATTAAAAATTCAAAAAGTGTCTCTTGCCGACTTCCGTCTTTTTCATAGTCATTTACGACGTCTTCTGTCGTGAGACATATCTCATAAGCCCAACAACAAATAAAACAAATGCTTGATTGCCCGCACACATTCGAAGTTGTTTGCTTGCGAAGTTCATCTTATGTGTGTGTATTTACTTATACATAAATGTATAATAGCCTGTAGGGAAATTATCTAACTTTGAGTGCGCATCGAACACAAAATAGAAAAAAAAAACAAAAAAAAATAAATAAGAAAACAAAAACAAAAAAAAAATAAAAAAATAAATAAAAAAGTAAAAGAAATAAAAAAATAAAATGTATAAAGAATAGAGAGAAAAAACCAATAAAAAAAAAATAAATAAATAAAAAAAAAAAAAAATAATATAAAAAAAAATAAAAAAATAATAAATCAGAAAAAATAAAAATTAAGAAAATATTTAAAAAAATAAATTAAAATTAAAAAAAAAAAACAAAAAATAAAAATAAACAAAATAAAATAAAAAAATAAAATAACAAAAAAAAAAATAAAAAAAGGAGAAAAAAAATTAAATTCAGAAAAAAAATAATGAAAAAAAAATAAATAGAAATAAATAAATAAAAAACAGTAAAAAATATTAAATAAAAAAATAAAAAAAATGGATAAAATAAAATAAAAATTAAAATAACTAAAATAAAAAAATAAAAAATTTAAAAAATAAAAAAAAAATTAAAAACTTAATTAAAAAAAAATAAAAAACGAAAAAAAAATTAAAAAAACAAAAAAAAAATAAAAAACAAAAAAAAAAAATAAAAAAATAATTCAATTGCAAAAAAAAAATAAATAAAATAATAAAAAAATAAAATAAAAAAATAAAATAAATTTTGAAATTTAAAAAAATATAAAATAAAAACTAAAATAAAAACAAAAAAAAAAAGAATAAATAAAAATAATAAAACAATGAAAAAATAAGATAAAAAATAAAAACGCAAAAAAAAAAAAAAAAAAAAAAAAAAGAATGAAATATAGTGAGATGAAATAAAATAAAGTAAAATAGAATAAAAAGAAACAATTAAAAACAAAAAAATTAAATGAAATGACAAAAAAATAAATAAAAAGTGAAACAAAAATTAAACAAAATAAATATTTCTGACCGGCTCAGCTTTTAACCAGTTACATTCCCCACTAGCTAGTTATTGCTCTTCATGGCTATTATGTGTGCATTTGGTTTTTGTGGTGCCTTCATTTATGTCTGGTTGTTTTTGTGTGAGACACCCGCAAGGAAATGAGAAAAGTTTCATTCACCAGTTGGCGTTATGCTAAGCTAAATGCATTTGTGTTGACTATGTTGATTGCATTTAAGTGTGCGGCTTCCTATGTCTGTGTTGGATGGGAGTGTCAGTGTGTGTTTGTAAATTGCTCCGAAAGTGAAGATTTATATGTGTGCGTGTGACAGTTAATTTATTGCCACTGTTATTTTAATATTACAGTTTAAACTTTTTTTTCATGTAATTAAGCTTATCCCTTGGATCAAAATATTCTCGCTTTCGTATGATATGTGCGTTAACAGGCAATAATTTAATGCTAATTGGAAAAATTAATGCGTTTTTTTAAATGAATGACTTAAAAAGTGGTAACTCCTAAAGAGTAAGGGATTGGCGCATAGAAAAAAGAAGCCTTAATGAAACTTTTGCAAGAAATCGCACAATTAAGTGTGTGTTTAATGTATTCCAAATTTTATCATTCCTTACGAAAAAAAACTAATTCAGACCAGCTTTCAACTAATATTCAGTCGTCATATTTTAGCATTTTTTGCTGTCCTAAAATCACCAGTGCAACTGCCAAGATAAACGCTCATTAACTTGTGGTTTTGCTGGATAACTTGTGTCAGCTCACTTGGTCAAGTGTGGTCACTTTATTATGCACGCCACTCAACAGAATACATTTCGTAAACAGGTCATCAATTTCGTTACACATGTTTCTGTATTTGAATTATAAATCTGTATTGATGCTGGCAGAATCGCCCAAGGAATACGAATAATTTTCGAAATCGGACATTTTCTCAAATTGGACAATATATTTTTCGTTCATCTCCTGCTGATCCCATTTACCAGCTCATTTTTCTATGACAAAGATGTAAGCTACATGAAATCAGAAAATCTTACCCCCAAAAAATGTCCATAGATAATGTTCGAAAATAAATAAATAATATTTGTTAGCCCAAAAAAAGAAATACCAAACAAATGTGTTGGCATTTGAATCTGATAACAACGACTGTGTTGATGATGATTGCGGCTATTGATTCGATTAGATTATGTAAATCCGATGAGACATGGCAAAGAGGCTAAACTATGATGTTGACAGCAAGGCAAACATAGAAGAGTACAAATGTGATTTTAAGTATTACATATGTATATGTACATATGTATGTATGTTGCTCACTGGGACTTAAGAACTGAGAATGTTATGAATGAAAAGATTTAAGAACATCTGTATATTATAAATTTACTTTTATATGACTGCTTTTTAGTTCTTTATTTTACTTTTCCGATTTTGTTTTACACTGAACCAAAAAAGTTCATATATCCAATGAAAAAGTACATAGATTTTAAGAATTGTTCGTTAAAACCTCTCCAAAGAACTTTTTCGTAAAATATGTAAACAAATCCACAGAAAGCATGAATTCATTCATAAATTGTAAGAACATTTTCTTATATTCCATGATTTTTTTCTTGTATTTTAAGAAAAACCAGCGTGAACTTCTATGAAACTTTGTTCGTAAAAAACATGTACGTTTTTGGTTCAGTGTATGTGTCTAAATAAATCAAAGAATGGTTTTGTAAAAATATAAATTATAGAGAGTTATATGCTTTAGATGCATGCAATTTTCTTAGAAAAAAATATCAAAACTTTCGAACCGAAGTCTTTGAATTTTTATAAGGACAACAGGATCCTTTACAAATAACGTGAAAAAAGTATTCACGAGAAAAGGACATTGGAATTTCGAAAATATTTTAGTAATTTGCCACACAATATGTTTTCTAGCAAAAATAACTGTGTATATCTTAAAATTTTGCAATTGTAATCACCTTTTTCTGGGTCATACACGGCGTATGAGTAACATTTTGTTACTCAAGTAAGAAAAATTTACATTAATTTTATTAATGTTTTGGTTGATAACTCCAAAAGGTATTGAGATATCGAAATACAACTTACACCACGCGCAGGCTCTCATGAACACATTTCTTTTGATACCCATATTGTAAAATTAATTTCTAGGGTATCTCCTCTCCATCTATCTATAAATATTTTTATATATAATTTCAGGACTTTTTGTTTACTTCTACGAAGCTCTCGCCGCACCACACCATTCACTTTTTCTCTCTCTATCTAAAACTTTTTTTCATAATATGATTAGCGTTTGCATTTTGTTTATTAAATAAAAAGAAAGAAAGAATAAACGAACATAATTTCTAATGCATAATTTATTTGTTTATTAACCAAGATGAGCTTTCACAGCGATAATAAGCTTAGCCCAAAAACATTAAACCCAGCAAACTCAGCGCGTAGCTCATAAAAGACGGTTCATTAAACAATTAAGGCTGCCAGCGTTGATATAGCGAAATGTATGTTGGGCAGTAACAGCGTGCTAGCTTGTTTGTATGACTAGCAAATAGTCAAATTTTACTTTGTGCAACACAAAAGTTAGATACTTTGCTCTGTTTATCGCATTTTATTTTGTTTTTGTCCATATTTTTATGTTGTTTTCGTATTTGTTTGTGAATTTCGGCACAACCATCCACCCCAGCGCACCACGCGCCATCATTCCGCACGAGTCGACTTTATATGGGCGATGAGACGCAGCACGTTTGTTGCTCTTTACTCTTGAATACTTCATAGTTAGCGTTAGCCACCGCATTTGCCTAAATTTGCGGTTAATAAATTATGCTATAAGTAATGCTCAAGAGTCAAGTAAAATTTGTTTGCTCTATTTGCAGGCCTTCAAACACGCACACACTCACACACGGACACATCGATGTATACGAGAATATTTTAATAGAAATGCAAATAAATGCAAATAGAGTGGACTGAAAGGGAAGTAGGGCGCTCGAATATAAGCCTATGTTTGGACTTCAAAGGAGTTCCCACATTTCGCCTGAAATTTCAACGACCGAAAGAATATATGTCTTTGCAAATCCCATACCATTACCATTCCATTCCCATTCCCATTCCCATTCCATTCCCACTCCATTCCCATTCAATTCCCACTCCATTCCCATATCATTCTCATTCCATTCCATTCCCATTCCATTCCAATTCCATTCCCATTCCATTCCAATTCCATTCCCATTCTATTCCCATTTGTTCTATTACCATACCATTCAGGCCCAGATCAATAATTGCATATTTTTAGGCGTTAAACTCAGGTACACCTTGTCAAAACGAAATTCCCCTTCTTATATTTTCTGGCCAGAGATTACCCAACAAACAACGAGCACCAAAAACTCAAACGTTTGAGAAAACATCATTTTTTTAAACTATATTAATTAAAAAAGTATTAAATACAATTTAACCGGATAAATGGAAACTCGCTTTTATTAAAACTAGTAACGCCTGTGATCGAAAATTCGACCAATAAAATCTGGAGGGGGTCGTGGGGTCGCTAGCCCCCACATGATTTTGCATCTCTGAATTACTATTTCAATGAGAGCATGTGGATTCCATTGCGATTCACTAAGCTCAGTTTGAGAAAAGTATGAAAATTCTGCCGTCCTCAGTTTGAAAATCAGGGAAAATCCCATATGTATTAAAAATGTGCCTTTTAGGTTGAGAACGCTATCAACGGTTATATCACCTCAAATTATAATGAACATTTGAGATTTGAGAAGATGATTGGTTCTCAAATGCATCTCCAATGGAAATTAGCTAAAAATGTTTATTGGGTAAGTATTTAGATGTGTGTGTTTAAGTATGCACTAGGAAAGTTTATGCGCTTGTTGACCTGATGACTCTTCGGTTTTATTTGGGGTTTGTTTTTGCTTTTTTTTTGTCCTTTTGGTATTGAGTGTGATGCTAAACGCTGGTCAACTAATGCTGGTTACTTAGAATAAGATGAATAGGCGATTCGTAATGACTGTGGCTGAAATAATGTACAAATAAATGAGTCAAATGTAGATTTGGTAGTAATAGTTAATAAATTATGATGCAAATATACGGCTGAGTAGAGAGGCAGATTTTATAAACTGAAGTATGTAAATAGAAAAGTTGAGTGAGCGGAGGCAAAGAATTTTTGATTGCAGGTAGACTGAACGTCAGCTAAAAGAGTACTAATTCTTTTTATTTACATGCATATACGTTCAATATATACACACATACATTTGTATGCATGCTTAAGAGAATCAAAAACCCTTTTAGGGAGTAAAATCATTAAAATCAGCCAACCGAGAATGTGAGTACCTTTCGGTGTAAAGCGCATAATTTTACTCGTTCTAAGCTTCTGAAGTAAGTTTATCTGATATAAAATTTGAATTTCTTTTATAGAAAGTGTGTCCTCAATAAGTTCTTCATGCATAATAGATAGGTTAAATTAATAGGCCCTTTTAACTCAATCTAACTTAGTTATGTATAAAGTGTGCTAGTCGGTTAAACTCGATAGTCGTATGTATAGTCCTTGTATAAAATAATCTTATTGTTACTTAGACAGTTTCCTTAAATATTAAACTAATCAAATCTCTCGATCGGAATGACCCTTTTTAAACTTTTTTCTATAACAGCTATTCACGGTCATTAAACCTACGTATTAAGTTGTTTTTGTTGGTATTTTAAGATAGGGTGTCGTGTTTTTTTCCTATATAGTTCTTTTATTTTTAACCTTGAAATATCAATGGGATCATTTTTGGAGCCATTTTTGGATCATTTTTAAGGTAATTTTTGACCATTTCGGAATAATTTTGGGACTATTTTAAGGCCATTTTTATTCATTTTTACGCAATTTTTGGATCATTTTGGGCGCAATGTAGTACCTTCTTTTACTCATTTCGTCTTCCATTCCAATACTGGCCATTTAAAATTTTAATATAATCAAATACAAAACAAACAAAACTTAAATCGATGCCCTTTCATTCGAACTAAAATTTGAATGCATCATTACTTCAGCGCAGATATTTAAGGTTTTTTTTTTTTTTTGCAAAAATTTTATTTAACAAATAAAAACTCTAAATCGTGCTGTCAATGCCAGATCACTGATACATCACGTCATCGCTGCCACACTCAACGCCCTTTTGCACACGTTTTCAATTATTCGAATACTTCAAATGCGCACACAAAATGTTTGCAAAATGTTCAAATCGAAAATCTTTAATTAAATACATTTTTCATTGTGAGCTGCTGCTGAATCAATAGTTGAAGTTCTAGATAACCATAGAATTTTGCATTTTATGCATATAATCTTGACTACACATAAACACACACACACATACAGATGCACGTGCAAGTTTACCACCCACCATAAAGGGTGCACGCTTTCTTTCTCTCTTTTCAACTGCAATGCAACTGCCTGAAATTGTTTTGTTGGCTTTACTGACCAACTGACCAAACCCATTTGCTCAATCTCCTTTCGGCATTCGTCTCAATATAGAGCAGCAATTCAATCAATTGAACGTGGCAAGAATTTTCGTTGTGCATTTCAATATTGGTAAAGATAATTTGATTTAAATCCAGGTAAAAAGAAAAAAAAAATGTAGAATTGTTCAGAAGGGTACTCGATTGAAGGTACTCAAACTGTAAAGCAGGGAATGTGTTGGATAGTTAAAGCAAAGAGGTTAGGGGTGCGAATATTTGTATTTAATTCCGCATGCATTTCTTTGAAATGAATAAGGACTCAATGGCTCAATGTTCGTAGCCGCGTGGAGTGAATTTGAAGCAAATATTTTTATAATATTTTATGTTATTCTAGGATATTTACTACCCACTAGCATTGATTTGTAAGTTTTTAGGTACAGAAGCGAATACCAAGAAGAGAGAGTGAGTTCAATTTTCTGTGTTTACTGAGGCATTAGAAATGGTAAGGACTCCGTTGAGGCTTATTATTCGAGTCTGAGCAAATGATTGCCTATATTTTATTTCTTAATGAAAAAAGTAAATAAAAAAAAGGAAATAAAATAAAAAAAAAATAAAAAAATATTAAACAATACAAAATAAATTGAAATAAAAAAAAAATTAAATGATAAAAAAAATGAAATAAAATAAAACAAAATAGAATAACATAAAAAAAGATAAAAGAAAAATAAAAAAAATAAAATAAAAAAATGAAATAAAAAACTAAAATGAAATAAAAAAATAACAAAATGAAAACAAAAAAAAGATTAAAATAAAATAAAATAAAAAATTAAATCAAATTAAAAATAATAAAATGAAATAAAAAAATTAAATAAGTAAAGATAAAAAAATTTAAAAAAATAAAAAAAATTAAATTATGTAAATAAAACAACAAAAAAAAAAAAAATAAGAACAAATAAAAATAAAAAAAAAAAAAATAAAAAATGGAATAAAATAAACTAAAAAATTAAATAAAATAGATAACAAAAAATAAAATAAAATAAAATAAAATAAAATAAAATAAAAAAAAATAAATAAAACAAAAGAAAATAAAAGAAAAAATCATAACAAATATAATATAAAAAAGAAAATAAAATATATAAAATTAAATAAAACAAAAAAAATAAAATAAATAAAAATAAAAAATAAAATAAAATAAACTAAAAAAATAAATAAAATAGAAAAAAAAAAAAAAAAAAAAAAATCATAAAAAAAAAAAAAAAATAAAATAAAATAAAAAAAAAATAAAATAAAAGAAAAAATCATAAAATCGTAAAAAATATAAAAAAAATTAAAAAAGTATAAAAATGAAATAAAACTAACAAAAAAAAAAAGATAAATAAATTAAAAAAAAGAAATAAAACAAACTATAACCCCATAAAATAAAATAAAATGAAATAGATAAAATAAAATAAAAAAAGAAATAAAAAAATAAAAGGAAACAATAAAGAAAAATAAATAAAAATGGAAACGCTAAAAAGGAAAGGAAAAGAAAGGGATAGAAACACAAATCAAAGGCAACAAAAAAATGTGTACCCGCATACATCCCGATACATGTATGAGTATATGCAAAGTAGCTCATATTTAAGCGTACAATTTATGAGCACATTTATAATATTTTTTCAGATTTCCCTTTTTTACATCCAATTTTGTCTGCGCTTCTTCTAAGTTTGTTTTTATGTTTGTTAACAGCCGTATATATGTATTTACAATGTGTACCGCATTTTTCAGTTTTGAGACTATCTAGCGTAGCATTGTGCTTCCTCATTTCTTTCAAGCTGTTGTAATGCCAAGATGCAACTGAGATAATAAGTAAATTTCGCTGTCATAAAAGTGTAATGAGAAAAATTAGGAATGACAGGAGAGTGTGTGTGTGTGTGTACATTTTTTGGCTAAAGATCAGTGGCTGGGGGAGAAAAAGTAGTTTGGTGCGTTGTAACAGCCTCATCACTTAAATTATGAAGCAATGCTTTGTCGCTTATTAAAGTGGTATTCACAGGTGAGCAAACATATGTAAGCGGCTTCTGCATTTGTTATGCAAAATATGAGAAGCTAAGTTGAGATTTATGTACTAGTTGTAATTTATGAGATTTTCGAATGTTAAGATATGATCAGTTTTGAGTATTTGTAGTGGAAGTGAGAACTTTTGTAAAAATATCAATTTTGGCCTAGCTTGACTGCTGAAACCTCTGCTAACAAATGCAGTACATACATCCATTCAAGAATATGAAAATATTTAAAATTGTTAAACAAAATTTTTCTACACACATTCATAATACTTCTATGTAGAACGATCTTTCGAATCTGCAAATTCACCAAGCAACCAAGTCTTTTAATACCTGAATTTATCAACAAAAGTCAATAGCGAAGAGTTAGATTACTCAATTGTATGCATTCGAATTTGTAGGTGAGCAAGTTGTTTGAATTGGTATGCCAAGGCTGGGGTGAAAAATGTAGGAAATAACCGTAAAGTGCATTTTGTTTTTGGGTTAGTGTTAAAAAATTCATTTTCTTAACAGAGGTTGTTATTTTAAATTGAGTGCATGTAAAACGATTTATGTGCTATGCGCTTGAAGGGGATCAAACAGTAATAACAAAAATGTATGGGAAGATAACTGGTCCGAACTTTGATATGCATACCCTCTATATAGGTGCGTTTTAGCTTAAATAACATGTGTGCGAAGTTTAATTGTTCTAGGATAACGGTAACCCGTGCCAATTTTTAGTAAAAGTTTTAGCTAGCAGCTTATACTAAGTTCGCAAAAAACTTAAGGCTTCGATAATCACATAAATTTGTTATTTTTCCTATATAAAGGACCGTTTAATAAATCTTCATCTCTGAATTTTTATAAGGACAACAGGATTCTTTACAAGGATATTGAAAACACGTATTGACAAGTAAATGACTTTGGAATTTCAAAAGTATTTTAGTAGATTGCGTAAAATTATGGTTTGTAGCAAAAATTATTGAGCACATCTTGAAACTTTGCACGTTTTATAGGTCACATACACGGCGTATGAGCAACATTTAGTTATTCAAGTAAGAACAATCAGGTAAATTTTATTTTTTGTTTTGGTTGATATCTCCGAAGCGGGTTGTGATATAAAAATAAAACTTAAACTGCATTGCGGCCCCCATGATCGCCTTCTATTTGAAGGCCAAAAAGATGTTACAGTTGTATCCAGCATAACACTCGAAATTTGAGAAAGGAGAAGAGATTTAAAAAACTTTTGTCGTAACCATACAAAAATTCGCCTTAAAAACCACGTTATATATTAAGCAGAATCGTATGCTCTGCCCTCAACATTTAACCTTCATTCGCTCATCTGTATGTGCATATTGTGCCCGCCTATCGCCGAATGCTAAGTGATCAGTAAAATAAACAAAATGCATTTACCAACTGCATCACCTGCTACTGTTCGTCCAATGAGCATCAAATGAAGCAATACGTTAACGCTTAGTGTCCTTTTCTTCTATCGCTACAAGGCCATATAACTAAAACATGGCGGAGCAGCTGTGCTGGCGGCATTAAACACAAAAAATGTTGCATACTTTTAGGTGTAACCCCATTACCATTTACCTTACCAACTAACAACTATCGTTCTCTTGCAACTAGCAAATATGTATGCAAGTAGTAGTGTAATTGTGAATGCCAATAATAATAAATTTTTAAAGGTGCTTTTCTCTGCGCCACTAAAGTTGGGGTTTTTTTTGCTTGTGCTTTCTCTGCGCTGAGGTGGATAAATTAAACTTGCTTGCTTGAGTTTTTTTTTTATTTCATGTTTTCGCTCAAGTTTAAGTTAAAATGTGGTAGAGTTTAGCAAAGAAATGCACTTTGAATAATTAATCATGATTTTTCCTTGTGGCAGGCGTTTGCCGCAATGAAAGTGCAGCGAAATAATTGAAATGATGCCTGGCATTATAAGAAAAGGGCGGTGGCGTATGAGTGATATTACACTTAATTTGTTCGTGTGCGCTTCTTTGTGGGTTTTGTTACCGCGCAGCAGCCAAGGTAAAATGGTGATTAAATTGGAGATTTACCAAAGCTAATTGCAAATTTACTAGGAAATACCTCAGATATGAAGTAAAAAAGCGTTTAATGGAAATTTAATTAAAATTAAAAGTTTTTTTTTTATAGAAAACTTTCAAACACTTTTAGTGAAAGATTGAAAATAAAATAAAATAAAACAAGTAAAATAAAATTAAACAAAATAAGTTAAAATAAAATTAAAAAAAATAAAATAAAATAAAATAAAATAAAATAAAATAAAATAAAAAAATAAAATAAAATAAAAAAAAATAAAAAAAAATAAAATTAAAAAAAATAAAATAAAATTAAAAAAAATAAAATTAAAATAAAAAAAATAAAAAAAAATAAAATTAAAATAAAATAAAATAAAATAATAAAAAAATAAAAAAAAATAAAATAAAATAAACTTAAATTCGAATTAACTAAATTAATTTAATTTTAGTTAATTGATTAATTAAAGTAAATTAAATCTCTTACTCATATTAATCTCATACAGGCCTGCTACAACTTAATAATTATAGTGAAGTTCAAAAACTACAGCTTAAAAAGAACACCCCAATAAACACACTTATACATCGCTGTTTTGTTTGTTCTATCGGTGCTCTAGAGAAACTATAAATAAAAACGTGATCGCCATAAGTAAAACGCAATTTTTTATCTCGTCTACCGTACGGTTAATACAAATACAAACATCTAACCATACAAAAGTAGTGCACACGCTTTGCACTCCCTTCGCCTACATGGCTCTGTTGGGACATGGAAAACAGTTGACCACATGAATAATAATCGTTAGCTTGCGCTGTCATAGGCGTTCCGTCGCTATATTTGGTGCTGCGGGAATTTTTCGGTGACAACTCGTTTCGTTGTTTTTTTCACTTCAACTTTTCTTTAGTTGGCTGTTTTTTTTTTTTGCGTGTCGTTCATGCACGCCACTCGCTTTTAGTTGCCAAAAGATAGTGTAGTTACTTGTAAACATACTTCAAAAACGTTTCAAATCCAGTTTGGTAAGCAATGAACTGAACGGAAGCTTTTTGCAGGGATCTGCTTTTTTGTCGCCAAAAGCAATTTTTTGTTGAAAGCTGAAAATCTAAAAATTGTATGCGTTAGTAGTTTCTATTTTGTATTCCCATACTCAACTGAAGCCAGCTGCACTTTGGTTATATATAAGGCATGAATAACTCCGATAAATAAGAGCCAGATATAGTCCTTACGTATGTGGTTCCTCCAGGGAATATTCTGACATGTTTCTTTCCAAGTTCATAGATACACATACATAGTCTCTTCAGTTCGCAAAATACTTTGATATCGAACCATTTAATAAAAATAAAAAAGGGTTAATGCCATAAATTGAGGCTACTATATGATTGGGACTCATATTAGAAACAATTCTTTGTGCTGTGATATAAACAGGATATATTTCTGTATATGTTATAAAATACTTTTATGGCACCAACTTTTCTAAAACACACCCTTTCCTAAAATAAATAAATAAAACAAATAAAAATATTTTACAAAAGTTGCTGTAAAGAAGTTGTTTAAAGTAACTTTTACGAAAAATGTTCTTTTAATTCATTTCCATTTCAGTTCCTTCCTTTTTTGTATCAAACAAATTTATGCTGTGCACCTGTGCATGTGGCTACGACACTTCCATACTCAACACGCTTCTTCAGCTTCCACGCATTTGTTCAAGTGTTTGTGTATATTTAAATGCACTCTTAGCATAAATAAATAAGTAGGCAATCCCATTCAATGTTAATCATACGCGCTGTGTTGCCATTTTATTTTCACCCTCAAATTACTTTTCTCCTTTTTTTTCTTCTAACAGCATCATCACGCCATCACAATTTTCTTCTATAAGAAATACTTTCATAAGTAAGTAAATAAAATACGAATTTATGCGACAATTGCCAGAATGCTTTGGCTCGTTTTGAAATTTCACGAAAGCCTGGTATTAGAGTGTCATTCTTGCTCTTAATCGTTTGTCTCTCCATTACATCTAAGCCAAATGCCATTGTCTCCCCGCTTCAAGCGAACGTCTTTAATTTATTTGTGTAGCTGTTGGCGGAAAAGATAAATAAGAGCCGCCAGCCAGCACAGGGAATTGAAGCATTAAACTTTTTGTGGTTTATTGCACAAATATAGGCACTCATTAGCTAACAAGACTGATGTTGTGCCAAGGAATTATTATCATTTGATTGCGCACTGAGGATCATTATGTGAGAATCATTGCGTGACATCTCGGTCGCAGAGAATTTGTTATCAAAGTTTTGAAAGTTTACGGAAGTATATAAATCTGGTGAAATATGGGTATATATTAGGGTCATTGAAAAAAAATGTCGACTTGGTCTTACCCCCTAAAAAGTTAGGTATTGAAGAGAAAATAAGCCTTGCAAAAAATTAGCGCTCTAACTTAACCCTTAGGGGTGGCTTTTTTTCGCCCTTTCCCATACATTTTGTATGGGGAAAAATGCATTTTTTTCAAAGTGAATTTTCTTTTAATTTTTGAAACTTTTTTGTAAATATTTTTACATAATTTTAAAGTTGAAGCTTTGAAGCTTCCAAAATGGTAAGCCATGTGCGATTATCTTAACTATTAAAATAATTACAGCCATTTAAAAATGACTAAGTTTTGTACTATTGCACACACATACACAGTAACACGTATAAAACCTAGTAAATTTTGAATGGCTGTAATTATTTTAATAGTTGAGATAATCGCACATGGCATACCATTTTGGAAACTTCAAAGCTTCAACTTTAGAAGTATGTAAAAATATTTTCAAAAAAGTTTCAAAAATTAAATGAAAATTCACTTTGAAAAAAATATCATTTTTCCCCATACAAAATGCATGGGAAAGGGCGAAAAAAAATAACCACCCTAAGGGTTAAGTTAGAGCGCTAATTTTTTGCAAGGCATATCTTCTCATCAATACCTAAAGTTTCAGGGGGTAAGACCGAAAAAATAACCAATTTTTTTTTATTTGAATCACCCTAGTATATATATATAAATATAACAAAAATATATAAAAATTAAAAAGAATAAAATATCAACAAAAAAAAAAAAAAAAAATAAAGTAAAATAAGATAAAAAATAATAATAAAGAACTGAAATAAAAAATAATAAAATAAATTAACCAATAAACCAAATAAAAAAATAAAAAAAAAATAAAATTAAGTTAAAAAATTAAATAAAATAGATTAAAAAATAACCTAAAAAACAAACCACATAAAAAAAAAATTAAAAAAAGAATAAAAAATATAGCAAAATAAAAAAAAAAAAATAAAATAGCAAAAAGAAAAAAAAAAAATAAATAAAATTTAAATAAAATAAAATAAATAATAAGTTTATCCAAAAAATATAAAAAAAATAAAAAAAAATAAAAAAATAAAACAAAAAAAAATTAAAAAAATAAAATAAAACAAAATAAAATAAATTGAAATAAAATGAAATATAAAATAAAATAAAATAAAAAAGCTCCATAGGAATACCCCGAAATAAAATAAAATAAAATAAAATAAAATAAATTAAAATAAAATAAAATAATATAAAATAAAATAAAATAAAATAAAATAAAATAAAATAAAATAAAATAAAATAAAATAAAATAAAATAAAATAAAATAATATAAAATAAAATAAAATAAAATAAAATAAAATAAAGGCAAAGAGATATGTATTCATACATATACAACAAAAAAAAAAAAATAACATCAAAACATACACGTATTAACGAACATAGTAGCAATTATCCCACGAAATCAAACAAGCAGTGTTGGTGTAACTAGTATGACACGCTGCGGTTAGAAATTCCTAATTTCTCCTCGGTTCAATGACCACTATAAAGGGAAAAATGAAAAATTTCTAACAACAAATACAAAGCCGTACGTCTAGTTCCTTAAGCAAGAACGAAATTGCAATCACGGTAGCTGGTATTGTTTGTTTGTGAGTTGTTGCTCAGTTTGTTCGTTAATAACAAAAAAATAGAATAATTTAAGAAAATAAATTATTCGATCGGTCAAATAGTCCATGAAAAATTTTCTACTGTACAATAACATGACCATAACATCAAAGCTTTCAAAATAAAATAAAATAAAATAAAATAAAATAAAATAAAATAAAATAAAATAAAATAAAATAAAATAAAATAAAATAAAATAAAATAAAATAAAATAAAATAAAATAAAATAAAATAAAATAAAATAAAATAAAATAAAATAAAATAAAATAAAATAAAATAAAATAAAATAAAATAAAATAAAATAAAATAAAATAAAATAAAATAAAATAAAATAAAATAAAATAAAATAAAATAAAATAAAATAAAATAAAATAAAATAAAATAAAATAAAATAAAATAAAATAAAATAAAATAAAATAAAATAAAATAAAATAAAATAAAATAAAATAAAATAAAATAAAATAAAATAAAATAAAATAAAATAAAATAAAATAAAATAAAATAAAATAAAATAAAATAAAATAAAATAAAATAAAATAAAATAAAATAAAATAAAATAAAATAAAATAAAAAAATAACTTCGGCTACTGCCGAGCATACTGCATATTTTTAAGTGATAGAGGTGCATGGGCAAAATAAATTGTATTTTTTCTTTCAAGAATTTTGACAGTTTGTTAATGATGATTTTCTGTTAAAGGTCTCCACAAGCAGGCCATACATTGAGTTGTCTACGGCCTAAAACACCTAAGAAAATATCGCTTTGCTCTCTACTGCCATACAATTTTAACCCAACCGTTGCGCACCAACTATATCAGCCAGCGAAATTGCCTTAATTTGCTTTCGGTAATGTCATGCGCCTAAAAGCACTTTTTGAATGTGAAAATATTTTTCTCATTTTGGCAAATATGTACCGAACGGCTTAGCTATTGTAGAACAAGTTTAATAATAACATGTGCAAATTCTGAGATTTACAACGATTTATTTCTTTATAATAGGTGAAAAGTTTGTAGCTTTCAACCTCTTAGGATTTGAATAGTAATTTGTTATTCGAACATTTTAAACTTTCATCAAGCACATTTGCGCCAAACTTTCTGTTAACGTTAGCGCCTAAAAGCAGGCAAGCTCGTATAACTGCACTTAGAGGTGAACGAATATGTACGTATGCCATTTGCGTGCCATTAGCCAAGGCAGGCACGCACTTTTTCTATAAATTGAGCCTTGAATGGAGAAAGTCAATCGGTGAAAGAAAAATATACGAATATGTATGTACATTAGAGCGACTCGCCTTACAGGAAAAAAGAGTTAGCCTGTAAATAAAAAATACATTTTGTGATAGGCATAATTCAATAGTGTTATTTGACATCAAATGACGATTTTGGGACGGGGAGTGGCTGCATGTCGGACCATTTTTGTAGGACAATAACGCTTTTAGATTATGCCCATCACTGACAACTAACTGTAAAAAACTAGTTTGTTATTAATAAAAATTTTGATGACGTTATTTTGACACATTTGGGTCGTCGGACCCACCCAATTTTTAGGACACATGCAATCCTGAGTTGGTTACGACTTTGGCAGTTGATGAAATAAAACTGCTGTTATTAAAAAATTGTATGCACCAAATTGACATGTTTCACGCCCCTTACCTCCAAAAAAAAAATGGATCTCACAAAAATTTAGCTTTCTATTATTTAACAAACCATATGCCTATGGGGGCTCTCGTACTATGTAGAGGTATTTAGACATTTCTTTATACAAACTTTCATTGAACAAATACCCACCCTCTCTTCTATCCTTACACTTTGATATCTATTTTCTTAAGCCATTTACAACTTTCACATTTATATGCTTTTGATGTATTATGTTTAGCAATGCAGATACGCGCTTAAGCCTTAATGCTGAGCACTTCCACCAAACATACACAGAGATACAAACATACTTACACGCAGGCTTGTATGTGTTTGTGGTTGAACGGACGCATCTACGTCTTCATTTCCTGCGAAAGGCATCACACACTTACTCATGAGAATACAAATGTAGGTTGAGTTAAAAGCAGTTCAATAAGTTATGAGGCTTATTTCACATAGATACGTGCAACAACAATCGAGAGTGCCATCTAATGTAGACCGTCAATCGAAGCATCTTAACGAACATCCAGCGTAGAAATATATATACATACATATCTACCAAATGGACGTTGACAGTAAAATTATTATTTTTTTCGTATGTAGCTTTATGATTTTGAGCCTATGTGGTAAGGAAGTATCCAAAATATGTAACTATTTGCGATTGTGTACTCAAATGGATATGGGATATGTATGTACTATTATAGGCTGCGTTCCCTTTTATTTCTCTTTCAACTGATTATTACGGCTTTCTTAGGTTTTTATATGCACCCAAAGTAGAAAAAGTCCATTAAGAGTTGTCACGTAATCGGGACTTTCCGTAGCTCAAATATTCTTATTCGTTGGTGTTTACTCATTTTGTGATTAAAAGTACATGGGTGACCGAGCTTGCTCGGTGCTATCAATTTAGCGCTAACTTTACTTACCCAAAATGATCCCAAAATAATCCCAAAACGACCCAAAAAAGACCATTAAATGTTCCCAAAATGATCCGAAATTGACCAAAAACTATCCCAAAATTACCCCAAAATTGTCCCAAATTAATCCAAAATAGAACCCAAAATGATCTCAAAATAGCCTCAAAATTATCCTAAAGTGACCCCTAAATGATCCCAAAATAATCTAAATATGATCCCAAAAATATACGATACAAATACGATACGGTAAAATGGTAACCTTGGGCGGCAACCCTACTTGAATATATTTTAGTTGGTATGTCGGCGAAAATACCTTTACTTTGATACCCATATTGGCATATCTCGCTCCATAATTAAAAAAATTGAGATAGGTGGCAACTCTGTACACACCGCAAGTGGCAACCCAACAGTGGATAGTCTTAGAATCAATAATACTATGTCTATGTCAAATTTCATCCCAATCGGTCAAGCGGTTCTCGAGATAGTACCGGATATACAAATATACTGCGGTGAGGTGGCAAACCTACTTGAAAACAGTTTAGTTGGCATGTCGTTGAAAATACCGTTCATTTGATACTCATGTCGGCATATCTGTAAAACGCCCCACGTGGCAACCCCCAAGTGAATAGTCTTAGAATCAGTCATACTATCTATATGCCAAATCTACTATCTATCTATCCAAATCGGTCGAGTGGTTCCCGAGATAGTCTGGATATACAAATGTACAAATATACAAGTTTAGCTCGTTTAAAGTTATAAGATAATATATTTGTGGTCGATATGGACAAAAGCAAGCCAAGAACCGTTTGGCTGATATGAATAAGTCTGATATAAATAAGCCGCTACTGCGATATATTCAACTATCAAGTTTAAATACTTTTCTGTTTGACCTTTGGACTCTGGAAATTAGGTAGTTGTTAAACTGGGTCCTTGCTTCATTTCCTTTCAACAGCAAACTACATTTATGCACATTTAACTAACTTTCACATTTGGTGAAAACTTTCGTCCATGCATGCGCTATGTATATAACTTGTGAAGTATAGTCTCAAGAATGTTGCAGCCATTTAGTTGCACGTATTTTAATATGAGCCCCAAAAGGGAAATAACTCAAACGTGACTTCGTTAGTTTGATGTACGCTTTCAACTCAATGCGACTGGTTAAAGAGATGTGCGTCTATTTTGACATTATCATTTTGCGTGTATGTGAATATAATAATCATAATACTAATTTTCGTGAGAGATAACAATGAGAAGGTTTAGGCCGAACTTTTTAAACAATTATAATTTTTCCTGAAAATTGGTTGAAAGATATTTGCCTAGGATGCGAACATTTATATGGTAGACCAGCAAACCCGCCAGAGGTTATCTCGCCAAAAGTTAGACCTGCCCGAATTTGCAACTGCCCACTCTTTTGTTTTTTTCGGATTACATTTCAAGAGATATCTTCGAAGTCAGTTGCTATATTTAACTTAATAACATCGCTTATTGCGGAATATTTTTGTTCTCGGCATTTATAATATACAGCCTCGTACGAAAAAGCTCAATTATGAGATTCTTTGCTTAAAAATATAAAAAAAATACGCTTAAATACACGAATGAAGCTATTATTGGTGTGCTTCAAAAGGTTCAAAAACCCATTCAACTCATCACTCGAGTGCACTCACACAAATGAATTCGACCATTTTTTGTGCCATCTAACTAATTATTTATGGCCACAAATCATTCAATATTCGGCAGCGGTTGGCACAATACAAAGGACTGAAACAAAGCGGAAGTGCAGAATGAGACGGAAGAATGGTGCCGGTTGACACTTTGCACTGATGGAATTTCCTGTTGTGTTTACATTGAAAAATTGCGTTGCAAAAGTCAACGTGTAACGAGAAAATAATAAATGCCATTAATACCGTTAGCATGGTAAAAGACATACCCCGCACACACACGTGGACACATAAAAGCTCTTTTGACAGTGAAAAATAAAAGTGCCGAAGGAGCACCTGAGCACAGAGCAGACGAGAGGAGACAGAGTGCTCGCAGTGAATTGGGTGAGTGAAAGTAACGGTACGGAAATGTTTCACGCGCAACAAAGCACAAGAACGGAAGAAAATTCAATACCACAAAAAAAAAAACAATAACAACACCAAATACATGAAGACATAAAAGATCTTGGTAAAAATAAGAGCAAAGGCAACTAATAGCCAATGTATTTTGAAAAAACAATGCGGGAAAGGGTAACATAAACAACAATAACAGCAATAATAAAAATAACAACAAACCCTATAAAAAGCAGTCTCAGCAACACTTGCTATTCGAACGACGAAGTAAGAAACATATAATTTGCATTGTTGTCGTTGTTGCTCGTTCGTTTCACCATTATGCACAAGAATGGCCAGCGAAGAGCAAAGAGCAGATGCCGCTGACAAAACAACAAATCGAATTCATGTGTTGTGTAGCCACAAAAGACCAAACAACAACAGGTAAAACTCAAACAAGCACTCAGAGCAAACGCAAGAACTTTCGCCGACAAAAAGCAAACCAAAGTGATGGTGGAGTGAAGCAAAAATAGATTGTAGGATTAGAAAGGAAGTGCGAACTGTCACTTTTTACCTTTGAATGAGGAAGAATGGCAAGTGCAGCGATGTCAACGTCAAAGCGTTGTTGTTGCTCAGCGTGAACGCAGGAAGCAAAATAGAATGAAGAAAATTTTGTAGAAAAACGCAATCGGGACAATTGCCAAAATCATTGCGCGAAGCTAATGAAATAACAGTGGAGTTTTTCTAGGTTTTTTTTACCTTCTCGCACCCTCTTCTTTGTCAGCTCAATAATAAGTAAATTAAACAATAAAACACTCCCGGCAAGAAAAAAAGCCTCATTTTAGAATGGCAATCACAAACACTAAATAAAAAAAATGTGACGTGTACGCCGATTGTTACCGTAAAAAAAAAAATAAATAAAATAAAATAAAATAGTCTCTCCAATAATTAAAAAAGCACATTTCATAGAATGGTGTCAGCTTCTGGGCTTTGAAACGGTATGGCAGTATCCATATAGAAGATTTTATTTCGGTAAAAATGGGTTATAAATATTTCCCAATCTACTGCAGGTCTAAGCTAACAATTGAGTTACAATCAATTCCGCATGGGGTAAACTTCCATGTCAACGTACAACTAAAAATTGGACAACATTTTGTTCTCTTATGAATAATCTGTCATACAAAGATATTTCAGGGTCCATAGCTAAGTAAAAAATGAAAACCATGCACAAAAAAAAAAAAATGTTGTAGTCAAGCATGAAAATATTCTGACTCGTAAATAGAGAGAAATTAAATAAATTCAAAAGAAGAGGTAAGCTTCCCTCACTACATGTGTTATAAAAACAACAATTTCAAACTATTTGTAAGTAAGTATGCGTGCATAACTCAGTTATTCCGAACATGGCAGATTACGGTACGTTTTGGTCTTCATTTAACATTTTTGAAATATGCACACCCACATTCGTCGTTTATCCACTTAC